>CM043123.1:7826926-8426926 GCA_023701765.1 Hylyphantes graminicola
ATTTTGGAGATTTATAGCATTAGAATAATGGAAACTGAAATTTAGGGGCCCTAGGCCCGGGTCTAACTGTCCTTATGAAAGAACAGGCCCTGCCAATACCTAGTGACACATACCACTTAATATCAATGAGCATGTTTCAAGCTATGTGAATATCACGGTACCATGTGAATATCACGCTTAACTTCTTACTTAAAGATGCCAATAACGCCTTTTCAGATCCTTTAAATATGTGTTAGATAATTTAATTTTTATCCCATAAATGTTTACCTTTGGAATTTCATTTAGTTTTGCTATATAATTAGCCTGAACAGATTTGTTTCAGTGATAAACTTTACAAAACCATTGAAATTTTCTTTAAATCATTAATTAACTTTCATAAATCATATTTATTTTACGTTGTTTTTGTTTAAAAAACTATAAAAAAACTGAGATATTTGCACACATTTTATAGCTAGAAAATTGATTAACAAACTAAATTGTATATAATAAGAACATAGAAACTCAATTTTCATTTCAAAAGAGTTCATAACAGATGATAGTAAAGTTAGAAGTCTGCGTACGCGTCAAAAGTTTTCCAACTGGAAATAACTTTAAAATTTGCATTTATAAATTGCACGGGAATCTATTTCACTGCAGCTAATAAATTTCTCGTAAAATATTCATAATGTCAATCCACCTCAATCGAATTAGATAAAACTTCTCTTCCCGCCTCACAAAATCCTTACTGGGGTATGAAATCAAATTCTTTTCAGAAAACGAGATATTAAAGACTTCCCCGAATAAGATATCATGTCAAATATTAATAAGTATTTCGGCCAAGTGTTGCAAGCTCGGTAATTATTGAAATTCCTACTCGGTAATCTTAAGTGGACTAAATTCTGCCGGATCGATAACGTATCCTGAATTGGTCGGGCGAACTTTTCAATGGATACTCACTTCTAATAAGAGAGCCATGGGACTTTCATTCATCGAATTAATCTTCTAGAGAGACAGAAAAATTTGTGGTTGCACTTGAATGAGGGATAATATAGCAAATAACTTGCGATGGCCGACCCTGCGGCGCAATTGCTAGGGAGCTAGCCTTTGGAGCTTCTGGGTTCGGGTTCGAATCCCGATAAGGCAGGTATGTTTGTGTGGAGTAAATACGGAGTACGTGCTCATTAAATCTGTTGGGTCCGAAAGTCCTTTGGGCGGTCATTGAGGATTTTCCCACGGGTACAGGACCCTGGTGACTATTTCCCTCCCTTTCAGGGACATGTCTAAATTGTGGAGGTGGCGCGCGATAGATGGCAGCATCTGTCACGTATGCGTGTGTGTGTTGATTCTGTTTTACTTGGTTTATAAGCGGGTCTCTGACCAAGCACACAAGCCTGAAAATATATGTCTACCAACCAACCACTTCTAATAAGAGAGCCAAGGGATTTTCATTCATCGAATTTATCTTCTAGAGAGTCAGAAAAATTTCTGGTGGCGCTTGAATGAGTTATAATAGCAAATAACTTGCGCTGAGGGTATTTATGCACTTAGTGAGACTTGTGAGAATTGTTTTGGTTGGGAGGATAACTTTTTCAAAGCATATTATTGTAAGACTGCGTAATTATGACATTTTGGGTCTGGTTGGTGGCATCGGAATACGAATAGAAAAGAAAATATAATAGAATGTTAATAGAATAAATTATTATTGATTGTTTTAATATTAATTATTATAATTCCCTTTTCTGCCATTTTCCCGATGTTTTCAACCCGACCTTAAGTGCTATGACAGATAGGTCGGGTTAGTATAAAGGGATAAAATTTCTAAATGGGGCTTGGTAGCCTAGTTGATAATGCGTTAATTTTTGAGTATGTCCTTATTTAAAAATTGAATATCGCAAATACTTGCAGACTATTTATTTTATTTTGCAGCACAAATACGATTTATAAAATGGCGGGTCGTAAGTAGGATACGAACCTACCTCTGAAGATATCTCCGATACGCTAACCATTCGACCAATTCCATGGTGGAACGTTGTACATTTAAGGGGGTATGGGACACTTTTAACTTTTTTTTTTTTAATATTGCAGATATCAATATAATTTTTTTTCCATAAATGTATACTGAGTATTCTTACACTTTTAGATAGTCAAAAGTTTTAAATTATCATTATTATTAAAAAAAAATGTGTCAAAAAGTGATGTTTCTTATTTTTGCTATAAGTAAAAAAAACTATTTATTGACAAACAACAATTTAGCATTTTTATAAGCAGGAAAATGTAATTAATAAACTGTCTTTACCGATTTTTGTTATTTGCCATTGTTTTTTTTTTTTTTTAAATAATATTGATTTTTTTTAATAATTTCACAGGTTCACTTTTTTATAAAAATTCATAAATAAAAAAAAAAAGAAATTATTTACAACTAATCTCCAAAGAGAAATTAAAGATATATGTTTGAAAAATATGTGTGGAAAATTTCAACACTCTATGGACAGTAGATTTTGAGTTATATCAATTTAAAGTCAAAAATTAATCGAAAACACGATCAAGGAGAAAAACAGCTTTGAAGTTTATCCCTTCCTTACACTCTTAAATCAAAAGAGGTGAATTCCACTCCATTTGGAAGTGCATTTTTTCGACAAAGGAAGGATGATGAATATTACCTGAGTTAAAAAATAATCACTCGTTGGAGTGATCCTGTCGGAGGCTTAACACACAAAATCCACTCCCTTTCGGGGTAGTGCATTTTTTTTCTCTGAGGCTGAAATTAACTCAGACTAGACTGAATTCACCCTTCTTTTGTTTTAAGAGTGTGCTGAAGCTCTCCAAACCGTCCGAACAACTAAGGATTCGATAATGTAATTCCTATCAAATATTACGAGGAAGCAAGAATTATAAACGTGGTTGGCCAACACGGATGTCATGACACAAAAAGCTACATATCTCACGTTCTACTGCAGATATAAGCAAAATTTTTGTTTTAAATTATTCCAAGATATTTGTGTTACTTTTTAAGATAATAATATATTTTTTTTGATTTTTTTGAAGATTTTGTGTCGTATACCCCTTGAACGAATAAAATCTAATAATGTTTGAAACTGAATATATCTGGTATTTTTGCATTGAAAGCATTGGTTCTTCGTATTCGAAACAAAATGTGTCATTTCAAATTGATAAACAGAGATTAACTCAGATTTTAAATGTCCTTTTCTTCAGAGAAATAACCGATTTTAACTTTATCATATCATTAAAATATACAGGATGTCCGTAAAAGAATGTCCGATTTTCAAATTGTAATAGTATAAGCTGTTATAGTTCGTTAGCTGTAAGCTTGAAGGTGACGAATAAAGAATAACTCCAAATGTTTCAGATAAGCGCATACGCTTGCACTGCTACATCGTTTTTCCAGTTGCAGTGTCATCTATTCCATTACTCCGGACTTGCTGCAGGCAGTATGTGAAGAATTGTATTTTCGTTTGGATGTGTGCCATATTACTAAAGACACACACACATTGAGCTCTTATAGGAAAAACTAGGTTAGTTTTCCTTCAATTTCATGTATGATGTGCTATATTTAGTAAAAAATAAACTTCTACAATATACCATTAAAACTAGGACATTCTTTAACGGACACCCTATATTTCAAATTGGGGGATAAAAGAGAACTTCTACTTTTTTTTTTCATTCTCCTTGCATTGTTTTGATGTCATAAATTTACAAAATGAATTTTGTTGTTTAATTAATAAATATATAAAATAAATACAGTTACAAATTAAATTGTTTTAAACGACAGGTATTTTTTATTATGTTAGGTAAAGTATTGTTTCTCTTTATGTATGTTGTTTAAAGTGTTGTTATAAAATGTTTTCGAAAAGGAAGAAAAATAATTTTGTCTTCATTAATTGCTTTTCTCTGAATTTCTACGGTTTTAAAAATTTACCCGTCATTACACAAATTACGAAAATCGTTTAGATACTTTAAATTAATTAAAATAAATGACCAGTTTTTGATAGCTGTGATCAAGAAAATTGAACGCTTAAAAAAATCACCCTGTACTTGAAGTAATGATTTCCTGGATTTGCTGAAATACATTTAGCGCATAAAAATTACTTTCTTTTGTAAGTACGCCACAAATAACGCATTACTTACAAGCAGTTTGAAGTGGTGGTTTCAACAAATTGTATGTTATCGAGCGGAAAACCTTATAATTAATGCCAGGTCGTGGTTGGAACACATCTTTCGAGATTATTGGATAGATGGAGGATGTAAACACAAAAAGATTTTTTAGAATAATATTACAATTTATTAAAATTACTTCTTTGTTCAAAATTGATCCTAGGTTTAGTTAGTTTCATCTTAAAAAATACATATTTTTAATGCAAATAATTATCATTAAAATTTGCAAAGCTCTCTATTTTAAAAATGGTAGACATATTTAATGAGTTCTGCGCCAATTTTATCACAATAAACTTAATTATTGTTGTTCCCCTATACACGTCAAAACTTTTATAGACTGCAGCCAGATATAAACTGTAAAATTTTAGTGTAACTTTACTCAAAACAACACTTGGAAGCCTAAATGCCTACAGATTTATAGAAGTTGTAGCTTACCAGGTAGCACAGCAGTATTTGCCGATCTAGGCTCATACTCGTCGCCCAATTCATAATGGACTACGTTTTACCGACGCTGGGCAATATCGGGGTGCAATATTGGTTTGAATAATATTTTAAAGGGGGGAGATGCTAAGGGGGAGCAGCTAAGTGATGTAATTTTAAAGGGGATTCGATTAAACGTGACCCAAAGAGCCATATGGGAGGAGGGAGGGGGTAAAAAAAGTCAGAATTTTGATTGACGTAATTTATGTACGTCCCCAAAACAGATTTTGGCTAAAATTACAAATTGTTCGTATACAATAAACGTATTTTCTCCGTAAATTATAACATTTTTTTGAACATCAGGTGATAGTGTTTTTTTCATTGAAAGCAATATACTTTGTTTTACAGTGCAGATCGCGTGGGAATAAATATAGCCATGTTATTTCGCATCTAAGTAATAACTATAAAGAAATAAAGCGAAACGTTTTGAAATGCCATAAACAAAATTTGAAACGTGCAAAATACTTTTCGAAAATTTGGTACAGCCTGGTCCATAGTATAATTTATTACCTAAAACCCAACAAACCGCTTTGAAAAAGCAACAAAAATTCAAGTGTTTAAAACGAGTGTAATTAAATCCAATCGAATTATTGAATTTAATTACACTCGTACATATTAGTTATATAAGATAATAGGATTTAGTTATAATAGTTAGTTAAATAAAAATGACCTTACATCAAGCAAGAGGGTACCTATATATTTTTTAGTTTTTAAAGTAAAAAAATACAACTGAAAACTTATTATCTTACAATACTCATTAAAAATATTCCAGTTCTCTGGATAAAAAAAGTATTTTAAGTAGTAAATAAACTGTTGGAATCACTGGAGTAGAAAGTGAGATGCTTATTCAATTCTAAGAGTTGAAATGTGTGTCAATAAAAGAAAGGCAAAAGTAACATTATTTAAAAGTGAAATTCTAGTCGAAAAGCACATTAAGGGAATGCGTAGTAATTATTTTCTTTATCGTTCATGTGTAAATGGCCCAGTTAAAAAGAAGTCCTGCTTTTCTTAAAAAAGGTTATTTTACAAAAGGCAATTAGGATAGAGTTCGCAAAAGCTTTGTTGTTTCTGAAGATTTGTTTTCAGTATGTAAATGCAGCTTTGAAATTGGAGTCAAGTTACACTGTATATGACTTTGAAATTTTAACTTCAAAAGTATATTGTTTTGCAAATATAATTATAAAATGAGTTTCGAGTTAAATAAATTTGAGAAAAGGTTTTTTTTAATAAAAGTGGATCTTATTATTAAAAAAAACCCAATAAGACTTTTTGCAATGCACATTTTTTTGCGCTTCTACACTAATTAAAAGAAATTCAAAGTTAAAATTTTAATGCATAAAAAAGTTGATCAATCACAAATGTATGAAAAACCTTCCAATGCAAATTATACAATGATAGATCCCCCACAAAAACCCTTGCCAGACTAAGAACCAATCACCACAGATCCATAAAAATTGACAGAAGGGCAGGAAGGTGTTTAGAAACTGTGACAACTGCCCAGATACGCAGCTTGCACCAAGCCACATTTTTAAATGCCCGGCAACGAGTGCTAATTTGAGAGATATGAGTTCTGCCATCATTAATAGATCTGTTGTTGTTGTAGCTAATCCCCCATGGTTTGACGAAGTCAGACTAAGTCGAAAAGATTCATAAGGTGTAGGGAAAAAGCAGCTTCTGTTAATAGATCTTATGACATTAATATTAAAAAATTGCAGACGTTGTTTTCAAAATACACGTTTTCATTTAACTTAACATTCATATTTCGGCAACGTCATAGACACGAAAAAAACAAACATATATTAGTTTATTTCAGAAATCAGGGAAAAAGCAGCTTCTGTTAATAGATCTTCTGACTTTAATCTTAAAAAATTGCAGACGTGGTTATCAAAATACATGTTTTCATTTAAGTTAACATTCACATTTCGGTAACGTTATAGATACGAAAAAAACATCGATTCTTTTATTTCAGAAATCAGTCAAGTGCTTTGCACTTATAACAAAGTTTTGAAATAAACCATTTATTAGGGATAAGCTTAACCATATACTCTCTAATTTTAATATCTCTGTGAATTCAGGTCGTTTCTGACGTACCTGTGAGCATCATCAAACCTTCTCCCTAAGAATTCCATTCTTGGAGCCTGAAATCTCTTTCCCTCGTTTGAAGACATACACGTCATTGCAGGTGAGGCATATGTCAGTACGGGGCGAACAGTTGACACATAGAAAAGTATTTTCGTATTGAGATGGAGATTTGATTTTCGTCCAAGAAGTGGTCTAAGTTTAGTCATTTGGATGTTGTTTGTAGCATGGTCAAGTGCTGTTTCAATTTTAAATTGTCATTGATGATCGGTCCAAGAAAATTGGGCCTTTATATATGCATTTTTTAAAATGCCTCCTTTGCTCTGCAGGGTGTTTTTATAATTTATTTATCTTCGTTTAAGTATAATCGTACTTTTTAACAAAAAAACTACAACTTTCATGATAAATATTTTGTGTTCGACTAAAACAAATGTGATGATAAGTGAGCTTAGAACGTTTTTGGTAATTACTTTATATTACTGTTATTTTTCGGAAATATGAATTTAGCAATACCTTATACATTTTGATTGCTTCAATTTTATAAAGATTGGTTTAGAAGAATATTTAATAGGGGTACTGATAAGCAAAAAGGACACATCGTTATTGAATTTTAATGAACAGGAATATTTCTATGGTAATAATTATAGTTTAATAAAAAATGAAGGATATCATTAAGTATTATATTCGTTAATTTTACATGCCCTTTATATATAAAAAAATTAAAACTATCTATAATTCCAATATTAAACTAATCTAAGAATTTATGTACATTATTATTTAAAAAAAAAAAACGGTTTGCTATTCGTAATATAATAATAAACCAAATAGAATATTATTAATACATTTAAGGACTTCAAAGTAGAATACTAAACGAATTAGATTATTCTATCTATTGCAGGGTAAATGTAATAAACCCTTTAAGGTAAAAGGGAAAATTTATTGCATTAAGAATGTAAATATTGTACAAAAATGGTTGTCACAGAAAATCCTTGATCAAAGTGAATTATTAATTGATGAAAGTATGGGATTCAAGTTGTTGGTTTGATTATGATTTTTATAGTTCAAGCATATTTAAGGAATAATTTAAACTCTTTATTCCAATTAGAAGCATTTTTTAAAAAAAATTCGGTGACATTAGTTACGATTTTGTTTTTTTAACAACATGTTTTAGTTTTATCCCTCTACTTTTTGTTTCGCTACACGAATTAATATTAAATTACATTTATGTTACTAATGTCTTATTTCTACGGCGGCTAGGAATTTCTAGACGGCGGCTACGAATTTCTAGAACGGCATTCAAACTATATATTTTAATTATTTAAACTGAAAAATGATCAATGAATTTTGCTTTAAAATATTCCAACATAATATTTGTTACTTCAAACTTGTAATGAAAACATGACGTTTACACACTTTTTGTACTGAAAAAATATAAATTATTTTATTATCTGTTGCATATCAATTCCTTTGTCAGTAGACCTGATATATACACACCAGGTCTTGGCCCATTATTAACTACCATGCCACTAAGTTTAGTTTAGCTTTAGTACGACTCTAAGATGCTTGTTATTTATTTATGGGTGTTGCTTGCAAAGTTAGTAGTAAAGTGTTTTTAATAATACTTTCAATGCCGTGTTTCCATCTATTACCGTCACGCATCTGGTTACATAAACACCACACCCATGCAAATTCTTACCTTAACCAATGTCTTTTTAAATATTAATTACTCTTAAGAGGATCTGATGACACACCCGGCATTGTTCGCAAGTGCGATGTTTAACGCGAAAAGAGATCCCAAAAGTGCTCTTTTGACTTCTACTAATCGTGGAATCCCTAACTTTAATACCTAGCACTAATTCCAAAACAATATCTGTATATTTAATCTCCTTTCCCCAATAGATTATTTCCGAAAAATCAAACTTTTATGAACTTATCTATGAGTCAGAAATCTAATAAATGGCATCATTTCATATTGTTAAAGTATTATTTTAAGTTCACATATTGTGAAACATTAAAAGTTTCAATCAAATTCAATATCTGCATATTTAATGCCTTCCCTCTAATAGATTATTTTCTAAAAATTCAAACTTTTATGAACTTATCATGAGTCAGAAATCTAATAAATGGCATCATTTCATATTATTAAGGTAATATTTTAAGTTCACATTTAAAACATTAAAAGTTTTCTCAAATAATTTTAGCAACCAAAACATATGTCATTAACAGAATTCTCTAATTATTTCTTTGACAGTTACTAGTTTCAAAATCCTGCTTGAAATATCAATCACAATATCTGCATATTTTCTTTATCTCCAAATAAGTTTCAATATTTTTTTACTTATATGACTTTTTCAGAAATCAAGTAAAATACAGAATCTCAATTTATTGTGCTAGTAAAAAAAGTAAAGCCATTTTTAAATGTTAAAATAAAAAAACATTTAAAACAATAAAAAATTTTTAAACATAAATTACTTGTGCAATTACGACAATTCATTATTTAACAATTAAACAAAAATCACCAATCTTGTACCTTTAGAAATTGCAAATTTATCCCTTACTCAAAGGAAAAGCTTCAACGTAAGCAATATCTTCATATTTTCCTTTTTCGTCAGTTTATTTCCACTGCATTGTTATTTTTAGGTTCTCGGATGAGTCAAAAATGCAGCTTATCAAATTATCTCATGATATTAAATTTAAATTGCACTAGGTGCATATTCAAAGCATAGAACTTTACTCCCATAATCTAATAGTCTATTAAAAGTTTAACATTTTATAAAACAAGTTGTTTGACCAATGCATTATCACTACAATCATATTTAATTGTACATTCAAAATAAGTAATTTCAAAATCCCTTACTCAAACATACAACGCAATATCTACATATTTTTTTCTTCTTCTCAATTTATTTCCAATTCATCGGCATTTTTACTTTCTGATGAGTGTAATATGAAGTCGATACCGGTATCCTACAATTAGTAAATTCAATTTGTAATAGATTCACATTTAAAACATTGAACTTTAAATGCATCATCTCAAATTCTTTTAAAAGTGTAACATTCTACAAAAAAATTGTTTTCTTAATGCCATTAATCAACACGAACAGACCTAACTGTATTTGTCAATATTCAACACAGACAGAACTAATTGTATTTGCCATTATACAACACAAACAGAACTAACCGTACTTTTGAATGTCACTAACTGCAAAATCCCTTACTCAAACACCCATCTCCAACGTAAGCAATATCTGCATATTTTCTTTCGTCCTCAATTGAGTTCCAATACATTCTCCTTTTTAGACTATTTGATCAGTGTAATATGAAGTCTATACCGTTAACCCACAATAGTAAATTCAATTTGTAATATATTCACATTTAAAACATTGAACTTTAAACGCATCATCTCATAGTCTTTTAAAAATTATACATTCTATAAAACAAATTGTTTTCCTAATGCCATTAATCAACACGAACAGACCTAATTGTATTTGCAATATTGAACACAGACGGAACTAATTGTATTTGCCATTATGCAACACAAACAGAACTAATCGTACTTTCGAATGTCACTAACTGCAAAATCCCTTACTCAAACACCCATCTCCCACGCAAGCAATATCTGCATATTTTCTTTCGTCCTCAATTGAGTTCCAATACATTCTCCTTTTTAGACTATCTGATCAGTGTAATATGAAGTCTATAACGCTATCCCACAATAGTAAATTCAATTTGTAATAGATTCACATTTAAAACATTGAACTTTAAATGCATCATCTCATATTCTTTTAAAAGTTTAACATTCTATAAAACAATTGTTTTCTTAATGCCATTAATCAACTCGTACAGACCTAATTGTATTTGTCAATATTCAACACAGACAGAACTAATTGTGCCTGCCATTATACAACACAAACAGAACTAATCGTACTTTTGAATGTCACTAACTGCAAAATCCCTTACTCACACACCCATCTCCATCGTAAGCAATATCTGCATATTTTCTTTCGTCCTCAATTGAGTTACAATACATTCTCATTTTTCTACCATCTGATCAGGGTAATATGAAGCCTGTACCGTTATCCCGCAATAGTAAATTCAATTTGTAATATATTCACATTTGAAACATTGAACTTTAAACGCATAACCTCGTATTCTTTTAACAATTTAACATTCCATAAAACAAATTGTCTTCTTTTAATGCCATTAATCAACACAAACAGACCTAATTGTATTTGTCAATATTCAACACAGACAGAACTAATTGTATTTGCCATTATACAACACAAACAGAACTTTCGAATGTCACTAACTGCAAAATCCCTTACTCAAACACCCATCTCCAACGTAAGCAATATCTGCATATTTTCCTTCGTCCTCAATTGAGTTCCAATACAATCCCGTTTTATGGACTGGTCTGAAATCCATTAAACGGGCATCCGTTAAATTGAACGTTTCCGGTATTGACATTCGTTAGAAATCGCCGAGAAGGTGTCAAATAAGGCAATGGATTGATTAACGGTGCAGTGCTTGATAAACGACTTCGCTTATTCCTTCAATTGTTCAAATCCATTCATGTCCCCGCCTTGTCAAATAAAAATTGCATTTGGATTGTTGAGAAGAACTTCTTTTATATATTTTTTGGAACAAGAGGGATCCAAGTCCACTCGCAACAATTCTTTTGGATAGTTTCTAATTTTTAAGAGGTTTGGAACGAAAATGGATCAAATCGGAGGTGGAACTGAGTCAGTGTGGCACTAATGCACTGGTTTATTGGAAAAGGGCTTTATTTCTAATCTTTCTCTAGGGGTTAACTTTTTCGTTTTCAGAACTTGATGTGGCATCATCTGCTTTTTTTTGGTTATTGCATTTGCGTTGGAGGAAAAATACATGGGTATATGTACGAACTATTTATTTCAACAAAAAACTTTACAGTGTGCTTTTAATATAGTTACTATGTAGTATTCACTTGCCAACCCGGTGGCGCAATGGTTAGGATGCTAGCCTTTGGAGCTGCTGGGTTCGGGTTCAAATCCCGGTAAGGCATGGATATTTGTGTTGGTCAATAAATGTTGTTATTTGTCTATGTGTTTGTGTCGTCCTTCTTTGTGTGTCTCTTGCGGCAGTCTCTTCTGGCGAGCAGGGAAACGGGCTATGAAGCCCATGGTCTTCCCTTCTAGACGGCGCACTCACTGTCACTGTCATGTAGTATTCACTTCATATTGGCCATTTACTATTTGACTTAAACATAAACGCACTTCAAAGCTTACATATTATACCTTCTCTATCTTAAATGCGAACCTCGAAAGCATATTCCTCCCCCACCCTGCATGTGGTTTTCTTCGAAACTGCGATGAGCTTTTTTTTCCCCACCCTACTTGGGTTTCAACTGTTTGGATTGTTAACCATACAACATAACCTCAAACGAATTAGGTTTAGAAAAGCGAAGCTCTTCCCGTTTCCTAGAAAACCAAGCGAAGGAATGGGGGAAGAAAGTCTTTTAGAGGCTCGTATAGTAAATAGACAAAATATAGTATATGTAAAGGTTTTATATACTTCCCTTGTTGGCATTTATGTTAACAAGGTTGTACTTGCTTAGGTCTAAATAGGGCTCTTTGGGTTTGGGATCGGAAAAGTGGCATTTCTCCCATTAAATTAACGTTGCAGATGCGTCCTTTTTAAATGAAACAAAATACTAGTTCACTTCTCATTACCATAAGCAGTCTGGATTTTCCACTTAAGAAAAAGAAGCAATATAAATATTCAAAGTGCCCTTTCGTGAACTGTCAAGTGCAAATATAAAATAACCAGCGAAGTAATAAACTAAGCTTATAAAGGTGTCTTATTAAAGGTTGCCTGGTTTATTATAGTGAAAGAATATTTTTGTTGCGATAGTAGCATACAAAAGACTTCGGAATTATCTAGAGCTTCCAAAACTTCACAAAAGTTATTGTTTTGAATATTTTGTAAACAAAGGATTGTATATAGTCTGGCTGCCACAACTTGACATCCAAAATATTTTGATTGTGGAACAGTCCACTTCGAAAAAAGGTAAGGAAGGTTTTGGTTTTAGGCAAGAGTTACTATCTTTGGCGATTCATTGCTTTTATGGGCGCATATTTCTTTAAGGTTTAGAAACGGTTATCAATTGAAGAGTAAATCGACAACAACAACCCCTATCGCCGATAACTGATGTGTAATTCAAAGTGGGGGGGGGGGGAATCTTTCGCAATCAAATATTTGGGATGTAAAGTTGTGGCAGCCAGAGTATATAATTTTTAGTTTATCAGAAGACGTTGGGAAAGTAATAACAAAGTTTTATGTGGTTTAAATAATAAATATTCCTTGTAATTTTTGGGGAAATTGAAATGAAAGTTCAGGAATTTTATTTGGTTTTTGATAAAAAGTTTTCTATTTTACTAATAAAAATATAGAAAGCCTATGATCTTCTCTTCTAGAGAACGCACTCACTGTTATTTGCCATTTGTCAATAAAAATATAGTTTTTTTTATTAATTTAACAATAATAATTTTTTTTTTGAAAATTGCTGATTTTTAGAGATTAGTTTATTTTGTGTTCAATCTATTAAGTCCGGTTTTAATTAAAGTTTAAGGGTTATTATCAGGGATTAGAAAGTATATTTTAAAAAGTTACTATTTTACAGCTACTTAATATAAAGTGTAACTAGTTACATTTAGTTTTAAGAAAATTCAAGTTCTAAGAAAATTTTTAATTTAACCATTTTACCATTTCTCAAAGAGAACAAAGTTTAAAGAAATTGGAACAATCGGAAAAAGTTCAGCACGAAAATGTAACGTTGTTAAAAGTTACCTTTTAAATTAGTAAATTTAGGCCAATCTGCGAAAAATATCCATGGGGAGTGGTTTGAGAAGTAACGGAAGAGTAACGAATTTTTTACTTAGTTAACACCAAAAGTAACTAAGTTTCAGTTAGAGTTACTTATAAAAATATATCGGCGTCACTCAACGTTACCTACAAAAGTAACATAACATAACTTGGAATGCGCCCTCTAGAAGGAAGGAGTATAGGCTTTATAGCCCGTTACACCACTCGCCAGAAGTGGCACAGACACAAGAGACACACGTAGAAAGGACGACACAAACACATAGACAAATAACAACATTTATTAGCAAACGCAAACATCCATGCCTAACCGGGATTCGAACCCGAACCCTGGTCGGCACCTAAAAAAGTAACTGTTATGAGTAATGGTGTTACAAATAATGTGTACTGTGTAATGAGTGTGTTACTAAATTTTTTAGTACTGATCAATAATAACTGTTCATGGAGCAGCGTTTTGAACTGAGTTTTTGGTTTGCTTTAGAAACATGCCTACATAATGCTATTTCTATACAATCAATTTCCTATAACGGATGCTTTATGTATAACCCTGTTAGAATATGTGTAGATGTGCTTAATTAGAAAATAGAAATCTGTTAACAAACAAACTTCAATTCACAGCCTTACAGTTTATATGCAAAATATATTCAAACATAAAGAAATTACTGATTAAATAATACACTATATTAAAAACAGACACAATATCAAAACTAGCTTCAGACTTTAACAACAAGTTATCTTTCTAAAAAAATATTTACTGAAATACCTTATAATACAAAAGTCAAAATAAATATGCAAATATATTTCCTAATTCCATCAAAAACTCATTTTGTCAATAAAAATGTCGTATTCAATCGAAATAGATTCAAAACTCGAACAAGTGGCGAATAAAACAAGACGTATTGGATCTAATTCATGAAACAGTAGAATAAATTAATGCGTTTCGTTCGAAATAAGTATTTACCTTACAATATCTGCTACATTATCACAGAAAAAGTAAATAAGATAATTCATAATTCCATCAGAAACTTACTGTGGCAATAAAAATGTTATTAATCGGTTAGAAAATAACTGCTTGGCATATTTGATATATGGCAGTTACGGTACTTAAGCAGTTCAGAATAAGATAACAGATGATGAAAATTGCCTGTTAGGCTAATAGATTCAGTTGTGCCCCTTATCATAGCAAAGTGGATTTACTTGTAAAATGTTATAAGTTATTGCGATATTATTAGGGAAAATAATGAGGGAAAGGTTTTCAAATGTTTGGATATTCAAGATAGGAAATGCGTATTTTTTAAGATGACAATTAAATTTTGTTTTATTGTTTAAGTTTTCTTTCTTAAGTTATTCTTTTCTAAGTTCTTTTTTAAGTTATTGTTTAAGTTGTTTAAATGTAAAATATGAATTTGCAATGTTTACGAAATTAAAATGTGTAGTTTTGCTGACAATGTTGATTTTAATATTTATGGTATGGTACATATATATTCCAGCTTGTGTGCTTGTTCAGAGAACCGCTTATAAGCTTGCATCAAGTGGGACGGAAATAGAAAGAATATTAACAGTCACAAAGAAAGTAAAAACACATAGACAAATAAGAACATTTATTGTGGGTCACAAATATCCATACCTGACCGGGATTTGAACCCGACCCAAGCATCTCCAAAGGCTAGGGTCCTAACAATTGCACCATCGGGGCGGCATAAATATTTATTTCTAGGCAATAATTATCAATCATTAAAAATATATTAAGATGAAAGTAACAATAATAATTGTTAGATGAAATTAACTTTAAGCACCTGTTATAGCTGCCTTTTGATTTATCTTTTTAAAACATATTGTAAAAATATTTTTGAGTATTTAACTTACTTGCTATAAATTTTTACTAAATAATATGCATTTTATCAGAGGCGATACCTGTATATTATTCTCTAATAAGAAAAATTTCAATGTAAAAAAAAACATAGCATTTAATGAAAAAGATTGGTTTGAATAAAACACGTGTGCTATACTGGCCATTCATAAAACAACTTGTTCCATGAGAAAATTTGCTTTTTTTGCAAGCACACCTTTCAAATTAGGATTTTTCTATTCAGCATTTAGGGTAAATTGTGAACATATAAAGTACTACCATGTCAAAGTAGTTGCTTATTAAGAGACAAAAATTCAATTTTATGAAAAATCTCGTATTTTGCATAAAATATTGAAAAAGCTGTTTACCAATATTTATTTTTATAAGCGGAGCAGAAGTTTTATAAGTAAATTTCGAATATATGCGGTAAACGTGTCACAACCAAAGGATTTTTTACTTTGCATATTTTTTTCACAAGGCATCCTTTTTTACACGTTTTTATTAAGGGGACAGGGACGCAACGAAGCTTCAAAATATAAAATTTTCATTTTAATTTTCAATCACAAAAAGGAATATTTACGAATAATTTTATATAATAAGTATCTGAATATGAGGTTGGAGTTCCCAAATTTGGTAGTTAATTTCAATATAACTTTCTTTCCAGCTTCCTATATCATTATTCTAAAACACCGATTTTTAGCTTTTATTTACACTTTCCAGCACAACTATTGCGTGTATTAAAACAGTTACGTTGCTTTATGTATAAAGTGGTCAAATCATATAATAAAGTAATAAAAGTGACCAAAAAAAATTAAGATATTTTGTAAATTTCCAAATTTATCATTTGTATTAAAAAAATCTCTTCATACTAGACCTTATCCCATACCAATTTTTGTTAAACGTACATGTTTTAATAACGGGTGAAAAAGCCTTAGGGTTTTAACCATTCACAAGCTGAAAATATTTAAAAATTAAAAAATCTTAACATAAAATTTTTAAAACCATTTTACCAAACCCACTATATCATTTTCAATAAACCTTCACCACTATAAATTATTCCTTCTTTTTTGCAATATCCTAAAATCACAGCATTCGAGCATGTTTAATTATTTTCTGGGCAAACCTAAATTTTGGGTACAATACCTCCTTTATTGGAAACTATAGCCCCAATTTACCCTACGTTATTTTGCCTGAAACTTAAAATTTAGCAGAATTGCATGTGTTTGAACATTAAAAAAAATCAAAAAATACTTTATTTCCTGTTGGTTCAAAGTAAAGTTGTTAAAAGGTTTCCGAACATACTTAGTCCATTACGTAGCTTGTCAAAAAAATTTGGAGCTTCTTCTGAAATTTTGTTAGACACGTATATTTTTGTATCAATATTCCCTAAAGGAAATACCTTTCTTAGATTTGAAATTCATGTGTCCTTATGTAAGGAAGCGACTATTGTATCCTAAAATATGACACTTCTTTTAGATTCAACAAACTACAGGATAGCAAGTTTGTTATTAATCTAAAGTGGTGTGTGATTAAAAAAAAAGTAAAAATTGCTAAGCACGCAAAATTCAGCAACATTGGACTTTTCACTCTGAAAAATACTTTCGTACAATAAGCAACTGCTTTTTCAACATTGTTATCTCATATGTTACCCTAATAACAGCATAAAACTCAATGACAAGTTCAAAGTTGTGAAAGTTCATTCCCTACTAGTAATACTTAGGGTCTATTTTGGTTTTTGGTCAAGTTTGAAAACATATAAAAGAGATATTGTGATAAGACAGGCATAAGAACAGTAAATGAAAAGAAGAATTGGTACACACCGAGAGATAAAATAACAAAGCGCTCTATAGATCAGACTTTTTTTTTGTCTGGGACATTGGGTTAGTCAGACATAAAAAATATTACAGCGTTTTTTTTTTAAATGTACCATACTTATAACTAACTAATAGTTTACAATGTCCTATTATTAATCTAATCAAAATTCATTAGGAATATGTTTCATATATTCTATATACAAGGAAGCCAGGTTACACCATGATTCAACCGCAAGTTATTACTTTTTTAAGATTATCGCTGCTTATTCAATTTATGAAGGCAGGAAATTATGGTATGGTACGGTATGGAACATATATATTCCAGCTTGTGTGCTTGTTCAGAGAACCGCTTATAAGCTTTCGTCAAGTGGGACAGACACAGAAAGAATTTTTACAGTCACAAAGAAATGAATAACACATAGACAAATAACAACATTTATTGACGGTCACAAACATCCATTCCTGACCGGGATTCGAAACTAACCCCAGCAGCTCCAAAGGCTAGAGTTCTAACGATCGCGCCACCGGGGCGGCTATGAAAGCAGGAATACGACACAAAATACAAATTTTATGTAAGTTCGATGAATATAGAGATTTAAGTTTAAAAAATCTTTAAAAAAATAGATTTTTTATGAACATCATGTATTTTACTAATATTTTTTTCGAAACCCAACTTTGAGATATTTTTGTTTTAAAAAAATGCGCCCTTTAAATATATACATACACTTCACGTTTGGTGAGAAATGCGTTGCAAATCCATAAACTTTGAAAATTTTTATAGCAGAGGGAAAACCTTTTTTAAATATCAAACTTGCCCATTGTTCGCATGTCATTAAACAATAATATATAAAAAAGCTAAGCAATTCAAAAATTTAAAAGACCATCAAATTCCCTTTGGTTGGCCTTATTTTCAAAATAATTGCTTGTAAAGACTAAACTTAACTCAGTTGCATGACAGCCCAAATAGGCTGGGCCAGTGCCTGTTGTGTCCATTAAGATCTCTTTACTGAGGACTTTGCTTGGTGCCAAGGATATGTCCGAGTCAGATTGCCAGCATCACGAGGAATATCCAGTGTTTAGTTCCCAACAAGATGGCGAGTCATGTTATTGCCGATTTAAGGAGTTAAAGGCCGAATTAACCTTGCCCAATTCGGTATTCGAACCCTGAATCTGCGGCATAGCGGTGACAGATAATGCAAAATGCAAACAAAAGACTAATTTTCATCAAAATCGAAACGTATATCCCGTCAATTTAAGTTTCAATATTTTAAATGCTACTAATAATTTGGTATTCAACCTCTTTAGTTTATTACAATTAAATCAATGTTTTTTCATGATTATGATAGAATTATTTTTTAAAACAAACAATTCAGCTAAGCTCAAACCGAAGGCATACAATGCTTAAAATTTATCAAATACATATAACTATAAACTTCATTATACACTTCATAGTAATATTAGAAGTACCAAAAACCCCCATTATTCTGCAACATTGCGCACCAGATGGTAATGGTAGGTTTTCAAAAGTTATTAAAACGTATCGTCATAAGTAGTATTTCATACCTACTAAAATGAAAGGTGTGAATGGCTTCAAACTTTCAATAACCTTAACCAATAAGGTAACAAACTAAAGGACGCGGAAATTATAAAAAAGAAGTATCCTTGCTCATTTAAAAAAACTCAACAATAAGTAAAGGGAGTATTTGCCTCGAAGAAGTGTTTGCTTTGCGCAAACTAATACTTTTAATCGGTTCGCCAAATATTTTTTAAAGCCTGCTTCGTCACCGGAAACTTTTAATTTAATGAAATCTAGAGCGCTATTAAACCATGTACTGCCGTCTTAGGGCACTTTTCGGGTTTCGTTATTTTTTGTGAAGAAAACACTCAAAGAAGGAAATAAAAAAGTAAGAAAGAGAAGTAATTAGAAAATAAAGCAGTCAAGAAGAAGGAAAAGTAAGTCAAGACTGTTTTAAGTGAAGAGGTTTAACCCGGGATTAAAAGTTTAAAAGAGAGGAAATAGTTTTATGTACTTAGTATTAGCTTAAAGTGTAATTGAGCGTAATTAAAAAAAACGTCACTATAATCAACTATACATTTTTAAGAAATTCAAAAGGATCTTTGAACCGCTTTATTGAAGGTTTTGTTGGATTAATGTTTTTGTAGAGCTTTAAAATAATTTGATTGAACAGCATAAAAATTGACGAGTCTTATGAAGAATAACATGAAAAAGTAATTAAAATAATATCCGAAAAACTATTACGCTAGAGAGCGCTTATATTTTATATAATTTACACGAAATACATAAACACTAGCTTAATTTTAAAATCATCCCTTACTTTAGTAGACGTTAACTAGGTTCCAACAGCCAAGAAATACATCGAAACTAGTTAACTTTAAAAATCATCCTTTACTTCTGCAGGTGTTAACTAGGTCTCCAAAAAAAAAAAAAAAAAAAAAAAAAAAAAAAAATCAAGAAGTGCATAAACACCTGGTTAATTTAGAAATAATCTTTTACTTTAGATGTTAACAATGTAACGCAGGATTTTTTTTCATCCCGAAAAATATCTTTATATCTTTATAACTCATACATTATAGGAAAAATACTGAAAAAAATTAACTGCATTGAAATTTAAGTATTTTCAATTTTTAAAATTTTGCCATAGGGCAAAAACCAACTACAAAATTCCAATTTTTGATAAGAAGGACTAGAAAACTACTAAATATATTTAAAAAAAAAACAATCTTGAACTATAATTATTTTTTAAAAACAATTTATTTGTATTTAGTAGGGTCAAGTGGGGTAAGTGTGATTGGGGGTAAGTGTGATAAACAGCTCTTGTAACTTTGGAAATCATTCTAAAAATCTGTAAGTTAGCAATATATAACATTAGACCACTTATAATTAAACTAAAAAGAAACATTGGCCTTATTTTTTGTTTAAAGAAAGTTTTGAATTTTTGTGCAACTGTCTTCTTTTCATGGGGGTCTTCCTATGTGGGGTAAGTGTGATGGATTTTGAAATGCAAATTTTTTACACTTAAAATTGGAATTCAAACATATAATTTTTTTTCAACATATGTATGTTTCTTATAATAATTCACTACCAATTTTAGGATTTGGAATTTACTTGAAGCAGAGAACGAATTTTCTTAATGAAAAATGCAGAAACCCTATCACACTTACCCCACTTGACCCTACTAATATTTTAGTACAATAGACCAGTGGTCGCGGTGCTTGGCCCTAACGGGCCCCCCACTCAAGTCATAGTACTAATATTATTAAACTTTGAATACTGCCAAAGACGTATTTTCACAACAGTTAATAACTTCACTCTTTAATTCTGAATACACTTTTACTATTGTCATCTATGAGGGTTATTAGTAACTAAAACTTCAAAATGGAATGTTATAGATGAAAAAACACAGATTTGTCGAGAATTAGCTCTACTTTAATAGAATAAAGTGAATTATGCTACTTGTAGCCATATGGCAACAGTATGCATTAGAAGGTTAACCAGTTCTCCAACAGCCAGTATAAAAGCATAATTCTGTTTCACTGACGCTTACTTTATAGTGTTATAACGGAGCTGTTTCATCGTCAAGGATAACAAACTTTTTTAAATTTAAGACTATATTATATTAAATTATAATGCTAGTTACTTTTTATGTAACATGTTTAGGTTATTTTTAACCTCGTAACACAAAATAAAAATATGAAACATGAAAGTAATTTTTACACACACAACGTGTTTCAAAATACAATCAAATACCAATAACATAGTTGTGTACAGGGTAAATAGTCTATAAATATCAATTGCCATCTCTTTAAATCCGATTTTCGACCGAAAATATTTGTTTCGGTCCATTTAACTCGGAATAAAAGTTACGAAGAGATGTAAGACGTTCGAAATATATTTATCAAAAAGTTCGACAATATATCATGTATTTATTTAACTTTGATATTTAAAAATAAACATAGGTTATCAATAGTTGGTGTGTTGATAAATAACATAAATTATTATTTGAATGGCCATTACTAAAAGTAACAAAGTATTATTCTATATCAAATACGAAATAGCTTAGGTCAGACGGGACAAATTACCCCTGGAGTTATCTGCTTTTCGAATAACAAGAAGGATAAATATGTATAGAAAACGTGATGTGCAACATTCTGTATAAAGTTATACTTCTTTATTACTTCTAGCGAAAGAGCTAGAAGCGACAAAAAACAATTATTGAGTTTCTGCAAAGAATTATTAGAAAATGTCACGTCTGGCAATAACTATTTTTTTTTCTTTGGGCCTTATATTGTTGATTTAAAAATGAAAGGTGTTGATATCTCAACTAGTTTCGAGTTAAATACTGAATAAAAAGGGTGCTAGTATGACAAATCATGATAAAAAAAAACCTAGAATAGTATTTCATTATCTTTTTGTAAGCCCGAGTTAGCCTTTTTAGGATTGTTCGATGAATTGCAATTGTTCTTTGCAAATATTATTCACAAATTTAAACACAAAATTGAAATGTAATGGATTTTTAAGCAATATATGTCGTTTTCTTTATTTACTGTTTCTTTTTAAACAGTCATATTCTTTTTGTTAATGAGTATTGTACCACAAATAATATGTAATGTGCTACATTAAACATGTAAAATTAAAGCATTCTTTACTCGATTCTGTGCAACAAGTAGCGACTACAATTTACGAAACTTAATACACCCAATAAAAGAGATGTTATGTTACCAAAAAGTTTGTTCTTCATTTTTAAGATTTAAGGTTATATTATTGGAACTTATTTTTAAAACTGAAAAATTAACTACTTGAAAAGAATTACTAAATATTAAGTCATAAATAATTAACTTATAACTTAAAGTCCTTTGAGTATTTGGATTTTTTAAAATAAAATATAAGTTATAAATACAAAAGATTAAAGCATTATTTATGTTGTTTTTGTTATATATAAAGAATAATGTAATATGAATTGCTTGTTATCATCAAAACAAATTATTCTAAAAAAAGTTGAAATACCTGCTGATTGTCCCTGCGAATTTTTGATGAATCGATTTTATCAAAGTTATGATTGATGACGTTTCGGGTTCAATAGTAAACAAAACATTCAAACTATCGTACTTTGAACACAGTCATTAAAGGCAATTCAAATAAAAAATGTCACAAGCAGGGCCGGATTTCTAAATAGTCTAAGTAGGATGTAGCCTATAGCGGCGAACTTTTTGGTTTAGCAAATTTTATGACCAATTAAGGCAGCATCCCGCATAAAAAAATTATTATAAAGATACCGATATTTTTAAGAAAGAAAATATTTTTTTTTTCATTAATGCGTAAACCGTTAAGTATATATATTGTAAGAATATTTAGTAGTAAACATGGCTTCTGCAGGCAAATTGACAGGACTTTTGCAAAGAGACTGGTGCAAAAATACTTATGACTTTCTTGGTGGGGGGCAAGATCGCCAAGCACTGCGACTTTAAGTCAATTGTACTAAACCCCAGAAATGACACAAGCACAAGAGACACACAAAGAAAGAGACGACACAAACACTTAGACAAATAACAACATTTATTGACGGACACAAACATCCATGCCATGACCGGGAGTCGAACCCGAGCCCACCAGCTCCAAGGGCCAACACGTTAACCATTGCGCCAGTGGGCCGGCTGGTGCAAAGAGAAGTACCGTGTTCAAAAGTTTTACTTCCCAAAATGCGGCTCAAAATAGGGTGCCGAAACAAAGAAAGTTGATAGAAATTAAATAAGATTCACACAATATAAAGGTAACTTTGGTATTGTGTACATTTTTATTTTATGGCAATTTTTATCCTCCCCATATTGGTAAGCATCTCATCAAAATATTATACTCTTTTCCTAATATAGAATATCATCAGAGTTACATATACATGAACCTTTGTAGAATTCATTTCACAACTTCATTTTACAATTTTTCTCAATACTAACTTTCCCAGAATGTTCAAGCATCCCAAAAATACCGATAACAAAGGTAGATTGATTAATTGTATTAAAAATAATGAGCAAGAAGGTCGAGCACTATCGACTGTCGTGGAAAAAGGTTTTTCAGTGGTAAATTTAGGAAACATTTTGCATGAAAACAAATGTCAGAATGGACTATTAATTGGAAGAAACTGATAAAGCTAATTTGTTTATTCATAGAACAACATATATGGGGCTGTGAAGCGCCCTGTGGTCAGTGTCTCGATCTACGGATCGGAAGGTCCCGTGATCGAGCCCTGGTCGCTGAAAACTCACCGAGTATATGCGGAGTACGTGCTCGTTGAATCTGCTGGGTCTGAAAGTCCCGTGGGCAGTCATTGCACAGTTTCCCACGGGTACAGGTTCCTGGAGACTATTTCCCTCCCCTTCAGGGACATGTCTAAATTGTGGAGGCGGCGCGTGATAGATGGCAGCATCTGTCGCGTATATGTGTGCATGTGAGTGTGAGTGTGTTGTGACTGTCTTACTTGACGAAGGTTTGTAAGCGGCTCTATGAGCAAGCACAGAAGCCTGAAAATATATATCAACAAACCAACAACATAAATGTGTATTTTTATCGCTCCAAACTTCAAATTCCACTAATTTGACGGGTCTCTCATCGAATGTTAAAGGTTAATTTTCCCGTAATTCCTTGCAAAACATTCTTTTTTTAATATATATTTGTTTGAGAAATATGTTTTAAGAAGATTATTTGCTTCACATTTTGTTAGGCTAGTTGGAATTATCGTCACTTTTTATCAACATTTGAAAAACGAAATTTTGCCATTTAGTTTTTCAAATGCTGACAAAAACGTCGCGGTATTTTAATAATATTTGAGAAATATATACTCGGTTTTTATAGATGCCATTTTTCAATTGCATGTTTTAAAAACGCGTGTGCATGACAACTAAATATCTAATAAAAATATACGAACTGTTTTTTAAATGTCAACGCTACTCATATAATTTAAATAGACTATAAACATTATAGTATGGGTAAGATATCTATAGTTTTTAGAAAATTTAAATTTTATTTTAAAAATGCAGTAAATTTAGGTTTTTACACATCACAAAAATACATTTACTTTGGGCGGATAACTTGTGTATTTTACTGAGGTTTGATACGTGAGTTAGGGACATCCCTTAAGTTGCGAGTTCGAGCCCCACTGCATTCCGATGACCCCCGTGTAAAAATGGTGATAATGGCGACAGGTGCACGTTAAATTCGTCGTCGTCAAAAAGTCCTTCAAGTTCCCATACCAAATCAATTCATCTGGGGGTGACAAGCCAATTCTGGTTATACTCTAGTTGGCTTCTGTCTCTAAAAATTAGATGGATCCACTTATGTGTGTGTTGTGGTCTGTCATACTTGACGAAGGTTTATAAGCTTGTCTCTGACCAAGCACACAGACCTGAATACACTGCTCACAACAATTAGGAGAGCGCATGGTTTAAACTCTTTTACCCCTAATGATTCCATTTCGTATCATCAGCTTCAGATTTTTTTCTCACTAAGCTGAGTTCGCACTTATTTATCATTAGAGGGAAGAATAATGCCTTTTGAAGAATTAAATAATGTTTCTTTTTAATTAAATGAAAATATGAAAACCATGGTAAAATAAAATTTCCTCCCAAAATATTTTAGGAAATAAATTGACCCTAAATTTTTCACTCTTGCATTCTTAGATGTTTAAAAATTGATTTTATCTCTCTTTTTTACAAATAAAGTTTTGGAAAAATTATTTTGATTATTTATTCAAAATTTATGATTCCAATAGCCTTAAATTTTAGTTAAAAAAATTAATATTTTTTTCGTGTTTTTTTACCATTTCATTCTGGATGCATAATGAATCTATTTTACAAATCTTAGATTTTTAATAATAAAAAATAAGAAGTTGAAAATGAAAGGGCAAACAAAAGTACTAAAAGAGCCCCCTAATTGTTTTGAGCAGTGTACATATGTCTACAAACCAACCAACCATGGATTGGAGTATTGAATTGCTTGTCTTTTTAGTTAACGAAGAGTAACGCCGTTATATTTTTTAGTTAGTAACTGTAACTTGCCGGTCCACTGGCGCAATGGTTAGTGTACTAGCCTTTGGAGCTGCTGGGCTCGGGTTCGAATCCCGGTAAAGGCATGGATGTGCGTTTTTTTTAAATAAATGTTGTTATTTGTCTATGTGTTTGTGGCGTCCTTCTTGTGACTGTCTCTTCTGGAGAGCAGGATAACGGGCTATATAGCCTACGCCCTTCCTTTCTAGAGGGCGCAATCACTGTCATTTTTCATAGTAACTGTAACTTAGTTACTGTTAGTGGTAACAAAGTAACAAAATTTTTTGTTACCTTTTTCGTTCTGATGGCGATTTTTAAATGAAACTACTTTAACATCAACTATTTTTTTTTAATTAATTAAAATAGCAATGTATTATTTGTGCTTTTGTTTCTTTATCCTGGGTTCTCTTTGAAACGGTAAGAAGGTTAAATTCCAATACTTATACCTAGGACTTACAGTTTGACGTTTCTAAAAGTGACTGTAATTAGTTACTTTTCGTTTTATGTTACTATAACTCTAACAGTGTTACATTTTTAGAATTAAAGTTTTTAATGCAAGTACGTACACTGTACTATTATAACTGTAACTAGTTACTTTTCATGTTAAGTAATTGTAACTCTAACATAGTTAATTTTCAAAAGTAACTTTCCAAAGGGGCCCAGTAGGCCAAGCGGTTTGGACCATTACCATAGCAGTCTGCGAGCTGTAACAGGTGTGGTTTCGATTCCCGCCTTCGCCCTGGGTGACAGTAAAAATTCTTTCTGTGTCTGTCTTACTTGACGAAGGCTTTATAAGAGGGCCTCTGATCAAGAAAACAACACAGAAAATATGTGTACCTACCCCCCCCCCCCACACAACTTGCCGATCCCTGGTTAACCCTCTAATGCATATACTGTTGCCGTTTGGCAACAAGTAACATAATCCACTTTATTCTAATGAAGTAGAGCTTCCTCTCGACAAATCTGTGTTTTTTCCATCTATTACATTCCATTTTGAAGTTTTAGTTACTAATAACCCTCATAGATGACAATAGTAAAAGTGTATTTACAATTAAAGATTGAAGTTACTATCTGTTGTGAAATTACGTCTTTGGCAGTATTCAAAGTATAATAATATTATCACTACAAATAAATTGTTCTGAAAAAATATTTATAGTTCAAGAGGGTTATTTTAAAATATATTTAGCAGTTTTCTCTAATCATTCTTATCACAATTGGAATTTTGTAGTTGTTTTTTGTCTTATGGCAACAATTTAAAAAATTGAAATTATAGGGGTAAGTGGTGTACCTTGGACATATGTGTACCTCGAACCTATGTCGATTCTAGCTCGATTAGCTTAGATATTGAAACAACACCACATGCAGTTAAAGTATTTGCTACCAGGGATCTCAGTGAAGCTCTATCCGTTTGTTTAAAAGGTCAATTTATTAAAGAGGTTTCGAAAAACTAAATTCACAGTTCAAAAGTAAATTTTTGTCAGATTCTTTAGAGTTTTTTTATACTCAAACATGTAGTGCTTATTCAGAAACGATGGTTATGCAATATAAAGCAAAGTTTTAGCTATAAAACAGTGTGCTTGAAATTAAGTTAAGTCTGAACTTAACTTGGTGATGAACTATTTTGTTTTTAATATCCAAGTGGTGTACCTCGAACCTAATACAAGTGGTGTACCTTGGACTGGTTCAAAGTACACTACTTTAGGTCTTATATGCTTCATATTGTTGAAAACAATTTTTAAAATTCAAGTAAATTTTTTCCTTTTGAAAAATTAATTATTTTAAGCTATTAATATGCAACCCTGATTTGTAAGTCTAGAAGAATGGAAATTTGTAAGAAATTTTTATATGGTATGATAAATAATTTTTCTGTGGTTAATTATTTAGATTTATGGAAGCCTATAAAACTTTAACCGTATTGATATAATATAGAAAATAATTATTGCATGCTCATCTAAAACGATATTCTTTATAATAAATATCTAAGCAGAACATCCTTTTTACGCTTAGGTCTAGTTGTATAAACATAGGGGGAAATATTTGAGTTGTTTTTTTTTTCAAATTTAAGACAGAAAGATAGTCAAATGTTTTTCTATGGCATGAAATAACAGTTTCATTTTATGCTGCATTTTAACGGATACACTTGAGAAAGATCGCATTGCAGCTGAAAAAGCCAACAGGGCACTAAATAAAAATAAGGAATTAAAACCCCTTACTAAGGCAATTGACCTGATAACCAATTACTACAATCTTGGCAAGAAACAAGAGTAGGTTGTAAAATGTATTTTTGAATTTCATGTGGCTAATAAATATTGGTTTTCGGACTGCAAATCGAGTCTCTCTACCAGTTAATAATTGGTCCAAGGTACACTACCGGTTGGACCAAGGTACACCGCCGGTGGTGTACCTTGGTCCTAATTGCAGTTTTCTGTATTTATTTTTTAAATAGTTGAAATCATTTAAATAACATGTTAAAATAAATATATGTTGTTTTTAACAACATAAAGTATTTTGTAAAAATATTTTTATTCACTTTCTGCGTGTAATTAAAAAATTAAAAATTGAAAAGTCAAAATAGGTCCAAGGTAACCCACCTTCCCCTATAAATTCCAATGCAGTTAATTTATTTTCAGTATTTTTCACATAATGTAGGAGTATTAAAGATAAAAAAAATATTTTTTAGGGAAGAAAAAACAATTCATGCATTACAGGTTTAAAACTCAGGTGTAAAAAAATTAATCATTCCCAACTTTTTACCAAAACCCCCAAGACGCGCATGCTGTAGCGCCCCCTACCCCCACCGTAGGCAAGGCCTGCCTTGCCATCGCTATTTCACTCTGGGAAACTCGGCGTTGGCATGTCGACTCAGCGCCGGATTCAAGCGCCAGTTCAACCGCCGCATGTGCAAAAGAAGCGCCTGTTCCCATTTTAGATGCTTGGGATGAGAGCTGATCCCAATTCTCACTTCCGAAAAACACTTTTCAGCATCGGGGGAAAAAATTAGAAAATTAGGATTTTTTTTTTATTTTACGGACTTGGATTTTGCTTTGTGTGGAGAATGTTTATAAAAATTGATAAATTTGTTGCATTTGTGGTGTTGGATGATTGACAGTTTTTGTGGTGAGGGGAATATTGTGAAGTGGTCAGCTGATTGAAGAGAGCGACTGTTAAGGTAAGGTGTTGTTGTAGGGGAAAGTTATTGTTTGTTGCATTGTTTTGTGTAAAAATGTTTTTTTTTAATATTAGTCTCGTTTTCGATAATTTTAATATGTGATTTTATTACTAAACCGTGCATAAGTTCAACAAGTAAAAGTTTGCGACAAACGTTCTTAGTTTTCACTTTTTTTTGAGAACTGGAGTGTATCTCTTTCTAAAGAAAAGTTTAAGTTTGGAAGGAAAGTTATTGCAGGAAAATTTAAATCTTGATAAAAACGCTCATTTTCTGGAGAATGTTAATGTTTGCTTTCTTGAAAAAAGTGCTTTGCAATAAATTCATCTTTAAATTTCACTTTTTTTTTCAGAACTGTGTATCTTTCTGAAAAAAGTTTAAGCTTCAAAGGAAAATTATTGCAAGAAAATTTAAATCTTGATATAAATGCTCATTTTCTGGAGAATGTTAATATCTGCTTTCTTGAAAAAAGTGCTTTGCAATAAAAAAATTAACTCTTTATAAAAGTACTTTTTTTTAGAGAATTCCAATAGGTGCCGTATTATAAAATATGATAGGGGTTGCAAAAAATTACATCTTTCATACCCATTCTCAAATTTTGGAATTACTGCGTCGTATTTGAAATTTGCTAAATTTTGAATTAATTAATTTTTTCATGGAAAATAGAATTAGAATTGACTATGAACGCAATTCACGACGCATGAACGCAATTTTTTAGTGTTTCTAAATTAAATAGTGCATTTGCTAAAAAGGTTTATGCAAAGCATCTTTTTTAAGTTAATAAAAAAATGACAAATATTTTTGACGTGAAACATAGGCGATCATTTACTTGATAGTAAAAAATTTTCCATTATTTTTTCTTCAAATTGTTTATTATTTTTATATTTAAATCTTTTGTTTCAGGCTTGTTTCAAAATGCAGAATATAATTTGGAAATTTAAATTGGAATGTTAATACACCTGTATTTATTTGTATGCAATTATTATTTTTTTATTCTTGAAATTTTATCCATGTTTAGAAAGTATTTAAAAATTTGTGTTTTTTTGTCCATTTTATGCACTTCGTAAGATTTGTCAATTATATGTCGGATTTATTTTCAGAAAAAACACAAAAATTTCTTGCTTATTGAAATGCAACAAATTATTCTACGTGCAACATCGTGTTTAACCCTCTAATGCATGAATTTTTATTTTCATCCCAAAAAAATATATATGTATCTTCAATGCTCATACCTTATGGGAAAAATACTGAAAAAAATTTAACTGCATTAGGTTTTAAATAATTTCAATTTTAAAAAAAATTTCCATGTGACAAAAACCAACTAAAAAATTCCAATTTTGATAATAATGACTAGAAAACTACTAAATATATTTTAAAATAACCCTTTTTAACTATATATATTTTTTCAAAACAATTTATTTGTATTTAGTACTAAAATTATTATACTTTGACTTACGCCAGAAAACGTAATTTCACAACAGTTAATAACCTCCCTCTTTAATTTTGAATACACTTTTACTACTGTCATTTATGAGTTTTATTATTAACTAAAACTTCAGAATGGAATGTAATAGATGAAAAAAACACAAATTTGTCAAGATTGAGGTCTACTTTAATAGAATAAAGTGGATTATGTAACTTGTTACCAAGCGGTAACAGTATGCATTAGAGGGTTAACTAAAATTCCCCTAAATTATATTTTTTGACAAAGAATTATGATTTTTGAATGTTTATAATATCTATTTATGGATCTGGAATTATTATATGTACCTCTGATTTGGCAAGAGTCCATTTAGGTCATGCTTATTGAAAACAGTTATTGAAATTAGTTTATTTCTTATTCGCTGGATGGATAAAAAGATTTACGAAAAAAAATTTAAGTACTATAATACATTATTGCATTAATTAAAAGTTTTTTTAAATATTCTAAAATAAGAATAACTAATTTTACTATTTAATAGTTTAATATACTGGGAAATTGAACAATACATAATATTGTGATATTTATGACGCAATAAAATTGTTATTATTGTCAATGCACCTATTAGCATTTTCAATAAAATACGCTATTTATGGGAGCAAAACTTTTTCAAAATAGTTTGTCGTGTATTCTTATTGAAAATTCCTCATATACTGATTTTTTTAAATAAATTATTTAAGTAACTTTAGTTTTTAATGACTTTTTCTAATTCCTAAAAATAAATAAAAAAGTTTTTTTTCTTGCGATTCAAGCGATATTTTAAAACAACATTTCTTAAAAAACTATTTCTTAAATTACACTACTAAATGGACTGATTAATTTAGTTATTTAAGAATTGTTTTAAACACCTAAGCTTTTTTTTACTTAAAGTTTTAAAGGGTATTATAGGTTAATTTTTACCCAAGGGTTAACTGTTTGTTTTCATTCAATACAGTGGTCAAATGAAATTCTGAATATAAGGTTGTAATATTCGTTAATATTTAACGGATTTGGTAAATTGTATGCGCAATTTTTAAAAAATATGGCCATCTTGCAAAGAACCATTAAACACGATTTCCTAAAAACTCGAATTAATATATAAGTTTATAAAAAATACATTTCTGACTTGATATTTTTTACGAAGTAATATATTTGTCAATGAAAGTTTTTGCTCATGTGTGTAAGTACTTATGTGAAGGAATATAACGTCTAAATTGTCGTTTTGAATACAAATTAATCAAAACTTAACATTTCATCGATTCAAATCACTTACGGGGAATAAAAAAAAGTGGTTGTATGAAGTAATTGTTTAAGGAATAAATGTGAAGAAGTTCTTGAGATAATAATCCGTCTAAGATTGTGCAATGTGCATAACCCGATTTTGGTTTTACTTTAATTTGAATTTTTATCGTTAAAAATTATAAATCAGAAATTTGTATCCAAAGACCAAATTTAGAAGTATCTAAAGTTTTTATGTTGCAGTTATTATTTGTCACAGATTATAATAGTTGAAATTAAAATTTAAAATTACAACAGATTACTAAAGTTTTTATCTAATATCAAGAAATATGTTTGCAATTTGTTAGTGTTAATGAAACGATTATCTTAACAATGTATTTAAAAGAACTAAACGTTTTAGGTTGTATTCACAAAAAAATTAACATTTTCCCTTGATTTATGTTTTCAAATTATTTTAATTAAATTTATGAAATTATAACATTCGAATTCTTAATAGTCGCCACAAAAAGCACTAGCACAAAATATTTCTTTTAATATTAACAAATTTACTTAAGAACGAAAAAACACACACGCAAGTTTCGCTAATCTTTTCGATATATTAATTGAACATAAACTAATACATTTTTCAGAACGAGCAAACGAAATTAAAACTTTGTAATCATTTTAAATTTAATGCACCGTTTTATGTTGTTGTATTTTTTTACCGATATAAAAATGCTTGTTTTAAAATTGACCAAAATCGCAGTGAAGCACTTAACTTTTATAGAGCATTGTCACAAAAGAAGAAGTTACCAATAATTCAGAAAAAAAGATGAACTTTCTAAAATAGATTGAAATACCCAAATATTTATAACTAACTTACCAATGAATATTAAATAACCAATTGTTAAATAAATTCCACCATTGCGATAAACCTTGTGTCTCAGTTCCTAGACGCAAACTAAATGTGCTTTTTATGGTCAGAATGTAGTTCGTTAAAACCTGGTTCGTTTATAAATCAAAAACTTTTTCGTAATAGTTCCCTTTTTATGACTTTGATATTGGTAAAACACCAATGTTTTTGAATCAGTACTATAGTACCAATCTAAGAACAACTTTTTCAAAACTGAATAAAAAATGCTCAAACGTAAATGTGTCACAAAGGTAAAATGGCTCCTAGGGTACAGGGTAGGGTGCATATATATAAAGCTTGTGTGCTTGATCAGAGACCCACTTATATAAGCCTTCGTCACGTAAAACAGACACATTTTTTACTGTCACTGAGTAAGGAAGAACATCCAGGGCGAAGGCGGGAATCGACCCCGCACTCGTTATAGCTCGATGACTGCTAGCGTAATGGTCCGAACCATTCAGCCATCTGGGCCCCTAATGGCTCCTAGTAAACATAAGTCAAGTTTGAAAGTGGCAAGTACTCATTTCTCAAACCATGCATATGCTCAAGAACGAAATAGCCTGTTGATTCCCATAAATGAGTTCAAATGAACCTTATGTTCTCATTTTTCTGTATGTATGGACTGGCGTAACTAACATGCATAATTGACAGTTTAAAAATGTGTAGTCATGCTCACTGATACAACTATTTGAACGAAGTGGTTTCTTTTTAAACTTGAATAGTTGAAATAGAGGACATGGTTAGAAATTAAAAAAAATCTGCTTTAAAAAGAGGGTAAGAGAGCATTATTTTTACAATAGAGTTATCAATGAGTGAAATGCTTTACCATACTATGTAGTTTATTCGTGGAGCGTAGAGGAATTCAAGAATATAATCTCCATAGTTATTGGAGATTGGTAATAAATTAGTCATTTTTTGGACCAACCTTGGTGGACTTCTGGTCTATGGATACTTTTTGGATTTTTATAACTTAACCGTTGCTTTATGAAGTATTTGTAGACGAACCCTTTAAACTTAAATACATTCCCATCTGTCGTAAGAAATTGTGAACTGTTTTAACTGTTTTAACGTCATGCGTTTACCCCTCCGCCAATAATACTCCCCTGAAATTTGCCTTCATTGTGATCAATGTTTCCTTTTTTTTATAGCTTTTTGAAGTTGTAACTTTAATTATGGGGCTCAGTGTATGTCAATTGAAATTGACTGAATTATTGCGACAGAAGTAGATCGTTTATAAATAAATCAGAGGCTAAAAAAAATCCCGCCTGCTTACTTCTTAACTTTTTTTAATTATGCGATTTCTTACTAAAAGCGACAAAACTTAAATTTCTTTTAAAATAAGTTTGATTTGTGTTCACATGAGAACTTTTATAGGATTTTATTATGTTTTTATATGATAGTTTTGAACAAAGGTTTATAAGGCATCACAAGTTTATAAAGATATAAAATAATTATTTATTTTTTAAAGTATTATTATTGGAAAACCTAAGTTTTGCGTATAGATAAAAATACATGACACAATGCTTTTTGCTTTTAGTTTGAATGAAAATATCAAAGGAATGCTTTTTGCTTTTTGTTTGAATGAAAATATCAAAATATATACACGGCGAACACTAAATACGAAAACGTAATTGCTGATACTGGTATTGATAATTCGATTATTCAAACAATGATTAATGAAATAGGTGTTAGGTTATTTGAATATTGTTTTCTTGATAGATGACTTCTTGATTGTTCGATATAAAAAAATGAAAAACCTAAGTAAAGCAGAAGAGAAGCCAGAGAAGTTACAATTTTCTCTAACCGTGGACATGTGGTCCATCATTTACTAATATATTTTTTTTACCAAGTAGCTTATTGTCAACTAAATGTTTCGTTAAAACTTGACTTAAAACTTCAATATCATTAGTTGGTCTACGAGAATGAGCTTGTTAAGTTTTACGAAGTCAGGTCTCCAATGTGCAATTTTTTACTAAACGACGCGCCTTCCAATTACTTTACAGCTTCTCTGGCTTGAGTTATTAGCTTCTTCTTATTGCAACCAAATGTATTTTTTCTGCAACTGTAAAACATAAAAAAAATCTGCAAAAGAAACATCAGGACGAAAACAGATAAATATATAGAAACTTTTTCATAATAAAACTTTAAGTATTGGGTTTATTTTATTGTCTTTTCTTTGATAAATACGTTCTAATAAAGAGTATTTTTTTAAAATTGTCCAAAAACCGAATTCTACGCTTTGGTTTAAATCCTAAACTTTTGTTTACAATTGAATACAAAAATGTACTCTCATTAGGAGGATCCCTAAAGAAAGTCGCTGTTGGCTTTGCGAAGCATAAAAAACAGCCATCTACATAAACTTTCGTTTCCAAGTCCCAGAATGAATGATTACAAACATTTCTTACGTTTCTTTTACAAAACTGTAACTGACACATGTGTACAAAAAGGACCTTTAGAACTTTGTCTACAATTTGTTTTTGAAGTTTATGCATGTAAAAATAAAAGCTAGGAGGAATAACAATTTTCCATCTCAGTGTAGTTCTAGTTTTATTCATATAAATATTAAAAGTTTTTATGTAATATTCGTTATTGTATTTTACTGATATATTTTTTTTTTGCCTTCAAAATTTATCATATTGACTTTAAATGTGAAGATTAACAGAAGATCAGTTTATTATTTTTTTCTCAAATGGATCCATCTAATAAATGTTTTACGAATAAACACAAGGTCCACCTCACTAAAATTGTCGTTCTTTGCAAACTATTTTACCACTGCCAACTCAATTTATAAGGCCAGCGAATCTCTCCGTGACGTCACTCTTTCCGTCCCGTTCGGAGTGTCGGCTTTTCCTTAGTTGAGGAAAAAACCTACTCGCACGCGGCTGAATATATTTTTCGGGTTCTCTATAATTTTAAAAGCATTTTGCCTTATTATTCGGAACAGCCAACACTCCGAACATGACGGCAAGCGTGACGTCACTGGTAACAAGCTACCCTGGTCGAATAAGTTGTGTTGGTCGTGATTTTACTCAAATCGACTATCAAAGGTTTGAAATAACGAGATATATGGCTGTGTCAAAGCTCATAAGAATGTTAAATGAAAACAACGAAAAGTATTTCGCTATTTCATTGGTTGTTTCTGTTTCATTCTCAATGCTCGGTAAAAACCGCGTGTACATTTAGTATTTAGGATATTTTATGTTTAGCATGTATATATTTAGATAAGTTTCTACAGATTACAGTACTACAAATTACACTACGTGAAAAGAACAACATGAGAACAATGACGACAAAACGAACAATAAGAGAAAATAAAATAAAATAATATCGCTATGGAAGCATGTACTGTCAAAAATTTATCGCGCAATTCTACTATTTTTATACTACACTCTTAAAACAAAAGAGTGAAATCCACTCTAGTTGGAGAAGTGTATTTTCGACACCGTAAAGGCATGCATATTTACTCAGACTGAGTTAAAATCACTCGTTTGGAGTGATCTTGTCGAAGGTTTAACACACAAAGGATCCACTCCAAAAGGAGAAGTGCATTTTCCAGTCTGGAGGAGTGAAATCCACTCAGACTGAGTTAAATTAGGAGTGTTTGTTTTAAGAGTGTAGATTGAAATAAATAGATCAAATTATCACCAAAAAAAATAGAGGATAAAAAATGAAAACAATTCTTCTGGAGCTGTTGCCCCTCATTTCTATTGTCAATAACATGTTTGGTTAATTCCATTCCAAATTACAATTTCTGCAGTGTAAAAAGTCACGTGTGTGAAAAGTGATTATCACTAAACCTTTAACAATCAAACGGAAAAAAGTATCGGAAAAGCTGATCTACTCTTATCGAAACTAAATAATGTAATGCACTTTGCTTAATTTGATTTATTTTTCAAATTTGAAATTGTGACTTAACACTGCAGTTTAACCCTTTCAGTCTCAATGATGCCATTTGGCATCACCATTTTTCTGATCATAATTAAAAAAATAATAGGGCTGAAATCTATTGGGATTAATAAAAAAATGTTTTTTAAATAGAAAAAGGCTGAAGAATCGAATGATGTGCTTTTTGATGTCATAAATGGCTGTAGACGATGAGAAAAAAATCTAAATTGATGATGCCGAATTGTCATTGGGACTGAAAGGGTTAACTTTTTGTCAACCTACCAAAAGGATTTGTACCTGGGAAAAGAAAACGATAATAAATCCCGAAAAAAAGTCCTCGTCACCCCGAGTTTTATCAGTTAAGAAGCCGGGCATCAAATGGCGCAGCTTGACATCTTTACAAATTGCTCCCTTGCCCTCAAACTAGTCCTCCTACCTTATTGCGAGGGCGGACAATTTACCTGGCCAACTTCCCAGAGGCATCTTTCTTGGATTTTTCCTGGGTTCTGCGCCCGCTGAGCCAGCAAAACTCATTAAAATTCTCACGAATTTTCCAGCACATTCTGGAAGGGGGTCTCAATTAATTCAGAATTGTTAGCGGCCGATGAAATGGGATTGGAGTAACGTTTGAAATGAATTTTAGGTTGGGATGTAGGCCTAATTGGCGTGGGGAGTTGGCTAGCGGATTTGAGGGGTACTTTTCTTTGAATTGCTGTAAGATTTGATTTGTTAGGGACTTTGAATCTTAAATGATGGCTTAATTTTATTTAGGGGGCTGGGGAGCCTTGTCAGTTAGGCACTCGCCTAGCATGCGGAAGGTCCCAGGTTCGGGTCAGGGCATTGCCAAAATAACTGCTGACCTATAAACGGCAAAAAATGTCCGACGAATAATACCCATGTAGAGGAAGTGCACGTTAAATATGCTCCAAAGTCGAAACGCTGCGTACGATGTTGCCCTTAACTATTGCGCTGGGTGCATAGTCAGGTGTCGGCTCGTTACGTGAATGTGGTTCTAAATTGCTACGAGAGAGAGACTCAGATTAATTAGTACTTCCTCCAAATGTCACAGCATTTTAAACGGTAGTTTGAATTTCGTAGTCAAATTTAAACAACTATTATCGCCCATAAACTAGTATTTTTTTAATTTTTAAATGCAATTATTTCCATGCTTTGGGACATGCTAATTTAAGTTCACAAATGCTTTTGACACTAAAGATATCAAGTTTGTTGACACAAGTGCATTTATGAAGGAATATACACTTTTCAATAAACTGGAAACTTCACTTGCAATGCATTTGACATTCCTTTGTATGAATTTCAGATATTTTCTCTTTAAAATCGGAAATTACGCTACAAATTAAATGCTAAAATGACTTTGTTCGTTACTGGACTTCCTATTTTATAATAAATGAATTTATAAAGAGGTTCCGAAAATTCAGTTTTGTGTAACAAATAACTTCCTTCATTAAAAATGGATCACGCATTTTATTTGCTGAACTTAAAAATTAAAAAGTTTTAAATTAGCTGTTTTAATACTATTTTTTTTTAAAAAATTAGATTTATTTTATAAATGCATAATTTTAGAAACATGTATTTCACTTGAAATATATAATTAAAATCAAGTTTACGGCTTTTTAATTAAGATAAGATCAAACTATTTAGGGATAAAGAGAAAAAATTGCTGAAAAGCCTTAAAAATTAAATGAATAAAACTTTAAAAAAATATTTCTAGGAAATATGAGTTTTTGTTATTTAAGAGTAAAGTGTCATTTTCACGATTCAACTCTTTTCCATATGCATTCAGTGTTTCTAACAAAAATTCCTTCTTAAAAATCCACGATTTTTAGCAAGACACTTTTTTTTTTTTACAAATCCTCCAGGCTAGCGATAGCTAGACTAATTCCATGAGTCCATGAACACGCAAAAAGTCCAGAAAGCACAAGGGGTCCTTGAGAAGATCGTCCCAGGAAAGATTAAGGCAGTCCAAAATGTGGTCAGGCGAGGCCATTTCCGTAGAACACTTCGTACAAATTGGGAAAAGCTTGCGTCCTTCAAGAAAAGTAAGGGTCTTCAGATGGCCACTTGCGAATCTTGATAAAGCCGTCTGATCTCTGCGATCGCAAATGAGGCCAAGGGAGCCCCCAGGGTTCTTTCTCCTGTACCAATTACTTGCTGGGGGGGTTAGCCATTTCAATTTTGCCTTGTTCTTTCTGATGGTGTGGATCTCCGGGAAAGTCCAGACCGGGAGGGGTGCTGGGGCCTCGGAGCCTCTCTTTGCAAGGCCATCTGCCACCTCGTTACCGTATACATTGACGTGTGAGGGGATCCATTGCAGGTGGATTGTTCGGTATCTGGAAATCTGTTTTAGCATGTTTAGCACCGAGATACTGGTCCTGTCTCCCACAGTACTCCAGTCACTTAGGTGTTGGATAGAGCTCTTACTGTCCGATAGAATCCAGACCTCACTAGAGCTTCTTTCCTCCTCTATAGTCTTAAGTCCCGCTTCGATGGCAATCAGTTCGCTTCTGAAAACAGAACAATGGTCTGAATTTCTGATAGATATCTTTTGTTCTCCGTTTGGAGTCCAAATGTAAATACCACTTCCGGATTGGTTATTTTCGCCTTTGCTGCCATCTGTGTAAATCTTGGTAGCGTCTTGTGGAATCCCATTTATAACTTCTAGTGCAAGTTGCCTAAGATGTTCGGGAATACTTGATTTTTTGGACAGCAAGACACTAAATAATAAATCTGCTTTGATACTTTTTTTATTCAATTGTGTGTGTCTAATCATTACATTTTGTTAAAAGCTATTTTCGTTGGCTTCGTTGGTCCGTTAATGTTCCCAAATTTCATCTTAGTATTTAGGCTCAGACATCCTACAACACTTGTATGGGCAACAAATGTAAAGTAAGAAATTCATTGAAAAATGTGGCCAAAAATAATTGGTTTCCATCAAATTATATCTTTTGACGAAATTATGGGGCAAATTGTATTTGATTTTAATCTAATTAGTATTTTTCATGCAAATAATTAAGACTTCAGTATTTTGGTGAAATGTTCGTTCGAATCATTTTCTCAATTTCTTCAATGACGATAAAAATGTCACGTCGCGCAATTTATTCATCTTCTATACGTGCTACAATTTATCTAGTAATAGAAACTAAAAAATTAAATTATCCTTATATTTTTATTGTATTATAACTAATGTTACAACCATGACACATTTAGCACAATAAACATCTTCAAAACACAATTATCAGCCCTCACAACATTTGTAAAGCAGCCATAGCTTCAACTAATTGCCCATGATTTCTTCACTACATTTAACCCAAAATTATAGATGGCCCATTAAATAGGATCGCTAGGAAATTTGATTTCGGATTCGCTACAAAATATTTTGAAGAAAGATTTATATTGCACGCATTCTGAAATGATATTACATATTTGCATGGCCCATTAAATCTTCTCTATTTGCGAAATTTGAAGAGTTATATAGTTTTCCTGCTACAATATACACCATAGATGAATTATATTTTGTAAGTTAAAATTACCTGAATATATCACCTATCCAAAAAGTAAATGTGTCAAAAACTTGAAACCCTAGATTATTAAGATTGTCCATTTATATACATTATATTTCATTTATAATTATAAATTACGTTCATTATATACCTTGTATTCCATTTATATTTATCATATACATTATATTCCATTTCTATTTATCCACTGCATTCATTATATACATTACATTTATATTTATCCATTGCATTCATTATGGCCATTATATTACATTTATATTCAACCACTGCATTCATTATATAAATTATATTCAATTTATATTTATCCATTGCATTTATTATACATCCATTATATTCCATTTATATGATCCATTCATATTCTGTGCAAAAATACGACATAGGTTACATAAAAAGTTTAAATACCTTTCCCGAAATCCAAAGAGCATAAAATGAATTATCCTTTCTCAAATACAATTACCAGTTACTTAATCCATGATCTGCGAACTCGGAACTTTTATAAAAATGCATAACGTGAAAAGTTTAAGTCCCACATGATGAAGTTCAAAACTCCTCCAAAGTTTCCCTTAATTGCGGACAATTCCGAAGCCACAATGAATTCAGAACTGTTGATGACCCGTGAAATGAGCTCGGAAGAAAGTTCGGATTGATTTTCGTTGTACTTCCTCGAGGATATTAGATACTTAAACTGTAGTGCACAACAAAGATTAAACACACACTATTAAATAGGAGGAAATGATTATGTAAAAGATCAAGAGCTCCTGAAAAAGTTACTGTCCCATTATAGTGGCTTTATTTTGCATTTAATTGCATCATTTTACAATTCATTCTGAATATGGCTTTGGAAAGTTTCTGCAAAAATGTGTCTTTTCATAAGATTCTTTGAAGTTTTACGTTGTATTTTTCTTTGGATAAGTTAAGGATTTGCTTATGGGAAGGGTATAGCAGCTGAACATTTAAACTTTATGAAATACTTTATGTTGTGTTAATCGAGTGTTTTAATTTAGGAGCAGTTATCTTAAGAGGAATTAATAAACATAAACATATTTTTTTTTGTTTTATGCAATTAAAATGACTATGAATATTTGAATTGAATTCATTTGAATTTAAGAAATAACAATTTAAAAAGGTTTTATACCAAATCAACCATCCCTTGTATTTTATAATTTGTTTGTAAGCACGCATTTTTACTCAATATTGGATAATACCATTAACCCCTTCATCTGAATTTTTTTATTGAATCTCATGAATTCCTGGAATATTTATTTTGAGGGATTAATAATTTAATAACAAACTGACAAAATATCTGATTGAAGAATCGTTTCCCTTTTATACTCCCACTACTTATAAATATCTCAGCAATTTGAATAAATTTAAATACCAAATATGTTGTGAGATACTGTTCAGCATATTAATTAACAGGGAACTTGTTTCAATGTCAGAACCTAACACGAGCTGGTATCCGTAAACAAGGTTTGACACAAGGCCCCATTGTGGAGAGACGGGGCTCTCAGGAGGACAGATTCGTTAACGTCAAGTCCTTTTGAATTCAAAGGCGAAACCAACAAATTAGTCTATGAAGATGAAATTAAGGGAAGGAAGCATACAGCTTTGGTGGGTTGACAAGATTGGAAGAGAAAATTACAGGTTTTTAAGCATTAAGGCGAATTAGCCCGCATTACTGCGAATCTCCAAACTAAAATGTGAAATAATCAAATGGGAAAAAAATCTAAACCACATTTTCTTATGGCTGCATGGAATATTTTTGCAAATGTTTTTTTTTTATGTGAACTGTAGCTGACTTACAGGTCCTGACGATCCCCCCTTTTAAAATTGGTTCGAATACTTTTCTTTTTTTACTTTTCAATAAATAATTTTACATAATTATTCCAAGCAATTCCAAAAAGTATGATTATAGAGACCAGTAAGTTATCTATATTTACCATTAAAAATATTGTTAAAATATTCAATACAGCAGGCGAAATGGTGGTTTAGAAAATATTTTCCCCCATTGGATTAACACTGAGGCACTTTGGTTTGGAGACCCGGTGTTTATCACGCTCATTCGCCCTTAATGGGCATGTTTCACGTCATGAGTGGCAACAGTTCTAGCAGTAATGTAATGTTTCAATTTCTCGTCTTTCTTGAATTACATTTGTTTTGGTGAAGATTTCAATTGCTAAATAATTGTTGACAGTACATGTTTTCATATCGATTTCTTTGATTTTATTTTCTCTTATTTTTAGCTTTGTCGAGTTTGTTCTTTTATATCTCTCTATATGTTGCGTAATTTATTGCACTATTAATACTAAATTATCAGCGGTTTTTACCACGCATTGAGAGTAAAACCGAAACAACCAATAAAATAGCGAAAAAGCGTATCGTAGACCGTATATAAGACCAATACTAAATACTAACACCTTACCAACTGACCTACCCGGACACTTTAATATGCATTGGATCTACTTACACTGCCGCTCACTTTGCAGTAGCACTCTTAAAAATGAATGCTCAAAAACGACGAAATTTTCCTTAATTTTGAGGATTCAGTTTCCTGGCAAATGCTCCGAGTTTTCCTTTCCTCAAAGTGAGGACATTTGAATCGTCATTTTTTTGAGGATTTGAATGTCGTCTAATCTAAAGAAATATTTCGTTATTTTTGAGCATGTGAATTTAGTTGTTTTGAGAGCTAGTTTCCTTAAATTGAGGAGTGTTATTCTTAATTTGAGAGTTTGGCATCGTCATTTTTGAGCATGTGATTTTGTTTTTATAGTTCTGGTTACGTTAAATTGAGGATTGTTATACTTGATTTGAGAGTTTGGTATCGTTATTTTTGAGTATGTGATGCTGTTTTGATAGTTCCGGTTTCGTTAAATTGAGGATTATTATTGTTCATTTGAGAGTTTTGCATCGTCATTTTTGAGCATATATATTTATTGTTCGGGCAGCTCTATAGTTAAACTCATAGTTTCCTTGCACAGAAGCCACGACCATGGGTGGAGCTATAAAACGCGCGGGGCAATCAGATGAAGAGAAAATTTCAGTCGTGTTATTTTGTCTTCATCCAATTGTTCCGTGCGTTTTATAGCTCCTCCCATGGTCGTGGCTTCTGTGCAAGGAAACTATGAGTTTAACTAGAGTTACGTCGTATTCGGTCTAGTTTCATCATATTTGAGGAGATGCATTTTTCTAAAAAGTTTTTAGGATGTTTTATAGGATTTTACTACATCATTTTGTTATTGGTATTTTTCACCCAAATACAAAAAAAGCTATAATTATATTCCACATTTGTCTTTTTTACGGACACGAATCCATCTATGTACAGCTTCTGAAATATTGAAGGCATTTTGATACAAAATTGACTATTTGCAAGTAAAACTATAATATATAATGTTTATAAAATATTAAAAAGATTCTCAATGCATTTCGGAACCAAAATTTGCTTTGAATATAAGTTATACAATCAGTTTATTACATTCCAAATCTAGAAAATCCACTTTTAAATTGTTCATTTATTTTTACAACAAAATAACATTTCACTTTATTTAAATCTGTATATTTATTTTATCAAAATAAACACAAGTTTCGAATTTTTTTTTATATACATATTGATTATATGATGACTGGCCGGTGGTCTGGGAACTGCTGGGCAGGCTGGCATTTTGTGTAGTACTTCACAAACTGCTGCTTCAATCATCAGTACTTCAGTCGTATCATTACAGCAGTTTTGTCTTCTAAAAAAATAGGAAGCATTTAGTATACTTTTCATAACCTAATTGGGCCAACCCTTATAAAGGCGAGTCTAAAAAAACAACAAATATAGCATTTGTTTAACTTACAAGTTTAAGTGGAATACTAACACATCAAATTTACTGAAATTAAAATTTTAGTTTTTTTTTTTTTTTTTTTTTGGGGGGGGGGGGGGAGGGATGAGACAGTTTTTTAGAAGTTAAGCATTTAAACAATAAAATAGTACACAAAATTTCAGGTGGATAATTATCTCAAACAAAAATTACAGAAAGAACTTTTTAAAAAAAAAAAAATTCTTTTTAAAAAGTTAGGCTAATTTTGAATATTATAGCTTTACATTTAAACTTGTTTTTAATTATTTCTATTAGAGATCCAAATCCCTATTCCTGAAGCTTGGAATCAACATAGTCCATGGCACAAAACTAATATACTATATTAAATCAATTTTAGTTGCATCTTCGAGTCGAACCCAAAAGCATCTACCTAAAAAACAAGGCCGTTAAATATTATATTAAGAAAAAAAACTTATTAATTATGGTATTTTATTAAATACTTTTTGCATTAAAAGTACCTTTAAAGAAAAAAAATTATGGAAATATAATGCATTCAGTGCACATAAAATTTTATCTTTCAGTGTGAAATATTTTTTAATTATAAAACCATAATTTAAAGACACAAATTATGCATCGTCAAAATAATACTTTTCACTTTTAATAAATATGCAGAATATAAATAAAAAAAATTTATTAATAGTTAACTAATAATTACTTTATACCATATTAGTTGAATGAAGAAAATAAACCATTTTTATTTTGACACAAAATGAAATGACTTTAACTTACCTTAATAAATATTGATAACCCCTTTTCTATATATTTTAACTTTTTTCCGTTTCTACTTCACATATTTAAAAAAGAAATCCTCGAAGTTCGAATTTAGCAATGGCACCTGGCGATGATCACATCTGCTGTCCGAATAAAAAGCAGTTTATTATCATAGAAAGGCGAACTTCGAATTTCATGTTTAGAATTCGACACCTGTCGTTTTTTAACACATAACAAAGTGTAATGTCGTCTTCCTTTTTTTCAGTTGGCTCAAAACTTTATGTGACTACTTTTTACTAATTCGTATATTCTATCGAGCTTCTAATTTCACCGAAAGAAAACGAAAAAAAAAAAAGAATTATTCTTTTTTCAAAAAAGAAGAGTTGAGCAGTACCATGCAATCTTCAAAAGTTTTTCAAACGATTTACGAATATTTAAAATATTATGTTTTATTATTTAATGTGTTCCGTTTATGCACTCATTATCTAATTTTTTTTTTAAATACTGTTCTTAATTTTACTGTGCAAGATTTATTAAGTCGTTTGATGAAACCTCTTATTTGCAAAGCGTTCTTTAGCTGCGTTAAACTTGATTCAAGAGTGCAGTGTAAACTAACAGTTGAAAATCAGCATCAATAGTAAACAAAAGCTATAATTCCGTTCTATTTTTATAATACTTACATATTCTAATGAAGGCAAATAGTTTTACGTTTAGAAACATGCTACTTCTTGTTCTTTACTGTAAAATTTAATGTTCAAGCTGCTTGTATATATTACGAATTATTATGTTAGGCCTAACCAAACTTCAAGAAGCCGCCATTGTTTGAACCGCTAAGTTCCAATCCCAGAATGCAACGGTGCGAGTACAACGAGATTCAGTTTCCTCAAAATCAAGATACAGAATCGTCAAATCACGATCGTAAAACTGAGGATTCGCGTTTACTCAAAAGTCACGTGATAGTTTGACGAAACAATCCTCAAAATTAACGAAATGAGGCTTGAGGATTCATGAATCGTCAAAAATGAAAGTGTTATTTTTAAGAGTGAGGGATTACGCAACTTTGGAAGTAGGGTAGGGTAGGGTATTTTACATATATATTCCGACTTGTGTGCTTGCTCAGTGAGCTGCTTATAAGTCTTCGTCAAGTAAGACAGACACAGAAAGATTTTTTACTGTCACAAAAAGAGGAAATACACCCAGGGCGAAGGCGGGAATCGAACCCGCGCCCGTTACAGCACGCAGACTGCTGGCCTGCGATGCTTACCACTCGGCCATCCGGGCCCCCCTTTGGAAGTATGAGCTAGGCATACTCAAATACACACAATTAGTTTTGTTGAACTGGAAGTGTCAATGAAGCTTGCAGATATGTCAGTCAGTTATCACAACTTCAATAATTTTTGTCTTACAATTTCTATAAGAGCTATCTGAAATTGTAAACCATATTTGAATCCAGCTCAAAATTCTCATTTAAAATATACAAAACTTAATTTGTAAGACTTTATAATTGTCCCGCTATTTCGTAAGACATTGTAATTTCGTCTTCCGGATATCAGTAGGTTACCCGTGGAATGGCCCAAAACTAATTTTTGGGCAAAAATGCTAAGTATAATTTTGTCAAAACAAATCAGGGATATATAATATATAGAAGGTATATTCATGGGGAAATGTATTTTAGCAGGAGAAAATTTAATCATAACCTGAAGGGTATTTTACACTATTTTATTCATACTGGGTTAAAAATAATGAAGTTGGCTGCTATTCAATTCATGGCTTTTGCGTTCGGCGTTATTGCAGAACATTTCCGTTTACTTTAGTAAAATCAACAGCGAATAAACCTAATTCAATTACTTGTTCAATCTTCTGACTTGGAGAATATTTTTCCTATCGCGGTGGGTAGGACTTTAGTATGTTTAGATTCTGTGGTTATGGATTTTTATCTGGTTTCTTTTAAATATATTTCTAAACCACTGTATTTGCTATATTAAGCTTCATAATATATTCTTTATACTAAAAAATAGTATTAGCAATCCCTATTCAATAAAAAATGTCTTCCTTTAAATAAATTATTTTTGTTTTGGAACAATTCGGTATTTTTAAAGATGTTAAATAAAGTTTTTAAAATGTAGTGTGCGATTTGTTTCCCCACCAACTTTATACACACAATCTAATTTGTATATTATAAAATAATCATCAGTCAATAAATTAATAAAAACAATGACACGGATTGGTTGGCTGGTATGCATATATTTTTAGGCTTCTGCCGATAATGTCTCTAATCGTTCATAAGCATATGTTATTGCTTTAAAATAACAAATAATTATTATAGGGTAGCATGGAGTAATTGGTAGACATATCTTTGGGTAATAAACATACAATAATTTTTATTATTATTTAAATACTTATTAGAAAATAAAACAATCTCATTTCGATAATTGGTACTCGAATACTAAAAAATAAAAAAACCTAAAAAATTATGATGAAAAAAGTACTTAACAGTTTTAACCTTTAAAAATAATAGGAAAACTTTGGTTGTCAAATATTCTGTTCTCCAAAATGAGCTTAGTCTGGAAGAAGGGGTGTCTCTGTAGACTCAGTACTTAGATTAAATAATTGCCTATAGACAATTGCTCGTGTTGTGATTATTAAGGCAATAATTTAGGAGATAGTTTTCAGAAATAAGCCATTTCGATTGACAAATATGTCTTATAATAAAATTTGCAATAAATAGGTGTGTATATAACACAATTTTACTAAATAACATTTTTACGTGTTAGGTTGGAATATAAATATATTTCTCATCTAGTTAAAAATAAAACAATTGTTTCATATCAAGTATGTGAATTCCTCATAAATTTTACCGCCAGAACTAATGGCTACAACAGTGTTTCTACAAAGTTTTTGCATGATTAAATTGTTCAGTTTGGGTTTTCCATGGAAACAATTCCGGTTAAAAAGGCTAACACACATTTTTAGAAAAAGAAATATGTCTTTTCCTACAGCACTCTCCATGTATTTCGATTAAGACTTTGACGATTTCATCCATTGACAAATCTTCCGGAACTTCATTCATCTAGAAGAGAATAAATCACTCAGTTGCTATCAATTCCAGAAATAAAATAAAACCTTACACACAGAACCACCTAAATTCCAGGATTCAGTCAATTCCGGAATTGATCTTGTGAAATTTTCACTATCCACGACACATTCCTAACGGAATAAACCAAACTGGAAACTAGTGAAGATTGGGGGAAGTAATATGTGGGGTCAACAAGAAAAAATTACTCGGCTATCTTTGAGGCTAGAATAAGATTTCAATGCTCCGAAGCCAACACCTAAGTAAAAAGCAAATTGCCAAGTGAAACTAGAATCTATTTTCCGATACGCCCAAACAAATGGTTGGTTATCTTTTTGGCGCTTCTTTAAATATACTAAATACAGATTTAAAGCTTTACTGTAAAGAGGAACATATTATAACCTTTTACTAATACACATCATACAATAGAACTTACAATTGCGTAAATAGGTAGTTAGGGAGGTACAGCTGCGGAAATAAAAAAAGTACCACTAGTGATTATTTCTGCCGTTAGTCACCCTATAGAATCGGACCTTTTTGAAATTGTAAACAATTAACATTCTGAGTTAATTGCATAACACAAATTTTGCATAAGGGGTCATCTTCATATTAAAAATGTTACTAACTTTAAAATTTCCAATAGTAACACCCATTTTTGAGTCCATATTTCAAATCTATGACCTATGTTAATACGAAATGCCAAATTTTGTTAGTTTTTAAGCATTATTTGGGGAGTTAGAGACATGCAAAGTTTAGGTCCCATAATGTTAAATGAGTTGCACATAAAAAACTATCCCAATCTATAAATAATTAAGATAATGAAACGAATTTTTTACTGAAAAGAAATTATAACAACCCAAACCAAATGCATTCAATATTGGGGTATTTTAAACACTTTTTATATTTTTAAATACTTATTAAATTAATTTTTTAAAAAAATATGAATAGAAACCCCTAAATATTTTTACACAAATAAATTTAAGACAGGAAGTTTAAGCGAAATCCCAAATTTTAATTGTTTTTATTCATAATTTGCTGAGTAAATCACAAAATACTTTTTAATTACCCTTTAGGGGACTGTGTATAACATTATGTGTAATTGATAAATAAAGACGGCCTTGCAAGAGGAAGAACTAGACTGCGCTTGTCATTTTAGAGATGATCCCCAAAAGGTCCACAAGTGATTCGATTGAATAACTCGTCAAATATTCATCCAAATGTAACAAAAACTTAGATTTAAGGGTTTTCAAGAGTCCTTAACATTTCTAAGTTATTAAAATTGGGTGTTGCTATTGGAAATTTCAAAGTTCGTAACATATTTAATATGAAGACGGCCCCTTATGCAAATTTTGTGTCATGCAATTAACTCAGAACGTTAATTGTTCACAATCTCAAAAAGGTCCGATTCGATAGGGTGTCTAATGGCTGAAATAATCACTAGTGGTACTTTTTTTATTTCCGCAGCTGTACATGTATTTTCCGGTTTGTGTGTTGGAATAAACACCAGCTTATAAACCTTCGTCAAGTAAGAGAGACAAAGATAGAATTTTTACTGACACAAAGAGAGAAAATACACCCAGGGCAAAGGCGAGAATTGAGCCAGAATCCGGTACAGTGCGCAAACTGTCAGCGTAATAGGTTGCGACCCAAATCCACTAGGCCACCCAATATTGAAATGAGCAATTCGAACGCGCGGGGTGGATAGTGGTTTAATTGTGGGAAAGAAGACAATGCTTGACGTTAGTGTGGCGTCACTGTAAATGTTACCGTACCAGTTTAGACGAATTAGCTGCCATCATGTTTGTTTGTGTTGTAATGTACGATAACAATTGACTTAACTTTGAGGTTACTATAGGTGTGGTCGTTCCAGTTGTCCATTTTGCGGTTTTGAAATATCTCTAAGTAAACATTTATTTCTTTTATTAGACAAGTGGTAAATGCCCACACAACTAATGTATGTTAGTTTGGCTGTATTTCATATATATGAGTTTGTTGGCAAAAAAAATCGACTAGTACGGTGTTCCTCGAGTACATTGAGGCAGACGTGCTTGTTAAATCTGTGGTGTCCCTAGTACCGACGACGTTAGCGTACGATGCCGCTCGAATTCCAGTTGGGTGCCAGCTCAGGTATTGACCTAGTCACATGACTGCAGTTCTAAATTGCGAGGCTTAACTGGCTGTTTTAAACCTCCAAAAAGAAGACTAGATATAGACAGCGGGTAGCGATTAACCCTTTCAGTCCCAAAAATTTACTACACTACAGAAACATCTGATATTCACAAAATAAGCTTATTTTAGGTCAAATATACGAATTCCATAAGAAAAAAAATCATTAAAATTTTTTATATGGTTTTTGAAACAATGCCAAAAATTTTTAATTGTGGAAAACAACAAAATAAAAAAAAATTATATTACCTAAAAACGCTTCGAGTTATATATTTTAAGGTATCTGACCATATTATTAAAAAAAATTAGTAATTATTTTAACCGAAATAGTTTAAATTGTGTTTTAAATATGTGGAACTGAAGTGAACTGATCAAAAATCAGGAGAAACGCTTGTTGACTATTTTCTAAATAAAAAAAATAGTAGTTCTGACTTCTATTGAGATTAATGTAAAATATTGTCGGATAGAACAAAGTGTGAAGAATCGAATGATGTGTGTTTGGATGTCATAACGGGACAGAAAAATTTTGAAAAAAATATTGAAAGTGATGATGCCAAATGGCATCACTGGGACTGAAAGGGTTAAATTACCAAACCATTCATCGACTTGGCGACTTCCAGGGAATGACTTCGCTTCCCCCCTTTTTTTGCCATGTTACTCTCATCTCCCTGGCGACTACAGATCCGTTTCGAAAGCAATCTTTTTCCGAAGGAGCTCTTCGTCGACTGACTCAAACAATATACAGTTCTTCGGGTCTGTATATGCAAGCGTACAGTATTTTTGCCCGAGAAATATCGGCTTGTTTTCTTAAGGCTGTTCGGAAGCTTGTTTTGTCGGGGAAGCTATTTCTTTCAATCCCAGCGTTCGGGGAACTGTTTTTGCTTCAGAGGTTTGACGTCGATGTGGTTTCTGGAACACGAAGGATTTTGTAGAGCTTGGGTTGCCTGGAGGAAATAAAAGTATTTTCGGGAGAATGCGTTTAGTGAGTCAATAAAGAGGCAGTAGAGGCATATGAGCCCAAAAGAAATAAATTAAATTTGCGTTTTGAAAAGTAAAAATATGAACAAGAAACTTTTTCGGGTTTAGTTTTTTTTCCAGAAGAATATGTTTCATTAAATGAGAAGTAAAAGGGATAAATTTAGCCAATATTTAATTATATGAATGTTTAAAATAAAAATATTTTGTGTTTAAAAACAAATTTGCGATCAACTTTTTTGAACATTCAAAAAATTAGATTTGGATCTTGCAAGATATTACCTACATATGAGCCCCCATTGAGACACATTGAGCCCACATTCAACCAAAGGATACATAAATTCTTCACAATATTCTAAGTTTTGTTTAAATATTCGATGTATCTATTTTAAAAGCTAAAGAAACATTTCTACCTAAACCAGTATTTTATTACCTATTAGTTAGTATTACCTAAACAAGTATTTTCCGGAGGAAGCGTTTAGTGGGTCAATAAAGAGGCAGTAGAGGCATATGAGCCCAAAAGAAATAAATTAAATTTGCGTTTTGAAAAGTAAAAATATGGACAAGAATTTTTTTCGGTTTTGATTTTATTTCAAAAGAACATGTTTCATTAAATGAGAAGTAGAAGGGATAAATTAAGTCAACATTTAATTATACGAATGTCTAAAGTAAAAACATTTTGAGTTTAAAAAAATAAATTTGCGATCAACTCTTTTTGAACATTCGAAGATATTACCTGATATTGACCAAATTATTGTTTGACCTTTTGACCAAAGATATTGCAAGATATTACCTGAACCTAAACCCACAAAATATGCTTTTACCAAGTGATTGAGATTGTAGCTTTATTTTAATACTAAGAGGCTATTGGGGCTTAAATAAAAAATTTCTTTTTTTAGAGGAAATATTATATTTATTGTTCTTTTTAAAGCAAAATTGACCATTATTAAAAATGAAATTTTAGAATATGAATAAGGTTACCTCAAAAACTTTCTTAACAAGGAAAATTCAAAGGTGAAAAAGTATTTTTTATTTTTGGAAACAGTCACTTTTCAGACATCTTCGTTATTTTTTTTTATCAAAGTAATCTGAAGGGTTATTTATGTGTCTGAGTTTTAGTTATGAAAAACTTAGCAATTTCAAACTGCAGTAATTCATAACTTTTTTGTTCAAGAGGGAAATATAGTTTTTTCTGAAATTGAAGCTAAGCAATTTTGCACTGGTCCCAAGAAATATATATATTTCCTTAGTTTAAGCTGGTAATATTAATATTTAATTTTGTATTTTACGCGAATTGTTATATTACGTTAGACACAGGAAATATAAATTTTCTAAGCTTAAAATTGCAAAATAAAGCATTGACTCTTTGTATTGTAAGGAAGTATTGTAAGGAAATAGCCATCTTTTGAAAGGCTTGTTTTTTTTTTTTAAATTAAAAACCTGATTTACTAAGAAATATTCTATTTTTGTTATTATTTTATTATGATTATTAAATTTTGTATAACACTTTTTGTGATAAATTACATATACATAAAGTTCCACAAAGAAATTGATGATATTATATTCTTCTGTTGTAAAATTGTTCCCTAAATCATAATTATATTCACAAGAGCAATCAATTCCTATAAGAAAAATCCATTGGGCTGATCTTTTCCCCTTATTTAACCCTACTACAAATCAGTCGTAAATAAAAGTATTTTTAAAGGTGTCTGGATTTTCCATGCCAAACAATAGAAATCTCCAACAACTGCCATATATTTATCCTAATTCCACTAACCCCCTTTGACCGGATTTATATAGCATACTAAATAAATAACTTATTTTATGTTGCCAGATTGACACATTGAGCCCACATTCAACTAAAGGATACATAAATTCTTCACAATATTCTAAGTTTTGTTTAAATATTCGATGTATCTATTTTAAAAGATAAAGAAACATTTTTCGGGATAAAGAAGATGTACATCTTCGAAACAATTTATACCCATTTTTCTCAAAATATTCATAGAATTCATAAGAAACTGAAGCCCCAGATAGAAAAAGCTCTCAAATCCACGATTTGGGAACTTAAGCGACGCTGCGTAAAATATCCGAAAGGATTTGATTTATTTCCAAAGCTTCTAGCGCGCCAACCACTTGGTTTGCTATTTCTTTACACAAAGCGGTGTTTATTGTGGCTATCGAAGACTTAAAGTAGACACATAAACGACCACATCTTCAAACGGTTCTTATCAGCAAGATATTATGACTGGGTGCACTTGCTTTGAATAGAATAAATTTGCCAAAGATTTTTAGATGGGGTTAATCGAACAAATGTAAAGGCATGTGTTGAGGAATGAGTTAGTTGAGTGTTTGTTTTGTCAATCGAAAAATGCGGAAAGTGGCGAAATGGGGTTGCAGTTGTATTGGGCTGTTTCAAGTGACGTATTTCCTTTAAGTTTTCATTGCTGCCTTTTCTCTTATTGGTGCGCTGTTCCCACGCGATATTGATTTACCAATCGATATTCGAGAAAGTATATAATTTCATTCAGCATTAATGCTGCCAGTCAATACCTATTACCTGCGCGCTATTTTTTTAAGTTTGTGTTGTTAATTTCTATTGAATGATTGTTAATGTTTATTAAATTTTATTATTGACATTCATTGACAAATCTTTTTGTTTGCAAGTGTTAAATTCTTTGTTAATTATTTATTATTAAGTTTTTATATTCGTAATTTTGAAATGTTTATGTATTTTATTATTTCAATTAATTGTTTATTTGTCATATTTATAACTAGGGGCATGTTTCGAGTCTTTATTGGCAACTTTTAAACAGCAATGAAAATGAGGTCTTGATTGGTTAATTAATGTAGTTCTTACCGTGTGAATTAAAAGCTGTGGCTCAAACCATGCAAATATATATTATTGAAAAATGTCAATTACAAAAATGTAGGTCTATAAAATTATTAATTACTGCAAGAAAGTAAGAATTTTTAGAAAAAAAAGACAAAAAAATTCTACAAAAGAGAAGACAAGAAATTTCTAGAAAAGGAGACAAGAAATTTTTGTTTTCTAAGCCAGAAGTTAACCGAAACAAGACAAAAACACATTTGATCTGACTTATTTGAGTTGTTATTGTATCTGTCAATGTTTAGAAACTTGAGAAATTAACAATGGAGTAATTAACAAAATAGTCAATTATTATATGCAATATTTCCTCAGTCCTTTCTTTTGCAAGTCAGTTCCATTCACACAAACCTTTTATATTATTATCTAAAAATTTAAAACTTAATAATTTTTCTGGCACGTGTGTAAAAATAAGTAGATCGTTTCTTAAGACAATTCAATGGAAACCGTGGAAATTGGAGTAAAGCGGATTACATTTTATTGTTTTGGTCTGTTATGATTAAACATTTGAAACATTTATGTTTTGGATTGAAACAATTCATGTATGAATAAAATAATAGCTTTAATTATTTATTCATTATGTACGTTGTTACTATTTTAATTAATGTATAAATTTAGGATTAATAATTTCTAAGGCGGACAATTCCAATTATCTTAACCCTATGGGATAATTTCCTTTACGCTTTATTTTTGCAATGCCGTATTTTCAATGAATTAATTTAGATAACAATGGATATTTCAGTTCAGAATTGTTTATTGAATAATTGAGTTTAATATGATTGAACAATTTCAGTTGAATATGAATTAACATTTGCGTGAAATGATTATTTCTAAAGAATATTTTTTAATGTATGTAAGGTAAAGTTAATTAATTGGTTTGCTTTTGTTCAAAAGGAGATTTCATAGTAATATTTAAAAGGTTATCCCAGCCTTCCATTCGTTGAAGGAATTCATAAAATTATAACCAATCTAACTTGGGAACTAAACAATTGGGGTTTCGCGACAGTTTGCTTAACTGACGGCATGGTTGCATCAGTTACTGTTACTTAAGAGAACTCGCACCACAGAGTTGAATTGAGTTTAAACAGAGAGAGAGAGAGAGAGAGAGAGAGTTGTATTTATAAATTTTTTAAAAATAATTTTAAAAAGATATTCTCTAATTAATATTCTATAGAACTATTTACCCTGTTATGGTAACGTTAGATTAACAACTAAATACACGGTTGCATTTTAACCATTTTGAAATGTTTATTTTTCTGTAATATAGTAAAAAATAAATTGAACGCTTCAGGTGCCCCAAATCGCAATTTTTTTTCTAGTTTTTAATTATTACTTTTGTGCATGCTCAAATATCAATTATGCTTGAAAATGATTTTTCTGCGCTAAATTCATACCCTAAGTTTTACTTTAGAAACTCAGTAAAAGAAAATATTTTTTTAAATAAATAAATTTGTACACAAACTTGTTTATGGTATAAAAATATATTCTAAATTAAATATATTTAAAAGCAATGGAATATTTTATTTAAATATCGTTTTTCTTCTAAAAGACTTTCACTTAGATTATTTTTTACTTTGGTATTTATTAAATTCTTTTTTTAATATCTGGAGTCAGAAAGTGGAGACTTTTTTCATATTTGAGGTTTTTTTTATTATATAGTTGGTTTTCGAATAACTTTGAGATAAGAATAAATGGGATCCGCTTCACTTAAATATTCAAATTTTCTTCATTTGAAATTCAATATTTCTGTTTTACAACAGTTTTAGAATATTTGATACGAGTACCGGAGAATAATTTTTTATGAATATTAATTTTAACAACTTATCATGTGAATTAGTTTTTCAACTCAAGTTACTTAAATATGGCCCGTCCGTAGCCGAGTGGTTAAGCCATCAGCCTACGGATTCAACCTTCTCAGGAGTGCGGGGGCTCGAATCCCACCTACTGCCAGTTATCCTATAAATCGGATATCTGTACTGGGAAAGAGTAGAAAAATCCAACTCGTGTTGGATGGGCCCGAGTACACTGGGACAGACGTGCTCGTTAAATCTGTGGAGTATAAAGTCCCGACAGCGTCAGCGTACGATGTAGCTCGAAGTTCCGTTGGGTGCCAGCTCAGTTGTCGACCTCGTCCTTTGACCAGGGCTCTAGATTACGAGGCATTATTGGCTGTGTTAAAGCTCCTAAACGGAGGCTAGAAATAGGCAGCCGGAATCAATTAAATTACCATTATTGTAGATGTGTATAAAGCAGAGACATAACATAGAGTGGACTGCGCATTGGCAAACCTAAAGTGTCCTAAACATCTAACTTACACAGTCACATGACTGTGTCGCGTTTGGCTCGCATCTATGGCGAGTTTACCATTTGGCGAGTTTTTCCACAACGACCTGAACACAGAGGCCGACAATCTAATGTTATGATAAAGAAGCTTGGAAAGGAGCAAGGATGAATCGCTAGTATTTTAAGATACTCTTAATAGATATCAGATTATTTCTTTGATTTTGTGAGTCTATTTAAGATTACTTGAACAATTGAATGTGGACTCTTTATTAAAAATTAATTTAAAAGAACATTAGTAGGTTTATGGAGAGTGTTGCTGTAATATAAGTTGGTAATTGACATGGTGAACATTTTCTGCCGTCTCTATAACTTTCGTTCTAACGGTCCAATTTAAAAAAAAATCAATTTTTTTTTTTGAAATATTGCTTCTTCCTTTATTTCACCTGGAATAAATCAACTTTCTAAAACACATCAATATATTCCAAATTCAGCAAATGTTCTACTTTTTAAATATAAATAACTCAAACACGATTGCAAAAACAGGTTTCGTTTTGACCAAATTGTAAAAAAATATTCTACTTCTAAGCTGTCTAATGTTCAGACCATTAATTTAATTGACTTGGCCCAAAATATTTACTATAATTAGAGTTCTAACAACGTTGATTTAATCATGGATATGATTCTTCAGTATAAAAGAGCTTTTAGAATAAATTCCCTCGATAGAAATTATAGTTTATGAAGAACACACAATTACTAAAAAAGTATGCAGAACTAAATAAATTTTACCCGTGAAGTGTGACTAATCCTTTTTTATACCCCTCTTTACAATTAGGAATTCACAAGCATTTGGCATCTTGCACAAAACTTTACTGAATTAAGAGTACAACATTCACGACTCATGCTCAGAGATTGAAAGAATGTAATTAAATATTTATTATAAAAGCCAAAAGAGAAAAATACCAACAATGCTCAAAAAATCGTCTGCAAAAACATTAAACAAAATTCAAGCTGCCGTGATTGGTAGAAACCCACGTGACTGGGTATTGATGGTAGTCTCCACTTCGGTTTGCTAGCTGATATTCAGGTCTGGCGACAATTTCGAATAGTTCGTAACGAAACGGTAGCGTTAAGTTGCCATATGTAGCAACTTTTCCCCTCTTGGCGATTTATGATGTTTAGGACATAATGCTAATCTGCAAGGGATGGCGGTTTTCCAGAAAAAAACGGTTTTCCATTTTCCATCAGTTTTTCCCTAAAAAACCGGTTTTCGGTTCCAAAGGGCCTCATACAAAAAAACCGGTTTTCAGTCAAAACTGGGACCACCGGTTTTTTGAAAACCGGTTTTGGTTTTCCATCCCTAAGCTGCTTTACTATTAATGCGCAGTCCACTCTATGTTATGTCTCTGGTATAAAGGGGCCCGGATGGCCGAGTGGTAAGCATCGCAGGCCAGCAGTCTGCGTGCTGTAACGGGCGCGGGTTCGATTCCCGCCTTCGTCCTGGGTGTATTTCCTCTCTTTGTGACAGTTAAAAATCTTTCTGTGTCTGTCTTACTTGACGAAGACTTATAAGCGGCTCACTGAGCAAGCACACAAGTCGGAATATATATGTAAAATACCCATACCCATACCCATGTGTATAAATATATATTTAAATTTTTTAATTATTAAACATAAGTAAACCACACTTAATGTTAACATATTTCCGATTAAAAATATTAAAAATACATAAGAACATTATACTTTTTCAAAAAACGAAATGTTTTATTTAATTGTCACGGATATTAAAGTACATATAATAATTTAAGTTACGCGTGGCCATACCATCAAACAAATAAAAAATTCAGTTAATTTAAAACCAATAATGATAACAAACTGATAATTTGTCCATTAAATAACAATCTACTTTTTACGGGGAAAAATAGTAAGTCACATTAATTGGAAATTAATTAACCTAGTACTATTTTTAAAATGAACACATGATATTTAAAGTGATAGATTATAAAACATGAATAACAAAATTGAATAAAATATTTGCACCAAAGAGCGCATTTCAAAATTAATTATAAATATAATATATTTTATTTACTAGAACGTAAAAGAATAAATTTATTACTTTTTTCGATATGAAAATGTATCATAATAAATTTTTTGGAGAAAAATACGAAGTGAATGGTGGCTGTGTTAAAGCTATTAGCTTGTAGAAAACGCCCTCCCTACTAATATATTCGTGTACTAGGGGGCTCCGCCCCCTGCTCGCTATCGCTCGCCAACCCCCGGAATTGCTGCGCAATTCCATTGACCGCTTCGCGGCCGGTAGGGAACTTCGCCCTTGCTCGCTTCCACTCGCCAACCCCCTAGAATTGCTACGTAATTCCTTTTTGTTTGCTCCGCAAACAAACATTCAAGACTATTAAGTGGGTACTGCCAATGCAGGAATGCTCATCTATACAATCTGCATTGAAAAAAATATGCTTCCAGCTCATTAAACATAAATTATTCATCACCAGTGAAAAACGCTTTGATTGGTCGATGCGATGACGTCAAACTCTTAAGTTTATTTAGTTACCACCTTTGCTTAGTGCGTTTAATCTTCACAAAAAACATTTAAAGAACTGAATTGGTGATTCATTCACTGTTTACTAATTCAATATTTTTTATTTAATACTGTAAAAAATAATTTTTAACAATCGGGAAGATATTTTAGTTAAAAGGTCCCGACCAGTGGGGAGAGTGCGCAAGACGAAAAAGGGAAGATGCATCGCCTTCGGCTGTTTTTACCACAGAGTTAGGAAGGAGGAGAAGAGGGGGTCGATCCAGAGACATTAAATAGAAAGGACTGCGCATTGGCAAACCTAAAGTGTCCTCATCATCTAACTTACACAGTCACATGACAGTGTCGCGTTCGGCTCGCATGTATGGCGAGTTTACCATTTGGCGAATTTTTCCACACCGACCTACTACACTACAGAAACATCTGATATTCACAACATAAGCTTATTTTGGGTCAAAAATAAGAGTTCCATAAGAAAAAAATTCACTTTAATTTTTTATATGGTTTTTGAAATAATGCCGAAATTTTATAACTGTATAAAACAACAAAATAAATATATATATATTACCTAAAAACACTTCGAGTTATATATTTTAAGGTATCTGACCATATTATTAAAAAAAATTAGTAATTATTTTAACTAAAATTGTTTAAATTTATTAAATTGATTAAATTGATTTAATTGTATTTTAAATATGTGGAACTAAAGTGAACTTTCAAAAATCAGGTGAAACGCTTGTTAGCTATTTTCTAAATAAAAAAAAATAGTAGTTCTGACTTCTGTTGAGATTAATGTAAAATATTGTCTAATAGAACAACGTGTGAAGAATCGAATGATGTATGTTAGGATGTCATAACGGGACATAAACATTTGAAAAAAAAATATTGAAAGTGATGATTCCAAATGGCATCACTGGAACTGAAAGGGTAAATATAAATAACTCAAAAACTACAATTGCAAAAACAGGGTTTTTTTACCAAATTTACCAAAAATATTCTACTTCTAATCTGTCAATTTCCAGACCATTAATTTAATTGACTTAGCCCAAAAGATTAATTATAATTAGAATTCTAACAACGTTGACTTAATCATGAATATGATTCTTCAGTATAAAAGAGCTTTTAGAATAAATTCCCTCGATAGAAAGTATAGTTTATAAAGAACACAATTACTAAAAGTATGCAGAACTAAATAAATTTTTCCTGTGAAGTGTGACAAATCCTTTTTTTTATACCTCTCTTTACAATTAGGAATTGCGCAAGCATTTGGCATATTGCACAAAACGTTACTGAAAAAAGAGTATAACATTCACGATTGTTTATATGCTCAGAGATTAAAAGAATGTAATTGAATATTTATTATAAAAACCAGAAGAAAAAAAAGAAATATGTGCAAAAACATTAAAAAAACACCAAGCGAAACCCACGTGACTTGGATATATATGCAAGCCACTACTTCGGCTGGCCAGCTGATATTCAGGTCTGGCGACAATTTGGAATAGTTCGTAACGAAACGGTAGCGTTAAGTTGCCATTTGTAGCAACCTTTCGCCTTTTGGTGATTTCTGATGTTTAGGACATAATGCTAATTTGCAAGGGGTGGCGGTTTTTGAGAAAAAACCGGTGTTCCGGTTTCCGTCGGTTTTCCCCCTAAAAACCCGGTTTCCGGTTCAGACCGGCCTCATAAAAAAACTTTTTTTTTCTTGTCAAAACCGGGGCCAAAACACCGGTTTAAAAAAAACGGTTTCAGTTTTCCATCCCTAAGCTGCTTTACTATTGAAGCGCAGTCCAGTCTATTTAATGTCTTCGGGTCTATCAATTCAAATTTATTGAAGCAGGGTTGTCAGGTTTTTCGAGCTACTGCTCATAACAAACCAGCACTGAGTAGCCCAAGATGCACCGCTTTAGCAGTTTTTTCAGCAACCGCGCATAACATAGTAGCCGAAACTACGGAAACTGACTGAGTATCCCAAGACGCACCGCTCCAGCCTGCTTCTTTTCTGCGTTACTGCACACATACATATAGACCGCTCTATTCTCTTTCCTAACTCTACGGTTTTTACGATCCGTGACCGGAAACTCAAGACCGATACCAACAATTGAAAAATAAGCTAGTTTCCGTGGGATTGCTCCAGGGCATCACGTAGCTCTAGCGCTAAGAAACTTTCTCTACCAAAGCCACGGGACGCAACCTGAAGCAGCCCCGGCATAAAACAAGCACACCACCACACTTACTTTCAGCGTTTCTGATTGGCTGAAGCCGCGTAAGTCACGTGGCTTTCAAGCGTACGACAATTACAATTTTATATTATATAGAGAATTATCAGTAACAGATAATATTTATTTCTTAGAAAAAAATCCCTGTGTTTTATAATTTCAGGAAACGAAAGGGAAAAAAATAACTTCTAAAGGAACTAAAGTGGAATATTTTTTCAGTTACTTAAACACTTATTGATATTCTTATCGAAAAACAGTAGGTTTGCAATTGTAACTGCTACTTAGAACCGTCTCTGCACAATACACAATCGGAAAAATCTCCAAACACAGCATCTAATTGTAAGTACTATTTTCATAGTTTTTATTTTGCAAATTAAATTAATATATTACTGTCTGTTTAATTTATTTGCAGAACAAATATGGATTAAATATTTATTAATGAAAAACATGACACTACGGTTAACATTGCTAAAAAATACGAATTGTAAATTGAAACTAATATCATTTTTACGAAAATATATTGCCTTGCTGCTTTGCAAATAAACACTGTGAGCAATAAAAGAATCACATTATGTTACATTTTATGACGTCAATCCAAACTAATTTATAACAAAAATAATGAAATTATTTCATTTATAAATTTTAAATAAAAGTTATTCATGTTATTGTCGATATAGCAACAGCAATTTAAATGGCTAAAAGATGCAATTCTAATTCAATAGGTAATACGCCGATGTAGTCAGATGTCCGTCTGAACGTACAGACAGACAGAAAAAAAGTATGAACGATCTCTGAGCTCAGACCTTTTCAACAAAAAAAAATATTTTTAATATCCGACGGATATAACTGATTTGGGAAGGGTAGACTGATATCGTCAGCTTGTCTATACCTAATTCTCATTTTTTAAAAATATTCTTTCGAATTAAACAAGCGGGCTGAATAATGAATATATGCTTTATATAGTTGAAGTGGAGCTGCTGGGTTCGGGTTCAAATCCATTCCGGTAAGGCATGGATGTTTGTGTTTGTCAATAAATGTCGTTATTTGTCTATACGTTATTCCTTTCTTTGTGACTGTAAATATTCTTTCTGGGTCTGTCTTACTTGACGAAGGCTTAATAAGCGAGTCTCTGATCAAGCACACAAGCCGGATATATATGTAGTAGTATTATGTAGTAGTAATAGTCGAAGTATGTTAACGTAAGCATTAAAAGATAAATACTAAAAAATAGTATTTATAGTCTACTCCACCCCATTCCCATATTTTAGATAATTACCATTTCCATTAGTTTATTTTTTTGTCTGAAAACAGCCACTCACTTAATGTAATCACTAATTACTTCTTTTCATTCATTAATGAAAAGAACATACTAACACGCATAAAGTGAAATGTAACACATTGAAATCGTTTTAGTATTTTTTTAATCCTTCCCTTATAAAATTACAAGAAATTGTGCTATAAACTGATAATTAATAATATGACATATAATCGGGATTTGTTTTTGATTTGTCAGGATGGTGTTAATGTATTTTTAATATGTTTTGTTGATAATATCATCAAATTAAATTATTCCAAAAGGAATATAAAGATTAATAAAAAGGAAAAAAGTACTGAAAACGATAATAATCAGTGAAAAAAAATTGTTTTAGCATAATGACATTTATGCACACACACAAAATAATTTCTCCGTTTTAGACTAATTTTTCTCCCTATTCGACTCGAAAAACACCAACTTCACCCCTATAAAATGACTTATTAAAATACAGTTCGTTTTATTTGAAAAGTTAAAAATTTAAGTTATTCGAACGAAAATAACCAACTGATTGCTTGTTTACATAGTAAAGAAAATTTTATTTCTGACACTCTTACTTTTTACGTAGTAAAGAATATTGAAGTTAATGCATGGCTGACTTGTTATTTAGTTGAAAATATTATCAATTTAAATTATTGTTTCAGAGTGAACTAATTGTAATAATTTCATTTATTTTTCATGACAACATTTATGCACATAAATTAAATAAATTTCCCCCTTCCTCGTATTTAGGCTAATTAACAGTTTCTTTCTTTCTCCTTCCATAAAACACTTATTTTTCCCGTTTAAACAAAAATTACATTTCTAGTTCTTCAAATCTAAACTGACGTAATTATATAAAACTAGTGAAATTAAAATTAAATAATCTTTTGATATAATTTTATGTAATAAAAATAACCAACGAATAAGCGGAACTAAAGCATATTTCAAGTTAGCGCAAAGTCTATTCATTATCATATTAGCAAATTAAGTTATTCCAAAGAGGACTAACCGGAGAATTAATTTCATTTATTTTTCATTACAACATTCGTGCGCATAAACAAAATAAATTTTCACTCTCGTATTTAGGCTAATTACCATTTCCACTTCTTTCTTCGTCGCCGGAACACCGACTTCCCCCGCGTAAACACCAATTACTTTTCCTCACTTCTAAATCTAAAATAATGTCCCGTGTTCTTTATTTCCGGAGCCCGGTGTTGTTCGCTATCGGGGAAACTTCGGGGATGTTTCCTTCGTTCGACCAACCGAGAAGTGTCCCTTTTTTTGCAGCATCACTAATATTTTTCTCTTTTTTTTGTCATTTGGTGTATTTTTTTCTTCCTCCGGGGCTAGATATATTGGGGTGGAGAAGAGAAAAAAAAACAAGCATAAAAAAATAACCAGAAAAAAAATATCCAGGAAGCAAGTGATAATTCCACTGACTTATTTCGCGGTTATCAATCAACTGCGATTCAGAAGCGACTCTTCACGTAAGCAGTTTATGTATTTATGGGGAAAAGTAATAACACATTGGGGCGAAACATGAGTGCAAAACTCCTAAAAAAAATTCGTAAAACTCTAAAAAATAACATGTGCTACATTGAGGCGATATATTGACAACTCTAGTGGTTTTTTATATTCAGGCAGATTGATAACTTTCAAAATGGCGATGTACTTTATTTGTGCCATCGTATAGATTTCTAGCCTAAAAAATAACATTTACTGGGACGCTTGATAGTTCACTGCCATATATAAGTTTAACGTGTTACAATTTCAACGATGCCAAAACGAATAATAAAGCATTTGTTATTGATAAGTTTCATTTATGAAGGTACTAGCTGTATGGTCCCGCCTTGCTGGGAACCCGTTAACCTAATAGAAAATTTATCATATTTTTTTTTTTTGAAATGGGGTTGTTTTTTAATAAGATTGATAAAGTACCTAAGATTTGCCAAAAACAGTGGATGTCCTCCTCAAAAATATTTAAACTTTAATGGATAAGTGCTTCCGGGTAAACAATGTTTGCAGTCCTTCCGTTCGGAGCCAAGATATAGAGATTTTGGGACATACCCACTCTCGAACACCCAACATATAGCTGTCCATGGGAGAAACATGGGCTCATAAGATTTAGTCCAACAACTTTTAGAGACTGACCCTGAGCCTTGTTTATACTCATGGCAAAACTTAGACGGATGGGAAACTGCAATCGCTTGAATTGGAATGGGATATCTGATGGAATCATTGGAATCCTCGAGAGAAGTACATCTTCACCAGCAGAATGTCCAGTCATAATTGTGGCTGTAATTACATTTGTGGAAAGTTTCTTTATAGTCAGACGTGTACCGTTGCACAATTTAGGGGGGTCTAAATTTCGTAGCAGCATAATAGGTGCGCCAATTTTTAGTTCTAAGCAATGTGAGGGTAAACCAGGTGGATCCAGTGAATTTAAGAATTCCGTTGGATAATTGATTGCATCTTCAATATTGGAGGTTGTATCGACGGATTTGTATAGCTGAAGGTCTCCTGGTAATTCATACAAAAGCTGCTTATTAATTAGGTTGACTGCATCATTTTTGGGGGCAAGAATTGCTCGTTCGCGTAACCAGGCGTGATTTTTGAAGTGCTGATCTAAGTTGGTAAACACTGCTTTCTTCAATTCCTGTTGTGTTCCTACAATGTTTCCGATGCTTTCCATCGAAATAGAACCATCTTCATGTTCCCTTGACATGTTGCCATTTCCCATTTGCAGCAGTTTGTTTGCAAACTGCTGAGCATTGGGATCCCCAGTTACATGAACTCTCATGTTTGTTGTTAGGCCAAGTTTCTTTATATCCCTCCAAATGTAGGATGATTTGACACAGGCTTGCATCTCATCTGCTCTTGTTCCTCGTGGAATAACGGGCAGGGTCTGCCTGAAATCTCCAGCCAATACCATGGTGATACCTCCCATCCTATTTTTATTTTCTTTCAGGTCTTGCATTGTTTTGTCAAGTGCTTCAAATGCAGCTTTGTGTGACATAGTACACTCATCCCAGACTATTAGTTTACACTGTTGCAAAACCTTAGCTCTCCCTGAATTTTTTGTAATACTGCATGTTGGAGATTCAGTGCTTGCGAGATTTAAAGGCAGTTTGAACGTTGAGTGGGCTGTTCTTCCACCTGATAATAGTGTTGCAGCAATGCCGGATGAAGCAACTGCCAAAGCTATTTGCTTTCTCTGCCGCACTTTAGCCAGAATAAGATTAATTAGAAAAGTTTTTCCAGTACCACCTGGTGCATCCAGAAAAAATATACCACCACATCCAGTAAAAACTGCATTTAGTATCTGACTAAATGCTTCCCTTTGATCCGCAACTAATTTGGGTTCGTTTTCATTTATAAATTCTGTCAAGGCTGCTGTATCGTAATTTAGTTCGCGAAAGACATCTTCGGAGAGGGAAGAATCGTGGGGTTGGCGAACGGGTTGTGGTAGTCCTAAAGTTTTCAGATCGGTTCCTCCTAATGACTTAACTTTGTCCTCAAGAATGATTAATGCCTTGTTGAAGATATCCTCATTGTAATTGAGCTCCATGTTTTGGTGTTGAATACGGGCTTGATGTAATAAATCCTCCGACATTTGCTCCCTGTGATTAATCCACAGTTGGTAAGGAGTCGACATGGAACATATCTGAAGCATAACGCATCATCTTAGGCGATCTAGATGCTGCTGCTTCCTCTAATGTGGCGTTCCAATGCTGGTCATCTTCCAGCATCCCTCGAAGTTGGCAAGCCTCTTTGTACGTCTCACATATGTTTTCACCAAACGTTTTCAAATGCTGAAATGATGTGGGTCCCCGAACTTCATGCAAAAGTAATCTTAGGTGGAAGCACTCCGAGTTGTTAGGATGCACAGTGTACACTCGTCCAAGTGCATCGCTGGACCTGATGCCTACTTGATTTTCAACGTTGTTTCCTATTTTACGCCGATTCCACTTCTTGGTGCCGTTGTTCCATGTATAATATTTGGGCACTTGATGGTACAGCAAAGTGCGGGCAAAGTCGTCTTCAGTGCAAAGGTTAAAAAAAGCTGTTAGCGTAGTTGGCTGAGGTACTTGGGCCTTTTCTGCTGCATTAGTTGATGTAAAGTATACTCTCTGCCCATTCTCGAGATGTACACTTAAATGTATAACTGTTGGATGACGCTCATGAATAGGAAAGTTCAGTATTCTCCATACCGCTTCATTACTACTTATATATCTACCCATTTGGTAATTGTGAACTTCATTGTGCTCCTGTCTTCCAGCACTTACATCAAAAACAGCCATATCTGATCCTTTATTAACATATTTACAAACATATTTTATCGACTTTACCGAATTGCAAAACTCAACGTTGATATGGGCTTTAAAAATACGCGACAGCAGCGGACAATAAGGGACTATCCATCTGTTGTCGACAACCACTTCGGATCTTCTGACTGTTACAGTTGCAGTAAATCCACCATCTTCTGGGCTTCTTCTGCGATAAAGTGGATAACCATCTTGTCCTGTCTGTGTCTCCTTCAAAAAGCCTCGTGGATAACGCTTTGTACATTTTCCATTCTTCATGCAAGGTGAATTTGGGCTCATGCTTCCACAGGGTCCATGTACCATCTGTGTCGTCACAATACTAAACAGGTTAGGGTCTTCAACTGAATCTGGGATCTCTGCTTTTATGAATTCATCCACTCTATGTACATGAATGGTGTCTTGAAGCCATAATAGAATGTGTGCATGAGGAAGACCGCGTTTCTGCCACTCTATCGTGTACATGTAACACCTTACATTTCCAAAAATCTTCCCCTTGTTAATCAAACTCATGAGTGCTATGTGCTTTTGATGAAAAACTCTTGCTAACAAATCGTGACGATCTTGTGGTTTTTGTCCTGGAAATAACTCATTCTGTATATCCTCCCAAGTAGGATTGCATGTAAAAGTAATGAATAAATCTGGGCGGCCGTAATTTCTTACATAGGTCATTGCATCTTGTGTACGTTCATGCATATACCGGGGTCCACCAGTGAAGCTAGAAGGCAAGATGATTAGCTGTCCAATATTGGCAACATTCCCATCATTGACAACAGCATCTTTCAAATGTGCATATTGTTCTACTCTAAGTGTCTTCTGATTCAACAAAATGTACCTTAGCCTTTCAGATTCGATTTTAGCATACATATCAACAATGTATTGATGAAAGAGGTCTTTGCATTTCAAGATAATGTTAAAACTTGAAGGACGCACCATCATCCGGAAAGCATAAAAGTCCATCGCAGATATTTTTCTATTCGTAAACAATCCTGTAGATGGATTAAATTGTTGCAATAGAAAATTATATCCATCTTCTCCCTGCCAAAACATAAGGGGGTACTGTAAAGTGTCATAAGATCTGTGTGTATCGGCTATTTTCTTTATGGCTCTGCTTTTTGTTTCTAAAATGATATCTCTGGTTCCATGTTGTTCTCCGGACATGATTACAGCCACTTCCGATGTTGCAGGAACATTATACCTTCTTTCATGTTCCCCTTTTGGAGTTTTATCAGCTAAGATCATTAATTTTTTTTCAGGGGTTACTTTTTCCATCGCCAATTTGAAACTGTTTACATACATATGTTCTCGGTGAAGCATTTCCTGCAGCAACAATATTATGTCTTGTTTCACTCTTGGCACATTTTTGCAGCGAAGATCAGCTTGTTGTACATTATCACCAACAAAATATATTTGCAAGAATTTTGGATCTTCATTTGGTAGGGGTTGTAAGCTTCCGATAAGATGGTATACCTGCCCCTGTACTTTGAAGGTTGGCATATACCCAGGTTCCCGTACTTCTTTCGATGCGCCAAATGACGTCATTTGAAAACATGAATTGTAGCTGCGAATGTTGTTACGGAAATGTAAGGCATCAGATGTATCATCTGTAAGTAGTGATTGCAGTGTTTCAGGCGGATCATTTAATGGTCGAAGCCGTACCTTCCCACTACTGCAGCACATACCTGGTGTTTCCCCCTTCCACTTTAAACATTCACAATGTGGACATGTTATCGACATCCTACCGATGACAATTGACGGATCGGATGGATAGTCAATCGAAGGATCGTACGAAAATGCTGCATTTACTTTATTTCTCCAAATGAGCACTCGGGAGTTTCTGGTTGAATTTCTGTCTCGAGTTCTTCTTGCTGACCTTTCTTCCTCATTTTCCAACGCCCTCGATTCAGCTGTTGAATTTCTGTCTCGGGTTCTTCTTGCTGACCTTTCTTCCTCATTTTCTAACGCCCTCGATTCAGCTGTTGAATTTCTGTCTCGGGTTCTTCTTGCTGACCTTTCTTCTTCATTTTCCAACGCCCTGGATTGAGCTGTTGAAGTTCTGTCTCGGATTCTTCTTGCTGACCTTTCTTCCTCATTTTCCAACGCCCTCGATTCAGCTGTTGAATTTCTGTCTCGGGTTCTTCTTTCTGACCTTTCTTCTTCATTTTCCAACGCCCTGGATTGAGCTGTTGAAGTTCTGTCTCGGGTTCTTCTTGCAGATCTTTCTTCCTCATTTTCCAACGCCCTCGATTCAGCTGTTGAAGTTCTGTCTCGGGTTCTTCTTGCCGACCTTTCTTCCTCATTTTCCAACGCCCTCGATTCAGCTGTTGAATTTCTGTCTCGGGTTCTTCTTGCCGACCTTTCTTCCTCATTTTCCAACCCCCTGGATTGAGCTGTTGAAGTTCTGTTTCGGATTCTTCTTGTAGATCTTTCTTCCTCATTTTCCAAAGCCCTGGATTGAGCTGCTGATATCCTGAGTTGTTCTCTTCGTGTTGTTCTATCATCCTCGTTTTCTAATGCTCTGGAAATAAACCTTGACATTCTATCTCGCCGGCGTCTTCCTTCCTCATCAGAAGTTGTTTCTTGTTGCCTTCTAGATTGGGAATCCTCTCTTTTTTTCTTCAGTTTAGCACGAACGCATTGTTTCTTTTTAGGAGGCATGCCTACTTATCATTATTTTCAAAAATAAATCCAAAATATAAATAGCAATGGCACAGAAATCAAATTCGTGTTCAGCTTCCTTCACGCCTCTTTTTCCGAAAGTTTTTCAATTAATTTTTAAACGGCTTTTGTAAACAGATAACGTGAGCGGTTGAAGTTTGAAAAAGATGCCATAAATCAACTCATTTTAATTTTAATTCCAGAATTTACTGATTACTTTGCGTGCTTGAAAATAGAAATAATATAGTTCAGTTATATATCGTTATCATAAAAAAATATTCAGCTCTAGAACACGATGACTTGGTAACAGACAGAAGAAAAAGCCAATGAAATATTTAGTTAGTGACAAACCCTGACATTATACAGCTCCAATCACGATTATCCTGGAGCAACCAACCAGCTAAATTATTTAAACAAAATAAATTTTAAAAATATTCTGCTCTAGAACACGATGACTTGGTAACAGGCAGAAAAAAAAGCCAAAGAAATTTTTAGTTAGCGACAAACCCCCTGACATACAGCTCAATCACGATTTTCTTTGAGCAGCCAACCAGCTAAATTATTTAAACAAAATAAATGTTACCCATTTGGAGTGTTTGTAATTAATATTTTAGCAGTTTGGCAACGCGAAAGGTGAAAAATTATTGAATTTGAACAAAAGTGGTGAATTTTTTCAGTTATTTCGAATTTTCTCTAAAATATAGAACAAATATGAAAAAACTAAGCCTCAGGTGTACACGTAGGTATTAAAAGGAATCTATATTAAAAATTTCGAATTTTTTAGAGCAGTCTAAGTAGGTCCTTTTGCGTGCGCACTTAAAAAAGCAAACACTAATAGAGGATGAAGCAGCCTTAGGGTGAGCGCATATCTCAACCAAACTCAATCAATCAAACTAATAGAGGATGGCGTCAAGCCCCCGTTTCGGCCCGGTCCATGTATTTTCAAGCCCTGTTATGGTCCCGCAATCCCACGTGGATGACGTTTTTTTAAAAAATAATTATATTAATTAAAAATCACAATCAAATATGAAAAAACTAAGCCTCAGGTGCACACGTAGGTACTAAAAGGAATCTATATTAAAAATTTCGAATTTTTTAGAGCATTCTAAGTAGGTCTTTTGCGATCCACAGACATACACACAGACAGACAGACCGACAGACAGACTCTTTCTTTTATTATTATAGATATTAACCCTTTCAGTCCCAAAAATTTACTACGCTACAGAAACATCTGATATTCACAAAATAAGCTTATTTTAGGTCAAATATACGAATTCCATAAGAAAAAAAATCGTTTAAAATTTTTATATGGTTTTTGAAACAATGCCAAAATTTTTTTAACTGTGGAAAACAACAAAACAAAAATATATATATTACCTAAAAACACTTCGAGTTATATATTTTAAGGTATCTGACCATATAATTAAAAAAAATTAGTAATTATTTCAACCGAAATAGTTTAAATTGTGTTTTAAATATGTGGAACTGAAGTGAACTTATCAAAAATCCGGTAAAACGCTTGTTGGCTATTTTCGAAATAAAAATAGTAGTTCTACTTCTATTGAGATTAATGTAAAATACTGTCTAATAGAACAAAGTGTGAAGAATCGAATGATGTGTGTTTGGATGTCATAACGAGACATAAACATGTTGAAAAAGATATTGAAAGTGATGATGCCAAATGGCATCACTGGGACTGAAAGGGTTAAAAACTATTACCTAAGTTACATGTATGAAGGTATATTTTAAACTTATCACTGTTATAATTCTTTGTGATTTTGTTCGTAAACAGATTGTTGTTACTGACCGCAACACCAAAGAAGATGATAATTTTACTGCGTTTGATGAGTATATTTTCCAATTGGGGGTCTATAATCTTTTTTGATCTCGTAGCATATAATCTAATGGAAAATTTACAAAAGTAAAGGGTAGAAACTGGAAAAGGATATATCAAGTAATTTTAACATTTTATTGTTGTTTTGTTATTTTCTACTTAAATAAATTCATTAACAACTGCATTGTTAAAGTTATTCATGTAAAGTTGTAGTTATTTTAATATTAAAATATCATGTTTTTTTATCACTAGTCAATACATCTAGCTACCAATGTTCATCCTCCTACCGTGTTCTTATATTAGAAAACTATAACCTAACAATGTTTCAAATTTCCAACCATTTATTTCAAATTGAAATAAAAAAACCAACTATATTTTCTTGAACAATACAATGCTAAAAAAATTGCAAAAGTTGGTGACAATACCACTCAACTAGTTATAAATCACGAACTTCTATGCAGAAGTTTGTTTCGTAAATGTATAGTTTTGAATATTTTAACAGCTTAACATCGAACACTTTTAGAATGATTCTACTTGTTTTACGACTCATCCATCACTTTCATAAAACACGATAAACGTTCAGTTTCTTAACCCATGAACGTTTATCTTCACAGCCGGGACCTGACCATGACAAGTTTGGGCCCTAGGTCCGCGTACTAGCCTAGCATACATTCCTAGCACAAGTCATTCATGTGATGACTTGTGCTCGGAATCTGTAGAACAATAATTAAGTCAGTCGCTAATTGAACGAATCGTTAAAATATCTTAAATCAATAGAGAATAAAATTTAAAGAATAAGGGAATTATCTTTAGCACAATTTTTCCCACGGTATCACTATCATTTGCTTTAGGTTAGGATATCTGAATTTTTAATTAATAATTCAAATTTTTATTAAGTCTTAACTATTTACATAAGGAAAAGTTTAAAAATTCTGAACCTCAAGTCAATAAAAATAAATTTTAAATAATCTTCCACGCATTTTTTCTATAGAATCGGTTTTCTATTGATTCACATGATTTAAGGAAAAAACTTGAGATTTTTTCAAACCCTGAGGCTAAATTTTTGACATGGAGAGAACAGTTTAAAAAATAATAGAAAGTTAGTAAGACAAGAAAGAAAATTGACGTTCCAAACCTTTTATTTATAAAGGGGCTGTTTATTTCACTAGTACGTTCTAAAGAGAAGTTGAGCATGAAGTGATGATTTTTCATCGGTTTTCTATAGTTCTTGGCCTAAACTTTGACAACGCTTATGACGATGTTATTATTATCCTAAGAAATGACTAATGAGATTTTGACATTTTCAGAGTGCTTTAAATCTTAATTTATATGAAAAACGAGACTATCGAACAAAATTAGAGACACTTTTTTGTTCTTATAAAAATATCTGCATTCATTTTATCACCATTTTAAAAAGTTGTCGATATAAGAATTTAAGATATTATAAAATTTTATTTTCCCTAAAATGTTGAAAAAAATGGATATTATAGTTAACGTAATGATTTTTCTGAACGGTATATAATTTTTCTTTAATATTTCAAGCTATTTTTTTATAGAAAATAGGTCAGAAATCGCAATTTAGGCAAGATAAAAGGAACTATAGAAACTTTCAGTGATAAAAATTGCTAACCTGTGAAATCCAATATTTGTTATTATATTAAGTAAGAACACGTCGTAATTATTTGTATTTAAGCGTAAAAAATGGCAAAGGTGAAACGTTTAACATGAACAATACTTTCTATATGTCATTAAGTATATTAAAAAGCTTATTAAATATTCATTGCTTTATTTATTTCCTTTATTTACGAAAAATCCTCACAGTATTTGCATGTTAACAAACAGAATCGTAATAATATATATCGAATACAGCTAAACGACATCAATACATTAAATTAAAGATAATATGATGCTGTATACGTTGATAACTAACTGCAACATCTATATTTTTAGTTTTACTTTCACTAGCTATTCACCTTAATACTTTATTTCCTGAAGAAAATATAAGAATTTATTTAATATAACTTATTATAAATCAAAAAATCTATTTCAACTTTGTCCTTAACAGGTATTTGATTTTGAGGCACATGGTAGACTTATTGCTTAAATGACTGCTCTGATTCCTTTATTTAAAATTTTCACAGTAAATATAGAGCATTTAATCTACAATCTGAAATTTTAAAAATATATTTAGAATTGATATTCAGCCTCCCCAATTGTAAATTCGAAATTGAACACCTTTTTAAAAATATTGTAAGGAGGTTCTCAACAAATAAAACTATATGACGGCTGTTTCGTCTTCATTGAATATGATATTGAACAACGCCGTTAGGTCAGTGATTAATTGAAAAGACATTAAAAAATAAGCATGGGAGCACTTTTAATTTTGAGTATACCTATGAACATAGACTTTATATATTAATTGGTAATTTCTATTATCACCATTTAAGGTCTACATACATGGAGTATTAATATGAATGAATAAAAAACAGTTCGTCGTTATGGATAAAATTTGTTAAACAATTGGAAAAACTGAAAACCTTAAATATTCTATATAATCTAATGTTTTATAAAATATTCAATATTAATTATTATAGTTCACTTTCTCGAGTAAATTGCAGCACATTATAATGTGCTGAAAAAAAATCTTTGACTCTTTTTTTCTAAAGAAACGTTATATCTGGTTTTCTATTGATTCACGTGATTTTAAAAAAATACCTTGAGATTTTTTCAAACCCGGAGGCTAAATTATTGACATGGAGAGAACAATTTAAAAAAAAATAGAAAGCTAGTAAGCCAAGAAAGGAAATTGACGTTTCTAAACCATTTATTTATTAAGGAGGTTGTTTATTTCACTAGTACGTTCTAAAGAGAAGTTGAGCATGAAGTAATGATTTTTCATCGGTTTTCTATAGTTCTTGGCCTAAACTTTGACGTCGCTTATGACGATGTTATTGTTATCCTAAGAAATTACTAATGAGATTTTGACATTTTCAGAGTGCTTTAAATCTTAATTTATATGAAAAACGAGACTATCGAACGAAATTAGAGACACTTTTTTTTGTTCTTATAATATCTGCATTCATTTTATCGACATTTTAAAAAGTTGGAGATATAAGAATTTAAGAGATTATAAAATTTTATTTTCCCTAAAATGTTGAAAAAATGGGTATTATAGTTAACATAATGATTTTTCTGAACAGTATATAATTTGTTTTTTAATATTTCAAGCTTTTTTTTAAATAGAAAATAGGTCAGAAATCGCAATTTAGGCAAGAGAAGGGGGAATGGATTTCATTAAGTTTAAATTTCCCACTTCCGTTTTGTTTTTAATTAACTGGTTTTTACAACTGTAATAATATGATTTGTGAATATTTCTTTATCGCTTAATAGACAAATTTGTGTGATAAATATAAAACAATTTTAGATTTGGGGTTCAATAGATGAACATTTCGCAGTTTAGGTGCAAAGTTGGGTATTGTGTACTTAGCTTACAGCCTTTGTAAGTGCAGATACACATTAATTAATCTAAGAACGTTTACACAATGTATTGTTTACTCGTTTGTTTTGTATAAAAAATATGGCCAATCAAACCACCGATCATATTTCGTACTCTAATAGGAAAAGTAACATTTCTTCCATTGAAATAACATGACAGAAGCTTCATTTTCCCGCATATAAAGATATATCTAACACAATAAGTAGGCTAGGTGTGTCCATTAGTTTTCTGTTATCCAACAGAGAATAATGCTTATATTTATCTATAAATATAAAAAGAGACACACGCGATTACATTTATTACAAAGAATCGCGTTTCCGGTTTCTTCCTATTAGTATATATTTGTCATCTTTTGAGATTTGAGGATATAGCATTACGCCATTTCATGGGAAATCTTACATATGTCGTGATTTATCATATTCTTTATTTAAAATAAATGCCCCAGGCATTTGATAACGTGAAGAAGGGTTTATTTATACAATAAAATAAATTAGACAAAAAACAATGAAGAACCATAATAAATTAGATCAACCAAAATGTATATTATCGAGACACATATTTAAATATAAAAACCTACATTTTTGAGTTTGTAAATACCAAATTTGTTCATGACTGTTCAAGAAAATTGACGATTAACGTTAAAAGAGATTTATGCTCTAAAATGGTCATATTTTATTGCACTTTTAATGCACAATTTTTTTACTGCCATTGTTTCATTTTAATGTCAGCTATTTATTGTTTACATGAATGCCACATTTTTTTTTAAACCAGAAGTGAGCTAACTTCGAAATAACCTTAAAAGCATCCTCTTTTTATGTATTAGAATAACTGTTATGGATAAAATCTTATTTCAGAAGCAAAAGTTTATTTTTAGTTATATACATCCGTGATAAAGATTCGTAAATAAGTGTAATACTTATCTCTATCACGGATGCATAGACATACGTAATACGCGTATTAAACATCCGTTAATACACGTATCTCTATATACCCGCATATATATTTATCCTGTATGCATGCGTCTGTAGAAGAACGAATGAATGTCCTAGTATTTTGGACCATTACGCTAGCAGTCTGCGAGCTGTAACGGGAGCGGGTTTGATTCCCGCCTTCGCCTTGGGTGCACTTCCTTTCCCTGTGACAGTAAAAATTCTTTCTTTGTCTGTCTTACTTGACGAAGGCTTATAAAGCGGGTCTCTTATCAAGTACACAAGCTGGAATATATATGTATCTACCCTTACGTCTGTACATATACGTATCTATATTCTATAAGTCCCATATATACAGACGTGATATACGGGACTAGTATCGTATGTACATATATTGGGACTTCAATGTGTTGGTAGTGTAGATTATCCCGATTTGGTATATAGCAATGTTTGTCTTTATAACTTTTATCTTTGTTGCATTAATTCATATTCCTTTTTATAAGTTTTTCCAAATGTGTCACCTTTTATATGTTTAATCATAACTAGGGCAACACTGGAATAGTTTACCTAAATTAAAAATGTATAGTGTAAAGAAAAGGGTGGAAGAACTATGGGAATTCCTTAGTTCCTCCCTTTTTATTTGAAATGTGTTTAGCTGTTGAGAAATAAAATTCCGCTTAGCTGTAAACTGACAAGAAACGTGCCATATTGGCAAGTTTGATAAAAATCGATTTTTTGAATAGATATAAGTTAAAACATTGTATCAGAATAAAAGCTATGAATAAACTAAAACAATTTAACCATCAAACAATTTTTTATGCTTGCCATTGAATGTACATTAAACATGTACTACACCTATATAGACAAAATCGCTATGTATTTTATAGTGATTATTGCTATATGATAAATATTAAAATATTTGAGCATCTTTTAGGAAAAAAAATATTTTTTTCATTACTTTACATAAGAGGCTACTAATATGTAATATTTTATACACAGAGAACTTCTTATAACATTTTAGCTATACGTTGTAACAGATTTTAACATTTTTATTTATTTTTTTTGTTTATTTGTATATTTTTGCAGAACGTGCATATTATTGTTGATTTGTACATTTTTAACTATACGTTGTGTAGCTAAAATTATCTAAGCAAAATCCCAGAATACTCCAATTAGTTCCATTAAATATGTCGTTTCTTACAAACAAATTTTTTACATAATTAAAATCTTATTATCTTATCTAAATAAATTTTGTTTTCATTTATTATAAAACTTTTATATTTTTAACTCTCATATTCAATCAATATACATTATATAAATATTTTTTTAACGAATATTATCTTTTTTTTTTCAGGTAATGTATCATGCAACCGAATTCATATTAAAAAATATGTCATGATAAGTTGAGCTAAAGGTTGTTTAAAACATTTGAATTAAAAAATAGTCTCTTTAATTTGACTTTATTATTATAATCAAATGAATGCAGTATGCTAATAAATTACTTAAAGTCGCAGTGCTTGGCGATCTTGCCCCCCACCAAAAAAGTCATATATATATAAGTCATGCTAATAAATTACTAAGGACCCAATATTTATTTTGAAAAGAAAAATGATTTTGAATTACTAATGATTTTTAAATTGATTTTCAATTGTACCCAAAGTTTTTGACCTTTGACAACAATAAGTTTTTTTTCTTTTCTGTTTTATGCTATGTAAACTTCACAACTATTTGGTTAGCTAAGTGTTTAAATGTTTATTTTTTTAAGTTTTTAAAACTTCAGACGAAACTTTAAAATGGTTTTTGTTATTTTGTCTTTATAGCTATTATGTTTTGAAGGTTTTTTCAAACTTATATCCTATGTCAATTGAAGTATTTAATAAAATTCATTTATATTCAATGTATTTTTATAACAGCAAATTAATAAGTTTCATAATTACCTTCCCTTTAATGATCGCGGTAAATTTACACACTTCTTTTTAACAGCCGTGTTTTTACTTTTATTAATGTAAGGTTTTTTTTGGAACTTTCTATGATAATAAATTATTTATACGCTTTATGAGATAGGATAAACATGGAATTTCTACCATTCATTACTTATATCATTATTTATCTTTATTAAATTGTTTTCCAAACAAATTAAATTTGTGGATTTTTATGTAGTCCTTCTTAACAAAAGGTCTGGAAAATTCGAGATCTTTAATAACTTTTATTTTGAAAAATAAATAAGAATAGGACAATATTATTGTTATTTTTTTATTGCTTAGCTTTTTTATATCTTGTTATTTGTTATGACATATGAACATTGTGAAAGTTTGAGCCATAAATTTTTTTACCGTGTATGCAGAAAATGTCAAAGTGTACGGTCTTAGCCTGCACATTTTCAGCGAACTTGAAATGTAAAACATGTTCAAAGGGTATATCTTATGGCGCATCTTGTTAATTTTAAGAGATACACACACAACTATTTAAACATGCTTATTTCTCTAAATCAATGAGCGCGAGGCGTTTCGAAGCCTTAAACTCTTATTATACTTTCTACGTCATGACAAATGACAACCTATGAAAACAACCCAGCTATACAAAATACAACTATAACAAATTTTCTGAATTTAAAAATAAGAACTCTTAAAGTGTAGGGGAGAATCATAATAATTACAAACAAAACCTATTTTTTAATAATTTATTTCAAAAATAGTATGCCAAAAACAGCTATTTAACCCTTTCAGTCCCAGTGATGCCATTTGGCATCATCACTTTCAATATTTTTTTTCAAAATGTTTATGTCCCGCTATGACATCCAAACACACATCATTCGATTCTTCACACTTTGTTCTAACAGACAAAATTTTACTTTAATGTCAATAGAAATCAGAACTACTATTTTTTTATTTAGAAAATAGTCAACAAGCTTTTCTCCTGATTTTTGATAAGTTCACTTCAGTTCCATATATTTAAAACACAATTTAAACTATTTCGGTTAAAATAATTACTAAATTTTTTTAATAATATGGTCAGATACCTTAAAATATATAACTCGAAGTGATTTTAGGTAATATATATTTTTTTATTTTGTTGTTTTCCACAGTTAAAGAATTTTGGCATTGTTTCAAAAACCATATCAAAAATTTAAATGGATTTTTTTTTCTTATGGAATTCGTATATTTGACCTAAAATAAGCTTATTTTGTGAATATCAGATGTTTCTGTAGTGTAGTAAATTTTTGGGACTGAAAGGGTTAAAGTTATAATTTATTTATGTAATTGTAAATCAATCGTAGACTACTTTTTTAGTTAAAGAATTTGACTAATAATAAGAAACAAGTCTGTGTAACAAACATAAAAATTCATTTTTTTAAACCATACTACAGAGTTTTTGTTTGTAATTCAAATACGTTTAACAAGATATTGACTAAGAACTATTTTATTAAGTAACTCTTTCGCCTTGAGTTGATTCTTAACAGCTGAATAAGTAAACAGTTCACAGGCGGCGATAACTTTCTCACACCGAAATAACTTTCATTAATAACTTTTCTATCTCCTCGGAAAACAAAAGTATCGTAAATACATATAAACACTTTTAACGTAGAGTACAGTATAGACAAATGATAAGAAGGTACTCTGGTATGTTAGTTGGTATTCCTGACCAACGTCGGAAAAAGGATTTTCATTTTGTGGGACCTCATGCATAAAACATGACGACTTTGTTTGATTTACGAGCGACATCTTCCGGTAGTTGGTAATACAAAAAACAATCTTAAAATTTTGCATTCAATTTTAGTGTTTAGCTTGGAAAGGAAGAAACCTCGAATTTTTAGGTAATATAAATAAAAAAAATGTTTGACTGATTTCTGGTAATAAGATATATCTTCCTGTTGTTAGTTAGAAGACCGAATAATTGTTAAAATATTTCAGTAAATATTAGTATTACGGAAGCTCAATATTTTTTATTTGTAATAAAAAGTCTAGTTTAAATTAAGGGGTACACACACACAATACACAATACAGGTTTACACATACATTACACAGTACATTGCACATACATTGTTACGCATGACACAATAAATTGTAATGTCGCCAATATGTATAAAAAACCGTATTTGATTTTAGTAAGTCTGTATGAAGAATTTGATATTTCGAAATTCAAAAACCTGCTAATAGAAGTGCCTATTAATTTTAGGAATACTTATAATATATTTTATATATTAATCTCATTTCGTCACTATATTTGGAAAATAAAACAAAGCATTAAATTTTGCATAATAAAATACGAATATATTAACTATTTATTATTACATTACTAAAACTCATTTTAAAGTCAATTGTAAACCTTATTTTTTAATTTAAATTTTAAAATCTATAAAAATGTTTTAAAAAAGGTTTCAGTACATTACCTGCCTTTTCCGAGCTATAAATAACTTACTTTTTGTAAAAAAGTGCTTTGGTATATCACTTGCATTTAAGATGATCCTCTAAAGGGGAAGACTTTTTCAAGTGTTCCGAAAATCCCGAAAAGTTATAAAGCGATTCAAATGTATAAAAAGTGTAATATTTCAATCCATTGAAGTACCTGCTTTCAGAATATTTTTATAACATTATATCAAAGATTGAATCGTATTATACTTCAAAGATAATAATATTTTTTCATTTCTAATTTGATTGAATATAATTTTTTAATGTTTAATTATAGTTGTGATAGTTTCTTAAGCAATATATTATTAAACTTTTTTATGTACATAATATTTTATATAAATTGCCTTGGCATTAGCTTATATATTTAATCCTGCAATTAAATGTAATAAACTATTTCAGTCCATTTATAGTTGCTGAATTATTAAAATCGCTCTAGACTCTATAAATCTTTACAGTAAATACATTGTAATAATTTCTACAGCACATAATAATTTTTATTTAATTTAAAGTCTAATTGAAGCAACGAAATGTCTATTTTATTTATCAATTAGTTCCTAAATTATATATTTAAATTTTTATGCCCGTATAACAGTCTAGAGATCAAAAATATTTCTTAAAACTTTATAGTCTCCATTACCGTGCAATGTAAATATCATTCTACGTATACTAAACCATATGTAAACAACTTCTTTGACTTTCCTCAGAGAATAAACTCATTATGTTTGTTAGGATATGTTAAATTAGAGATGTTACAATGCCATGCATACATTCCCCATTAGCAGATACGCTAACAAACAGATTCCGTTGGAACATATCCTAGTCCATTCCTAATCGACTTCCTGCTTAACATGAGAGCAAACTAATTGAAATCGCCAATATAGTTAAAACTACTATCAAGCTCGCAGTGGTGAGCTTACGATCTCAATGTACGAGAATAGGCTGTTAGGTAGTTCACAGCACAAATTAAAGGATTAATTACTGTGATTTGTTTTATTATTACTTTACAGTCGATGTGAGTTTTTAATTATATGAAGATGCTTGTTGGAAAAAACAATCATGTTCGATTTTAAAAGGTTGTTTATAAATTCGTTCGTAAAGAAGATTATAGTTTCCAATCAAAGCTTGGTGCCGATATTAAAACGTTATTTTTTTTACAAAAGGTTACGAGTGCTTAAAAAATATTTTTTCCTTAAAGGAGATGGTAGAAAGGATATTTTGGTTAAATCCACGTGAGTCCAAAGTTTATCGAGGATTTTGTAGACTTTTTGTAATTTTAAACTGCGATTAAGTGGCGAGGCCGACACCAGAGCTAGCATCCAAAGCACAATTGTCAAAACTTTTCAAAAACAGATTCAAAGTGCATCATTCCCATAAACACGCTGATATTTATTGTTGGGACTTTTTCTCATTTTCACCATCCGTTTACAGATGGCTGAAGTAAGAACATAACTAACAAAAGAAATCACGAGGCAGGAAGCTTCAATCCATCGGCCTAAGCTGGCCCTCGAAACGAAAAATAACCATTTTGGTTCTTATTACTTGGATTACCAGAAACATCTAAAGTAGCTGAATACCGGGAGCGGAGGGTTATTAATAAAATAGTCGGTTTTAACTGCACTCTTTTTTTTTTATCTGTTTCAAAAGTTTAGATAAAAAAACATTATGAGTCTCAAAAATTCTGGTTTGGTTGAAAAGAGATGTGTAGTTTCAAGTTGGTGTAAATAATATTAAATGCATCTTTAATAACTTAATTTCGCATTTAATTGCTTTTCTTTTTGATATGAATAAAAAAAAATACTATTTCTATTGAATTTACAAGATTCTGCAACATCCCTGGTTCGCACACATACAAATTCAAACTAAATCTCTAAATAAATTCTTTTGTAAGGCAATATAGCCTTTTGAACTATTCTGGGTTGAAATATTATAGTTCATTTCTTTCAACTTTATAGGTTAACATACCTATTCGATTCAAATCTGAACAGAATGCCTACCAGTATATCACCTCGAAGTTTTGCCACGTATTTGGGAATTAGGAGACATGTATTGACGGACTGTCTTGATGAAACGTGCAGTCGCTTTGATCGAAATATCATAATAAAATCAGAAAATGCCGCGTAAAAAATTTGATTTAAAGCAAAGTAATTGAAAGATAAATTTTAATTTTTTTTATATTTTTATCGGACGTATACGCTGCCCCTACAAAAAACTAGTATTGTTCATTCTACTCTCTGCTGATGAAAACTACTTTAACGATAAAAACCATATTCGCCATCTAAAAATATAAGTTTAAGTTTAAAATGCTTTTTTTCATTAGAAATATAGTAAAAAATATTGATGACACTACTCTGTTAGAATTGAATCAATCAAATATAATATACTGTTCACTTAGTTCTTTTCAAGTGCATGAGGTATTTTTTTAAGACTGATGTGATTTATTGTTTCAAAAATAGTTTGTTCTTTGTACGAGGAGCCAATTCTTAGCTTTAATGTTTATTTTAACAATTGGAGGAAAACTTCTAAATCTGAACTAAACAGTCATTTTTCTTGTTATAAAAAAACTTTCAGATATTTTTTATATTTTGTAGAATTGATGTCCGTGGAAAATAATTTTAGAAAGAAAACAAAAATCTTACGAAAATAAACTTTTAAATGCTTCGGAGTCGAATAGAATAAGATAAAAGCATATGGAATAGAACGGATAATATGTTCCGATTTATATAAAAGAATTATGTGCAATGATTATCTTTTAATAAACTTATCTTTTTAATAGATTGAATTTATTGATGACAGAAAGCCTCGGTAAACTACTTTTTAAATTACTGTATGCCCTCAATTATTTTGCAAAACCCAATTCTTATACCCACATTAGTCCGAAATTTAAGTTGATCGTATTTTTATTCAGCATAGAATATTTATAAAATAAACGTCAACGGCATATTATCTTAAACACAATCTTGCAAAAGCAAAATAAAGTTAATTCTTTCGTTTATTTTCAGATAATCTCCAATATTCAATTATTGACCAAAAGTGGAATTCAAAAGCAATCTTAAAAAGATTTGAGTATATAATAATTCGTCTAAAATTTAAAGCAATATTTTATGTTTAACGGTGCAATAAATCAGGTGAAGCTTTAAAGTGATTACTTTAACACGTTACTAAATCACAACATAAATTATGGAAATTCACATTTTAAAAGTTAAAACTTTTCGACATGGCGATTAGGAAGGAAAATCGGGATAGCATTTTTACAAAAATGCTAGAGCGAACTAACAGTTTATATAAGATGCACATTGCAGGTTTGTTTAAGATTTATTGTTTGTAGATTTAAAATTTTTCTATCAGATAAGTATGTATACAATATTTTAAGAATGTATTGAAGTGTATTTTATGTATAGAAACTTGAAATTTCCGTCACTGGAATTTCAATTTCAAAGAAATAAAATTAAATACACAAACTCGAAATTAAATAGAATGTATTATAAAAGTCATATAATATTTGCTAATTTATAAACTACCTTTTAATATTTTTATAGCATTTTAAAAGTATCGCCTTTATTATTATATCATAACGTAATATTTTTTTTAAAGATTCCAAGTAGTAAAAAGTTTGCTTGATTTACATTTTATTTTTCTAATGATGTTTTTAAAGATAACAGATCTTTTTGGTTATCTTTATACTAATTATGGACTAAAAGATCCTCCATTTAGAGCAAGATCTTTTTTTATGCGACATGGATTAAGGTCTTTTGCAAAACTCTATTTAAGTTTCCCATTAAGACTCTCAAAAATTTCTTTTAAAAGCGAATGTACAGCACATATCAGCAATTTATTTTAAAAATATTTTAATAACATCCATTTAAGAAGATGTAACTGCTAGTCATTTTAATGCTCAACAATAAAACGTCCTCCAGCGTTTCCAAAGACTACTTATTGTTATGGAATAAGGATTATTTCCCTTAAGTACGCTATTATATTCCACAAAGAACTTCGATTCGAAATTGATACATATTCTAATCCGAAAAGGAAGAAATATTTTATTTTCACGGTAGAATAACCATGTAACCATAAGTTACATAATAAAGTTCGCAGCTTTAAATCAAGATATATGAATAGGTATGTATGCTGAGAGCCACGTTGATAAGGACTTGGACATCCGTATCGTTCCTCATTAATGATGTATGGTTTCAGCAACATGCCCCACATACATCATTGCTGTCAAGTAATGATTATTTCTGAGGGCTGTGGTATTGAATAATACTAGATAGAAGATATCAGTTGGAGGCTGTCATTTTCTTACTTCGAGATACTTAGCGTATATTGTATCAAATTAAGTATAATAGCTAATGGATGGGACGTCCAAAGAAGAAATGACACGTAATTTTATTTGGTGTCTCAAGTGCGATAAGTGACGGGTACATTAGTTATGAGTGTCAAATATAGTTATCAAACTGATTTCATCAACTGGTTACACATATGTGTGTTGTTTTTTTTAGCAAAAAATCAAAAATAGCATTGATAAATGGGAACAATGTATTTTAAAGAGCCTTTTATTGTTGCTCTATAACGGGTTTTACATTCTTTCAAGGATAGAAATAGCCAAACGTAAGGTATATTTGGAGATCAAACAATTATCTGCTTATCTATGATAGATGCTTTCTGAATTACATATTTAATTCGCAGGTTGAAAAGTGTTTTGTGTTACTTTATGTAAATGAAGAACACATCTTTAAAAACATTTCATTAGCAAAGGATATTAAAAATTAATAAATTTGAATGAAAACTGGTTTACATTTTTATATTTAATTTACATTTTTACTTAGGAGGATTTTTACTTAGGATTTACATTTTTACTTATGGAAGGGTTTAGGAACTAACCATCTGTGGTTGTATTAAATATTTTTTTTTATCTGCGTTTTGCGGTGTTGTGGTATTGGACTATTGGAAAAAAAAAGTTCAATAATTGTATCTGAACACGAGTATAAATTGTAAAACAAAAATAAAGGTTGTAAAACTTGAGCTTCAAGCGAAGTTGCTCTTCGTGATTATGTAGATACTGCCGTTAACTACACTGTTACAACTGATGAGGGCACTTTGGCTCCCCTAGGGGTGAAAGGTGGTGCCGGGAAATCTAGCGGTGACTTGATGGCATCCCTATGCGATTCCCAAGCAAAAGATTCACCCAAGGCGATTCAAAGCCTTGAGGTGCCAAATGGAACCTCATTTTTACCCCGACCTGAAAAATTACACTCATTAGTGTAGTCTAGGTTCAATCCAGGTATTTCCCCTTGAAATTGATTCAAACCTACGAAACGTAGTTGTGTTGTAACTCAAAATAAAGGATATAATCTTACGTTTACATACATTATTATTCTACTCTACCAGTCAAATTTCTTATTTCAAACTAAAAATATAAATGCCATTCAGTTAAATTCGGCAAAGCCAGCTATCAAACGACACTTTATCTTCTGCATTTACTTCTGAAAGTTAATCCACCTCTCATATCGTTTAAATTAAATAACTGTCGTCAACCGAGTGCTTTTGATATGCAGTCAGACACCCGATTAAAAATACCGCAACACCCATTACCCCCAATACGCCCCTGCCAGAGTCTCAATGCACTTAGCATCGCCTAAAATTATCATTAATCTGCAAAACTCGAGAGAGATCAGTTTCAAATTCGCATGGGTATATGGATCTTCTTAAAGAGGTTTAATACATCGACTATCTCTGAGTCGATCGAGTATCTGGGAAAACTTTTAGAGATCAATAAAATGCCACTTTTATTTGTGCTTGAGAGAGTCGGGTATAAAATGAAGGAAGTCAGTGATTTTGTAATTTAATCGTTTCCGGCTGTCTGCTTCAAGCGTTTTTAGGAGTTGTAGTACAGCCAATTACGCTTCGTGATTTAGAACCCTGGTCAAGTAAGGAGTTCGACACCTGAGAGGGCACCCAACGGAACTTCGAGCGACATCGTATGCTAACACCTCCACTACCCTTTTAGATTTAACGAACACGTATATAGCAGTGCACTCGGGCGCCCCAGTGAGTTTTGGAGGGATTTTTCCCCCGGCACGAATACATCTATAGATACGAATGGCTAGGACAGGAGACAGAACCAAGAACCTTCTCGGTGTTAAGAACGTTTCCGGTTGTCTATTTCTAGCCTTTCGAGGGTAGCTTAAACACAGCTAATTTCGCCTCTTTTAGAACCCTGGTCAAGTAAATAGGTCGATATCTGAGCGGGCGTAGAGCCGTTCTTCGAGTGGACGACGTACGCTAACGCTGTCGAATTCACAGATTTCGACAGAATTGGAGAGCGCTTAAATCAATCACGCTTATTACATATAGTTTTTATCAATTTTGAGATCTAGAGTATTAATCGTACCGTGTTCAAAACTATTGTAAAATATACTAGCATTAAAATCGACAAATTTTCGTTCTCGAATTATTATAGTTTGAATTCTCACTTTTACACTAATTTGGCAAGTATTGAACATTAATTTGTTTTCAAAAAGTTTTAGTATAAATCGAGTCAAAAGATCAAGTTTGCATGCCTTAATGCTTAGAAAAAGTTTTCGCCCATGGTGGATGGAGCCTTGTATGCTGGAAATTGAAGCTTCTTTCATTGAGTTAATTAGCGTACCACCAACGTGACACTTGATCTATTACAAACGGACACCTACTATGGATTTTTTCATGACTTAAAGTAGTATTTAATCTAACATTTTATTCTAAACTGAAATCTGTTTTTCTTTTCAAAGAAAAAACTACTTAAATGCATTTATGATTACGATATTTAATGAGAGGTTACCGTCCGTTTCATTGAATTAGCAACCCATGATTTCTCAGCTAACTAGAATTTAATATTAGAAGTTTCTCTACAATAAAAATCTTTATTTAGTTTATTTTTTATAGATGTTATGAAGTCATAATAAGTATATGAAGTAAAAAAAGTTATAATGAAAAAAGGGTTTATAAAATACTTTGATGCAGAAAATGTATATAGTATTTTTTTATATTATAGAAAGATGTTTTATTAATTCTTTATTTAATTATTTACCTATTACAATAGTTTAATGATTTGTTTTCAGCTTTAAATTTAGTTGCTATTTTATATTTAGTTTTAATTCGAAATCGTGGAGAAAAAAAAAGAAATTTACAAATAAATTTATACGATACCAACTACTGCGAAAGTGTCACTTTTTTTAAAAAAGGTCGTTTTAAAAAAGATGTACTTATTCCTTTTTATTAAGATTTTAAAGATTGATATGAGTTAAGTACGAAAATACATAAAGAGAAACTACTTGTTCGCTATAGTGAAATGATCTTGACTGTCATTTTGAGTAAGTAATTATTATAAGTAGCGATTTTAATGGCGTATTTTTTTCATTCAACGTTATCGTTTTTCTCCATTTTAATGATCTTTTTTGAACCAAGAAAGGTGAAAAAATATTGGCAACTGTAAAGCTTCATTATATGGTTAATAAAAATAATTGGGGTTTAATGTTTATTTTAGAAATCTAACGCTATAATTTAGCCTCGTTAAACAGACGGTAGAGCTAAGTCAAATATTAGCTCATCACTAATCTTTCCTGTTTATGTCTCCAAATTAGCTATGCATATGTGTTTTATGATAATCACTAAACACCTTCTAGTAATTACAGTTTGAATATTATTTTACATACAAAAAAAAGAGTGTGATTTATTTTTAATATAATTTTCTTTCATCCAGTATTTGCTTGATGATAAAATATTAAATTTTATTCAGTGTTTGCTTTTTGAGCTAAAAATACCACCATTGTGTATGCCAATCAAAATTTAATCAAACGATTTTTTTTGTAGTTTTATAAACCGGTATGCGTGAAAAATGACGTGTCCAAGAAATGCTTTATTTGTTTAGTTGAAACAGTATTTTTTTTTTGTTTGTTGTTAATTTTTTTTTTGTAAAACTGAAGCGTAGTGTTAATAAATAGGCTTAAAAGTGCTAAGTGAAGGGTAAAAGAAAGGTTGTCAAACATTAAGTATTTTTTAAATTTTAGCAAATAATGTGTTTTTAATAAAGTTAATAATTAATTCTTAGCAATATGCGAAACTTTTTACTTGCAAATATTAACAAAACATTTTAATTTGTTCAGAAATTTATTTAAAAATAACATCTCTTGCATTTAGGTTCACATTTTACAGGCAAATAAACTTCTCGTGGATTTTCCTAGGACAACTTTGAATATAATGGAGGAACCTTAATTTAAATTGATCCACCAGTCCCTTCGATAATCAATAGTAGTATCTTGATTGCCTGCATGTGACAAAGGGAACTATTTTAACACTAGGTCCGCCTTGAACAATAGTTCAGGATAAATGCCTGAAATTTCATTAAAATAGATTTAAAGTCATTCTATGTTAATCACATGTTTCACCTTTAAGCGTAGTTCCAGGGCGAAATCAATAGTAGTGCAATAGTTAGTGCCAAATAAATGCAAGCGATTCTGTTTAACTTGATCAGGGGCTATTACTGTGTTTCCTTGATAATAATCTTCGGTCATTGTTCGATATGTTTAGAATAATTTTAATTTAAATGCAGATGGTATTGTTTAAATTTATGTTGTTGATAAGATTATCAATACAGATTCACGACGTTAAAATAAATGATAGTTTTTTGTTAGAAATGAAAGAAGGTAATATATACCTGAATTATTAAATTTTTACTTAAAAAAAGTGCTTGTTTTATGTCAAAAATATGCATAACATAGTTTTTAGGTTTTAACAAAATAATAGACTTACATATTATATATTTATTAGTTAAAAATAAATAAACACAGAGTTAACAATTGTCTACACATTTTAAAACTTTTTAGTGTTTTTAAGTAGCTAAACAATATAATTTAGTTTAAAGCAATCCAAATGCGTGTTTTTTTAATCAAAAATATCATTTACTTTTGAAATATATAGATGAATCAAAATAATTAGCGCCCAAGGAATACATACCAAAACAAACGCTTTTTGCCATTGAATACATATCCAAAACAAAACGAAAACAAAGCATTTAAGTTTTAAAAATGTAGATTTATAATTATTAGCAACAAAAATACAAATAAGTACTTACTAATAGTAAGTACTTATACTACCAACCAATAGTAAGTACTTATACTACCAACAAAACATTGGTGAGATTGCTCGTTTCAACTCATTCTCAAATGAATATTTCCGAAATTTTAAAGGATTGTGAGAATTGAACTAAAGGAACATGCGAGTTCCTTTACAATTTTATTGTATTGCATGCAACGGTATAGCTGGCATTAAATGTTTTTAATGTAATAATAGTGCCAGTAATTGAACTATAAGAAGTAGAGAGAAGAGTTGAAAAGAGTTTCAGCAATTAACCCTTCAATAGTTTCTTCTATCGAGTATCACTTAGAATTTGCTTGATTTGGGTTTTAAAGTATTCTTTTCACTTCTGTTCCCATACTTTAAAATAATAGAATAAAAGGAATATCTTGCAATAACTAATTTTTGAACGAAAGTAGTATTAGAGTACGTGCTCAAAATGCATTTAGGAAAATATGTCCCGGTTATCTTATTGGAGCTTTGGCATACCTAAATGGAGAGCTGTTTAAATTATTTTAAAAATAAGTGCATAGTTACATTAAGGAAAACATTAAGATACGAACATATAAAGTTAGAACCACAAATTTAGTGCTAGTAAGTATATGTTAAGTTTTAAATGAATTTGTGAACTGAATTTCTCATGGTTGAAAAAACCAGGTATTTTGACAACACAACAGCTTCTAGTAATTTTATTCTTTAGTTATATGATGCATATGCTGGTTGCTAGTTATTCCAATTCAATCTCTGAAGACTTTTGCCGACCTTTTAAAAATAAAGGTGGGAGGAAAACCTACTTCATTGGAATATTAGCCCTGGTTCTCCCTTTTATTTATACCTTTAAGTATATGAAGAGTACACGGGAAAAACCGATGGATTTTGTAGAGAAGTTTCCTTAGCAGGCCACTTTGGTGATGATAGCGAGTGATCGTCTAAACTTGTGCAAGGAAATCAGTTTCTACCACAGAGATCATAGAGTAATAGAGTGGCAGATCACGTGACCTCTACTGCTAACGACGGGACGCGCAAGGAGCTCCCAGAAGATCCCCAATGAAGTCAATGTTGTAGATCACGTGATCTTACACTCTAATACTGTAACTACTATCTCTGTAGTTTCTAGCTACCAAGATTCATTAATTGCGATTGACGATCCCGACGCTTGGACCAGAGAAGAAGAAAGAGAGAAACCAGTTTTCTGCCGCCAATGTTCGCCAAGCAGACAATCCGCCTAATAAATTAATCGGTTCTTCCCATGTACTCTTCATATATTCATTTTTTTAAAATTAAAATAATAAAATGATGTACTAGGAAATAAACTATACTAAAATAATGAAATGATATACTAGACATTTATCTAAAGATGGTACCATTCTAAGCACCGTTTGAACAATAAGGACCTTGACTTTTGCGAAATCTGCAACATTTCCAAAGGACAAACAAAATTCTATTCAATAGTTATTTGTTATCCTCTTGAAAAATGTCAGAAGCCATCTGCTTACTTTATTTACACAAAAAATATTATTTCCAACCGCATCATATTTCGTGAGCAAAAATTTCATTTTATTTCAAATATGTAATATAATAAAAGAGCCAAAAAATAGTCAGTATCCAGTAATATAATTGAGAGAAATTGAGTCAATATACAGTAATATAAAGGGTCGTTGGCCTCTATTATACCAGGCTGTGTTCTTAAAACTCCCTAATAAGTTATAGTGTACTGTAAAAGTTGGATTTGATGAATGCCTAAATGCCCGCAACTGTACAAATTAGTAGTTATGTACGATGTTTAAATGTATTAGAAATTAAGGTAAAACCGGGATCCTTATGGTTGGAGACTTTCAGAAATCACAGTTTCTCTTCGCACATTAAGAAAATTTTGAAAAAGGAAGAAATACTTATCTGTTTATGCAATCGAAGTTTTAAACTATAAAGTAAAAAATTTATTTAATATTTCCTTAAAACACATCTGTGTCCTTTCGCCCGGTTTCGAAAAACAAGTGGAGTAAAATTTGGGAGAGACGTTATTTCAATTGAAATCTGGTGAACATGCTATCATTATGATTCTACTCAAGTTTATTTTTGTAGTAACAAAGTTTACATGTGGTTAGAAAAGTATATGGGCAGTTCTACCATAATTTTTAATTTCAGGTATTAAAAACTTGTAAAATTTATTTTTTCAAAATCACTTTAAATGTTTATCAAAAGGTTTATAAGGGTTCTAGAATTACGAAAAAAAGTTTAGCAAAGCTTATTTGTAAAAAACAAAAAAATTATAATAAGGGACGGCAGTTTTTTAAAAACACCGATTCTAAAGAAACCGGTCTAAACCGGCCTCACGAAACTAACTGTTTATCAATGAAACCGAAATCGTAAAAAACCGGTTAGTCTTAAAACTGGTTTCGATTTTCCATCCCTAGATCATAACGACGGTAAGGATCGGAAGGTCAGGAACGGAAGGAAATGACATTCACGCTGTTTTCCGGTCTTTCTTGTGTTGAAATTAACTCCAGTTTAATAAAAAGGGATTTTTTTACTTCTTGTACTCCACTTAAACATATTTATAGAAAAAAAATTTCAATTATCAAGCAAAAATTAACCTTAAACCTGGGAGACTGTAAGGAAAGCAATAAAGCCTCGCAGGCAATTTCACTAAGTTTTTTAAAATTTTGGGCTTATTGGTGAATTTTAGCAATAATATGTGGCTACTAACTGAAAAGTGAGTTTTTTGCAATACAGTTTTCATGGTTGAAGAATCACTGAAGCTCAATCCAGTGCCTCTCTTCACCACTTTTGGAATGAGGTCAGTGAATGTACCAAAACCCAGGGACAAAGTTAGGAGACGAGAAAAACGCATTATAAATGTTAAAAGCCAAAATTCAATGGAAGGAAATCGTTAAGCTACAGTATTAGTTCAATTTAAAATCCAAATGAATGTAATTTTTAGCTAAAAAAAGTATTAGATTGGGCCCTAAACTTAAAATTTGACATTCGGGACACACGATGGTAAGGACTTTTCTGCATTGTTTTGTGTTCTAAAAATTTTTTGGAGTTTCTTTGCTTTAAAATTACGTTTTGCAATTATAAAAGGACCAGTCTTTTAGTATAATAAGAAAAAATGGTAAAGAAATATTAATATTTTTTAAAGTTATGCCCAAGGGACATAAAATTAAAAATTATGGTAGAATTGCCCATATACTGTAGTATTTAATTCGTCGAATATACAGCTAAGCCTATAAAAGCTTATGTATACAAACTTTAACCCAGAAGTCATCTCATACTTGATTTTCCACATTATCCTTTGTTGGAAGCTATTTTTCCCTTTTCCTTCATATTTTTTGGCCATCTGTAGAAAGTTGCCTTTTCTTTGATTCGCTTGTTTTTCTCTTTAGGTTTCTTTTATGTAGCTAAGAAGTGTGGGTACTGGTTTTGCCCCACACTTACAGCTTTAATTAGTATGGGCAAGTTAAATGAAAAAAAAATTGTCATTTGGCATAAGCTCACTGAAGAAAATGGATAAATTAATTAAAGTTAGATGGATAAGTTAATTAAATATTCTACAAAGACAGCTGCATGTATTTACTTTTTGAAGGAATCTAAAAGCAAACTGTCAAAAATCTGTTAATTTTATATTAAACTACCATATATTTACAATAAAATTCTACTATTTTCTTTCAACCGTTTTTTTTTCTTGGTAAAAAAAATTGTTTAGCGTAAATCAGAATTTTCTGTTTTTATACGCGTGAAGTTTATTAGAATGTAATCGAAGAGACATTTCATCTGATTGTGGAATCTCCTAACTGCCTTAGTTGGGAGAGCGTTGGACTGGAGAACTGACGCTCCATGGTTTAAATTCGGGCACTTAATTAATCTGTGTTAGTATTGTGGTTAGTATAACCACTTGATACTGGAGGGAGGGGAAGTAAAGTTTTAAAATTAATTGTCTGTTAAAAGAGTTATAAGAAAGTTATTTAGAAAATCACAAATTATTCGTGTACAAAAACATATTATCTCTGTAAATTTTACGGCATTATTCTGGCATACCACACACACACACAGATGACAGTTTTTTCCCCTCTAAAACAACAGACATTTGGTTACAGTGCAGTATATCCTGAGTTGATGGCTGGGATAGTCTATTGGCGGAGTGTTTGACTGAAATCATTTGACAGTGTTACACTCCATGCCAACCTAACTTGGGTAAAAATAAAGAGTAAAAAGGCAGGGGGGAAAGCGCAATTGGTCCGTTAGTTGGGAATTCTTGTAAGGTAATATTTACATGAAAAATGATATGAATACAATTTAACCAAAATACGCTTTTCATCCTGATAAAACTGCGAAATTTTTCTGAAATAATATTCAAATCTGTTAGACCTTAAATGAAATTAATGTTTTAGACATGTTTTCTGGATGGATTCACAAAAAAATTATATAACTCTTTACATGCGCAGAAGGATCTTCTCCATAGCATATTTCTATTTACTCAACTTAGGTTGGCAAGGAGTGTAGCTTGCAACTCTTCGGAGTCATTGTTGAGGGCACCTACCGCAGCATCATTTTGGGGATATGGGGTTGGTATAAAATGCTTATATAGCAGAAGTGTCTTAGTCCGCATAATGCCCTTTAAACACAGACAGATATGCAGATTTTTTTCTTCAAAAAGTAGTAAAAAATAACTCAAGATGTTATTCTTTATAGCAACAAAAGTTGCAAGCCTATTGCATTTTACATAGGGCTTGTGGTTGGTCTTTCTGGTGCGCATCTTTCCGTTGTCTAAAAGACAGTAGCTGATACATGGGACGAAATGGGGTACCCGGCCTACACCCAACAATCCTGTTTTACCAAGATTTTTATTGAATATGTATGTTTAAAAAACTATTGTATAAAAAATTTATTATACTAGAATTTAAGGTTGTATATTACAATTACCTACTAAGCATTTAGATTTCTTTTATTTTTAAATAAAAATGCCTTAAAAAAGACTATAACTTTCAAACATAATCATGAATAACAATTGTTTTTAGGAATCAATCGACACACATACGTTAACTAAATAACATACTCAAATGTAAAGAAATTAGTACGAGAGAGCAAGCCATACATTTTTATCACATGTGTGATAATATAAATAATATAAGCACTGCAATATCAAAAGAAACCAAAATCTTATATTTGTTTTACAATTTAATTTCTTCTTACATTTCCTCTGCCATATATTTCAGTTGGATAACAAAAAATGACGGCTATGTTAGGGCAACTATTAATAAAACAATTAACAAACTTCATTAGAAAATTAGTAAAAGAAAATCAATTATGTGATCATGTACCAAAAAAATCCTTCCACGTGCCGACAGAGTAAAAAAAAATATTTTGTATTCTATCCCTTTATTACGTTTTTCTTCCTAGTCTTTCCTTCGCCATTTACTCAGGGTATCCGCAGAAAAGCATTAAAGGACTACCACTCTTTTGGGCAATAATTAAAAGGGAACTATTGGGTAGAGCAGTAGATCAGCCTTTCTATAATTCTTGGTATATGTGAGTGTTTATACACTTACTGAGCTCTTTCGATTGTATCAGAGTCTTTATTTAACAAGAAAATATCGGCCAAAGTATTTATTCTGCTAAGGATTTGTTTCCACAGATTTAATCGAATTTATTTGTAACTGATACTTTGTTCCAGTTATCAGTGTTAGTTTTAGAATTGTTTAACTCATTCGATATTTTTGAAATGGAATTGGATAAATGAAGTTAAAATTTGTTTGTATTAATTCTAATAGATATTTATAGCGGGTGTATGAATTAAGTTAGCCTTTTAAGACTATTTCGAATTTTGCAGGGGTCTGTATAATTTAAAAAATGTGATTTCCTATAATGAATACAGAAATAAGGCATGTGAATTTGCATCATCTTTCAATTGCAGTAGAAATTCTTCAAGTATAATGTTATACAGAATTTACAGAAACATTTTAATAGTCAAACTTGGAGAAAATTATCAGTTACTTATCAGAAATATATTTTCTTATGCTGAATCATAAACATATTTCGAATCATTAGAAAAAATTACTTCTAGTTAAAAATACTTTTTTAAGATTCAAACTCTATGTTGTTTCATAAATTTAACTGCTGTATACGCGTGAAAATTATAATAAAAACATCCCTAATCTCAGGTAGTTTAAAGCAAATAACCAGCAATTTTAAAGCTTTAGAGAGATTTAGAATACATATTTCCTCAACAAAAATGGATGAAATGGATATCAATAATGTGGAAACACATCAGAAGCATAAACTTATCCTATTCCTGTCAAAACTGTAACTTGTCACTCTTAATGGGATGGGGTATTATTGCATTTCGAATGGGGTACTTATTTCCGATGGTACTAAAGCAGAATATTCATGGAATCAATAAAAAAGCCTTTATTTGATGCTTTTAAAAGTCACATTTCTGTAAAAAGGGAATCGGAGATCAAGCCCTAATGTCGGTTTACTGTCTTTAGTTCTAACTATTTATTCCAACCCATTGCTGTTACAAACGTAAAATTGAAGGCTTTAAGGTAGGCGAGTACCCAAAATTCCCCCAAATTCTAAAATTTTTACTATTAATTAAATCTTTTCCAAATTTGGCATAGTGATTTCAAGTATAATGAATAATATTATTTAGGCATTTTGTTATTTAAATATAATTTATTTATTTTAAACGGTGTTTTTCTACTAAAAAAAGAGGTTTACGCTAATAAGTCTACCACATTGAATTTTCCTCCTATAAACCACAATTATATGTTAAATTCTTCGTTTTGAACTGATACATGCAATGACCCTCTAGAGTTACATACAAATTACAAGAAAAGAAATCATTAAGAAAAATTTTAAAAATTAATCACAGAAAAAAGGATTTTTTTCGATGAACTTACACTTGGACATTTAAAAAAAACTTGTATATTTACACCAGATGTTAGAGGTTCATGTCACAGATATATAATGAAATAGTATCTGTAAAAAATTTCAGGTAAATTAATGTAAAACTTTTTATGCTGGAAGTTAATGCTCTAGACTGGGAATTTTTAATAGTAGCCAGTGGCTACCAGAATGAAAAAAAAAATGGTAGCCACATTTCTATTTTTAGTAGCCAGTTTTAAATTTCAGTATATACGACAAAAAGAAAGTGCGATTTTCCACAAAAAATATTTTATTAATGACATTTTTGATATGATAAGATTGACAGTTAAAAAGTATCAAACAAAATATGTAGTATTATGTGATTGGCCATTATTGTTAGAAGAAAATTATTTTATGTACAATCAGTTCAACTACTATTAGTTTCGGAGAATTCTTGACGTCGGTCGCCCACGACCCACGATTGTTCATGAAATTTTCTCATATCAAAATTGTTTAAATGAATAGTTGAGATCTTTTTCAGATGTAAATCAATCATCTGTAGATTGCCGAAATCGTAAAGCAAAAGTTAAAAATCAAATTTGCATTTAAGATTTTCGTCGCCCAGCTCCATTTACGTCACACGGAGGAGGATGGAAAATTTCGCCGATGAGCAACAACTGTCATCAAGTCCTTCTTCCCGACAGAAACGAATCGGAGCGTTTTATTATTTTATAAATGCAGCTTCAGTATTAATTATTTGTTGAACAAAAAGGAAAAATTATGATAGCCACATTTGGCGACTTGGGTTCGATTTTTAGGTAGCCACTTTCAATGTAATAGTCTCCAGTTGGCGACTGGCGACCGCTAATCTAGAGCTTTACTGGAAGTGTTAGCGTAAACCCCTTTTTTTAGTTGAAAAACACTGAGTAAAATAAATCAATTATATTTAAATAAAAAAAATTGTCCAAAAAGCATTGTTCATTATATTTGAAATCACTATGCCAAATTTGGAAAAGATTAAAGTAATGGTAAAAATTTTAGAATTTTTGTACTCGCCTACCTTAATCTGTATTCTTTTGAGTAAAGAACATGATTTGTAAATTTAAGAAATAAGTTTTTCTTAAAATTTAAACTAATGTTATTTCTTATTTTCAATGAATTTACCTTTTTCATTAAGTAAAAAAGTATTTGAACAAAATTTTTTTCTTTTATAATATATTCGAAAAATTGTTCATCGTTTCACTGTAAATAGTAGTATATAAATATTTCTACAGTCTGAGGGCTTTAAAGTAGTTTTATTGAGTTAGTGTTTTATTTTTAAACTTTTAATTAAATAATAAACTACTGATGAGTTAATTTGATCGGCAATAAGCAAGATGGTTAAAGTTTGTTATGCAATTATTGAACAATAATATACAGTTTTCAAATAGTGATACAGCTAAAATATATTTTTGAAACGAGTACATTGTTGTTAAAAAAATATTGGTTCGATTGGTTTGTCCGCTAATATATATTTTGATAAAGCATTAGGTTTTGTCTGGTCACCTTTAAAGTGTGCTTAAGTTATTTTTAGATTGTATAAATAATGTTTTTTCTAAAATTTCTAAATAATTTTAATTTTTTAAAAGAAAATCTTTAAATAAATATAATTTTAAACTCAGCAGCCGTTTGGGAAACATGCACAATAATATTAGCAATTGTAACATTAATAATTTATTCAATAAAAATACCCATTGAAATTAATGGAACTCTATTGACAAAGAATATTCATGCACACAAACTATTCAATCCTTATCAAATTATTTATATTTTAATTTAATGTTACCACCATTTATTTACTAAAACCATAAATTCCATATTATTTAATACATATTCTTGACATATAACATATTGAAAATAACACAGTTAACGTCAGGCGATTCGGTTTTTATAAACAAGATAAAAAAATCCAGTTTTCTAGTGTTTTGTCTCAGCTTTTGACATTGTATTTTCTCTATAAAACCTATTTTTAGATATACAATTTTATAACTTTAACATAACGTCCATATAACTAGAGTTTTTGAGATATTTATAAAGAAAGGGAACTTATGTTTCATTGAAGTATTTTATTACTCGCTGTGTTGGCGCTTGGCTGAGTTTTCATTTCGTATAAGAAAAATATTTTCTTTTGATATTTTTGTGTCACTTTAGGGATAACGAAAAGTTTATAATGTCCGTTGGCTACAAAAAGGTATTTTGAAGAGTTATACAAAAAAAAACTTTTTTGAAAAAGAAACTTTTTCAGCGCAGCTATTGAATTCGAATGACCTTATGAAAAGATTTTGTTCATTGATTTATTTTCATTTATTTATTTTATTAAAAAATACTTTTCAAAAGATCGGGAGTTTTTTTTGTAAATAAAATGTTTTTTGATGCAATATTAAAATTTGGCTTTAAATTAAGAAAATATTTAATATTTTTAATTAGTATAAATAAGATACTTGTTTACCACTTTCATGAAATTTCAAAGCAAAAAAATCCTTAGAAATTATATTCTCATTCGGCGCGTTTTTGGTAATAATTTAGTGGTCTTAGTAACCTAATTGGCTAGTAAATCGAGATAGCTGCGATCCCTTTATATTGCTCTAGTAATACGACCTTTAAACAAGCAACCAGCCAATGAATCACACTCGCTAAATAAAAATTCTAGGAGCACAAACTCTGTAAAAAAAAGTTTGAAGTGCAATCTGCAGGAAAAAAATATGTTGTCTGGAGATTATAAAGAATTACTTATTTTTTAAAGTTTCGAACGCTGAAATTCGGTCACGGGTTGATTCTTTCAAGTCATATATCTATATCAAACTTTCATGACATCCATATTCTGACTATATTGAGACTATATTTAAAATCACATACCATAATATAAGAAACATTCGGTTAGATGTAGTAATAGTAACAATATAAAAAATGATATAAAATCTATTTCTATTTAGAACCACACGAGCGAGAATATCTTAAGAATTGCTAGTGAAAATATGATGAATGGTCTAAAATTCCAAGCATTAAAAAATATTAAGCTTTTCTGTGAATAAGTCTTTCTATTTGATATGTGAAAGGTCTCTAATATACGATGAAATATTTATTTTAACTTTCATAAGTACCAGCTATAGTTTCGGATAGAATAACTACTATAAATTTTGTGATTGTTTTTTTTTTAAAGAATTGGACACTTGCATATAAATGCATGTACAATTCATATTTAAGTTCATAATATTGCTTAAATAAAAATTTTCATTGTAAGTACATTTTTAAAAACATTTCTGTCTTAAACAATATAAAGAAACATTTATCAAAGCATTTACAAACTTAAAGTAAAATTAAAACAATATTAGAGGATACTCATGCGCAATTTTTGCAAATTAAACGCCTTACCCATTGCAGGAGTAGAAGGAAATGGTAGAGCGTTTTATGAGTCCAAAATTCTAAACTAGGGCAACCAGATTTTTCTCAAAAACCAACTTCAGTTGATTAAAATTGCAAAATTTTTATGCGCATAATCGGTAACCAGATTACCTTGGCTAGTAAATGAACATAAAGTTATACATTCTTTAAATAGAAAGCTTGCCTAAAAACACTCCAACACACAACACCAAATACACCAATTGTCTCTTGGTACCAAGCACTCAATTCAACTATGAGAGTACTAACTTCAGTGCTACTAAGTACTACTAACTTCAGTACTATTAAGTACTACTAACTTCAGTACTACTAACTTCAAGTTGCTGAGCAACCAGTCTCTGAACTCAAGGTTTCATTCGGAAAAAAACTTAGGTAAAAATCTTATGATGAAAAAATAATCCTGAGAAATTGCTTATGGGAAATACGAAGAGATCTAAATAATCCCTCCACATATAATCTTAAACCTTACTGGTCACTTATAGGGTAAACTAGGCAGGTCACTTAATAGTATGGACGATTTGACTAGGCAATAAACCATATAAAATACCCAGTTAAAGCTTTAAAAATCAGATTACTAATAAGGGGATTCTTCATTAACATGACAAAAAAAAATCAGATATAATTGAAATTTTCTCATAATATAGGGGAGAGTGGGGAAATGGCGCCACCTTAAGGGAAATTGAATTTTAATGCAGAATTGTGTTGCAATTAATGTAAATTGTAATGAGCATAGCATACTTTAGTTCATAACCTACCTTGTGGTGATTTTTTAAAATTTAAATATTTAAAAGAAACTCAACAAAATTGTTTTTTTTCTAAAAGCTTGCAAAGTGCGGGATTTCCCCGTAACCTGGGGTAAATTGTCAAGTATTCTTTCAATTGGGGTGACATATTTTTTCTTTACATTGCTATAAAAGTTATTAAAATGATTTTAATAGTAAAAATAATAAATATATATATTACGCTTTCAATAATAACTGCATGAAGAAACATGATTTTTATGTACTTTATATGAATTATTTATAAGCATTTGTTTCAAAGACAAAGTCACCTTTGAATGGAAATTAAGTTTAACTTTCATTGTTGAGACGTGGTTCATTTTTTTAAATTTTGAAAAACAGTAAAGTTTTATTCTTTAAAAATATGTTAAACTGAAGAATCAACAACAAAAAGATATGCATTTATTGATTACTAGATTTTTTTTCAGCAAGTTTTTTTTTTTACAAAATAGGAAATAAAATCCGAAAAAGAGATGAAGTCACCAAGTTCCCTTTCAAGATATTTTGATTATTTCCATGTGATTAAAATGGTAATAACTTTTCACTTCGAATGCCATAAATTATTAATAGAAATATATAATTTAATTTGTAGCTAGGAAGCAAGTATTAGTAATTCATTATTAACCATTCTAAAACGAAAATTATATAAATTTGTTTCGCATGTTTTTCGTACAATTTACAATTAAAAATTTAAGGTAATTTGGTAAAATAAAATTTTGTGCCCTTAAAATATCTAGCTTATCTTTTTTTGCTCACATTTTTCAGCTTTTCGACACCAACCATTAACAAAAGTTTAAATATTTTTTCTACCTCCTTCTTAATAATCTGTAACAGTTAGTTTTTAATGGTTTTAGTGGAATACAGTTTTCATTAAAATTCAAATACTTTTACTAAAATAGTTTAAGTTACTTTTAAGTTGAAATATATTGCTTCCCACTAAAAGTTTAAACGGAACCCAATAAATAAAGAGTGCAATTTCCAAAAAAAGGATAAAAATTTAACCTAAAAAAACTTCATGGCATTAGGGAAACTAAAATAAATGAAGTGAAAATTCACTTTGAAAACATTTTTTTTTCTCCAAAACTTACGCCACAGAACGATCTATCCCATTCCTTTTAATCCTAAAAACCACACAAAAATTTATCTTAAGCACTCTACAAATGTTACCATCAATGTAGAAATAAATTAAATTTGTCGCCAATAAAGGAGCATACAATACTAAAATTCCCAGATATTTCACTGCTAAAAGTAAGATCGTCTGTTAAGCCTCGCTATAATTTATAATCCTCTAGTAACAAATAGTGCCTCAGAACAGAATGGCACAAAACAGGTCGCATTTATATCAATTTCTTTTTAGGGCTAAATCAAAAGCAAGTAATTCTTCAACTTGAAATATTGTAAGAGAAATCATTTCCCTGGACGGGTATAAAAATAAAGGGTAAAATTATTACACACAAATGCAATAAAGATATTTATAATACGTATTATAAATATTAAGAATCCATCATAGAAATACTATAATAGAAGTCATTGTTCTAGACTGGTATAAAAATAAAGTTTAAAATTATAATGTTATATTTATTGTATTTAGACATTATAAGTGAAGAGTACATGAGAAGAACCGCTTGATTTCTCTAGAGGCTTTCCGTAATTGTGTCTGCTTGGCGGACATTGGCAACCGGAAACCGGTTTTTCTTTCAGTCCTTCATTCGCGGTACAAACGTGTGAATCGTAACAACTGATCTCTGGCGTGTATCAGGGTTGCCACGAAAGATAAACAAAGCGAGTAACCGTTTTTTTTACACCAGTTTAGGCGATTTCTCGCTATCATCGCCAAAGAGGCCTATTAAGGAAAACCTTCTACGAAATAAGGCGGCTCTTCCCCTATACTCTTCATGTGTTAAGATTAAATATGGTAGCGAAATTTTTTTCGGTTTGGTTGAGTTAACTTCATACTACAGCTGCGCTAAGGCTATTGATGTCTTGCCTCATAATACAAATTTGAATGGGTTGGTTGGTTGATATACATATATTTTCAGGCTTGTGTGCTTGCTCAGAGAGCCACTTATAAACCTTCGTCAAGTAAGACAGTCACAACACACTCACACTCACATGCACACATATACGTGACAGATGCTGCCATCTATCACGCGCCACCTCCACAATTTAGACATGTCCCTGAAGGGGAGGGAAATAGTCTCCAGGAACCTGTACCCGTGGGAAACTGCGCAATGACCGCCCACAGGACTTTCGGACCCAACAGATTTAACGAGCACGTACTCCGCATATACTCGGTAAGTTTTCAGCGACCAGGACTCGATCACGGGACCTTCCGATCCGTAGATCGCTACTCTGACCACAGGGCGCCTCACAGCCCCATTGGAATGGGACAGAGCTTGGTTTTGTTAATGAACAAGGAGGCAATATTTGACGTAACTGAGACGTACCTGTAGGCATGACCATACCAGTTTTCCATTAAGAATCACGGTTCGTGACAAGCTTCAAAATGAGAACTGATCAAAATGACGTGAAATTTGAAAGGAATTAGGATTTAGTTAAGCGGAGCAATGTATTATTTATAATTGTAATGTGATTAATAATGTATACTTGATGTTATCATGCAGCAATGAAGAACTCGAAAATAATCATATATTCGTGACCATATTCTTATATTAAAATCTTAAAAAGCTTGAGTGATGAAATTAAGATTTTCCAATTCCATACTTTTTTCGAAACATACGGTTAAAGGACATTTTGTTACAATAGGGTTGCATGTTTATGACCCGAATCCCGTGCTAAAAGACTCTTGCAAAGGATTCAATAAGGCTACTTCTATGAAAACATTATAAAATTACTTGTCAACGAAAAAAATCCTTATCATTGAGAACCTGTTAACCTCAACTCCTCTTGGAGCTTGTAAGCGACAGACGACAGCAGTTGTTCTATGATTTTTTAACAACCCCCTACGCGTTATAATTATAACGTATACCCTCACCAATTAGGTTGTAATTATGACGTATACTCTTTCCAATTAGCTCGAGTGGTAGTTAAAGGGTTAAAAAATATTCATATGACAGTTACAGAGACCGATATGTCTTCCACTTATGGTATTGCTGAGTAATACTAGTAATCACCTGTGTATGGAACTTACTTAAAATGTTTATTATATTACGTAAAGTTGGAATGGGATGGTTAAAGATTTACATTTTTACAAGAAGACGTTTGATCAACTATTAATAATCATTTAAACAAAATTCATCTTAATTTAGGAGAAATAAATGTTTAAAATAAGTTTCTGAAAACTCGGCTGTGCTACCGTTCTTTCAAAATCATTTTGTTTCCCAATTTTGATCATTATTTGTATATATTTGTTTATTACAAACACGGTTTGATCATAAATCTTAATGCATAACAAATTAGGTAACACTAGAAGGCATAATATGCATTTAAAATAATGAAAGGAAGAGACAATATGGTGGATGGAGATGTCAAGAATCATTGGCAAAGTGCCAATTAGATCCTAGTATTTATGAAAATAATATAAATAGTTGTTTGGTATTTAGGGCGTTTGCAAGGAAATGAGGCCAGTAAATTTTTTTTAGACTATTATTTGTCGCATATTTTCTTTTTTTTTACTACAAACAAAGTCGTAAGAAGTTAAAAAGATTCTAAAAAACAGCCTATTTAATTTTCAAAAGTTTTCACCTAATCAAGAAATTGCAGTAACCCTCGCAATATCAGCTTAGCAGAATAAATAGTTTCGTTGATTGAATAGTAGGGTATTTTTGATAAAATCGGCCCAAACTTTGTATAATTTTTGTTACGGTTTAAAAAAAATCAGCTTTTAAGTTTAAAATTTCGTTTCGAATTAAGTCAACAAAATTATTAAATGTGTCCGTAACTTTTGAATTAAACAAGTAACGATTTTTTTTTATATTTATGTTTTATATGTACATTGCTTTCCCCAATCTCTTTTAGAATTTTTTATTTTACACTTCAAAGACGTTTCGTTGAATGTCTAGACAGAGAATGGCGAAAAGCTTTTCCTGAATTTTTTACATTTTCGTCAGAAGTTCGTCAGTTCATTGCCATTATGTTCGTCAAAATAATCTTTTTATGTTTTTATTTTTTAAGCTCATGGTGCTCTTACGCATTTTGGATCCAGTCTGCGTATCATATAATTACATTAGAGACTATATTTTTATGTATGTAGTAACACGTGATACCAAGTTGTCCAAAGCATTTACATATTTTGTAGTAATTTATGAGAAATGTGAAAAAATAGCAATGTGTCCATAATTTTTTTAAGCACCTATAAAAGCAATCTGACTATACTTGTAATTAATAAAACTTGCCAAATGAAAGGATTCAAATATTCTAAACTTTCATACATTTGAAAATTGTCAACAAAAGCAATATTCATTGGATGAAGTCTTCCAAATACTGCAAACTAAATCAAATTAAATGCAACCTTTTATGGCAAAGTGAACAAGCAACTTTTAATTCCCGATGCCCAAGCCCAACCACTCATTCAAATCAAATGAAAACTTCAAAAATCCCCGAATATAACGCAATTATATATTTCACGGAGTGCAAGGCAGAACAAAATATGAAAATAAAATCTCAAGACATACCAACCCCCTGAGGAAATGAACAACGTTGTTTTCGAAAGGCAAAAAAACATCGATCCGCCATTGATTATCCTCTTTGCCATACACTGCCATACTCGCTTCGTTAACTTCTTGGAACGAAAATATCAGGGTTGAAATGCTCGCAATTGCAAACGCCGTAGAAAAACCATCTAAAAACACAAATATGGTTATCTCGAAGTTTTATTTAGAAGAGTCATCTTAAAAGCACGCTTGCATAAATCCATCGAGGAATGTGATTTTCCAAATCAATTACTTTCGCTTTAAAGGACTTTGGACATTTATATGCATAAGTAACTTTTCATGTAGATAAGGAGTCATGTAATGCATATTTTTTCTTCTTCTGATGACTTATAAAATATTTCGTAATCTTTAGTTGAGTAAATATTGTCAAGTTATCTTTTTTTATTCTTCATGTTTTACAAGCCAAATTCCACATGCTATATTGAGCCTAAATCCTTGGGTGGTTAGTTAAAAAGATATTAATCCCAAGAGTAAACTGACCCAGCATAACTCTTTAGTTTAGCTGATTTTAATTAATTCACTTACAACCCATTTGTTCATACCAATAACACATTTTTTACTGAATAAAAACTCTAACTTTAGTTTTAAAGTTTATATTTTTAAAATGAAATTATTATCAACAACTGAGTCATCTGACATAAAATAAATAAGGATATTGGTTTAGATTAATCGATACTGTTTTAATTTCTTTTGCTGTTTATTTTCATAGCAAATTACAAAAAATAAGACAATTATTTGTAGTTTACATTTTTATGTTTAACAAGATTTGCCACCCAATCCAAAACAGAAAAAAAAACAGTTTTTACAACCATTTTAATATTACAGACTATAAAATTTATTCCGTAGGTAGTAATCACACGTACTGTCTTGTTAAAATTTAAATCCTTCTGAAAACAGAGAGAATTCTAGAAAAACCTAAAAGTATATTTATTAGAAGCAAAAGAAAAAATGTTCCAAGTTTTAGTTAAAGTTCTAAGTCTATTCTTACGCATGCAATCATTTCTCCAGCGCTTCACTTTTTTTTATAACAGTCTTGTTTGCTTCCGGAAATATATGGGTGTAATAAAATTCTTTTACGAATGCAAAGAAAAAAAAATTGACAATCAATTTAGAAGAATTGCTTCGATTGGAGGTGACTTAATAAAAGTTTTGCAAAGACAAGTGCTTTAGTTAAGGATTGGTTTCGTTTTTAATACAAAAGTCAAATAAGTGCTTGTAGAGTAGAAAATGAACGATTTCAATTAAAAAATTTATTTAAGTAATTACTTTTTAGATTCAATATAAATTTTCTTTGATGAAAATTTAAAATTATACAGTTAAAAAGAGAAGATATCCATTGCATAATGTCCAAAATTATTCGAAATTATTGAGAAAAACCGATATGTAATGGGCATTCAGAGTTTTTTTTGCACGTAACATTTCAAACACAATTTTTTACAAAAAATGATTAAATTACATACTCTTACATTAAATTTTACTCTGTAATAACCGTTTGTTTTAATAAAATTTCTATGTTACACACTTCGATATAGCAATGATACATTTTAAAGTTTTTTGTATCGATTAAAATAACAATAATAGCATTGCCTTATTTCTCAAAATGCTTAGCTATTGAAATAAAAAAAAATAAAAAAGATGTTTGAGCTATATTATCGAGACATTAACTCCAACTAAAAAAAAACTAGACTTGCATCACTTTTGTGCAAAATCCCCTCTAATAATTTATACAAAAAAAATCATAGGACACAAAAGAAAAAATATCTACTTCCAACACTTGAACTATCAAACCTTCGCACATACAACCTGTAGTCTCTTCTCGAAATTAAATTTTATCGCTGTTGATTTAAAGAAGGGAAAAAATCTTCAAGTAGAGCCGGAATCTCAGAAAGACAAATATTTAAGATCTAGTGTTGTCTGAGGACTTGTACGATACTCTCCTTGCCGTTTAAAGTGGGAGAAGAATCGGTGTTTCCGGACATCAACTACTTTAAGACACTTCAGACATAGACCACTCTATTTTCGAAATGTTCTTTGTTTTATATCGGCTTTGATCTTAGTTTGGGACAAAAATGAACAGAGTCTTAAATGGACTTAGATTCTGTGTTCTTCTAACAAACTTAAACCTTTTTACGGACCTTATATTTTCTATTCTTCAGAATTAGAAATTACCTTTTTCGAAAGTGCACGAAGACTTAGAAAAAAGTTTCAAGGTAGAAAATGTGCAGTTAAAAAGTGAGCCCGCTTTCAAGTCAAGTGTTATCAATATCATAGTTAATGTAATTAACAGAATGAAAGTTGAGCAGTTTGAAGTAGCAAAAAAGTGCGTAGGTATTTAAGTATGTATTTAACGCTTAAGAAAATGTTCCGAAGGATTTTTTTATTTGAAATTTATTTTAACGGTATAAAAACTATTATAAAATCTATTTCTTATGATTATTCTTCCCGCGTGAAATAAAGTGAAAACCAACACATTACTAAAAATTACTGTAGAACTCCAATCATCCTCACTTAACACTGTACAAAATAAAATTACCTGAACTCCGACTATCCAAATCTCTGATATTCTGAATGGCTCTATCCTTTTATCACAGCGAAAATCATTGGTATGATTCGTCACTTGACCAGGGTTCTAAATTACGAGGCGTTATTGGCTGCGTTAAAGCTCCTACAAGGAGGCTAGAAATAGGCAGCTGGAAACGATTACACTACACTACACTACATTGGCATGATGAGTCACAATCTCAAATTACAGCTCTAATATTGGCTGACGTCCGAACCCAATTATCAGGATGGCTAGATCCCAATTGTTGCGGATACAGAGTTCTACTGCAATAACTTTATTAAGATTTTGATACGTTATAACAATATGTATTCAAGTGTCTTTAATACTCGTTTTTCAGAGCACAATTTTTATTTATAAAATTATTGCTAAATTATTATAGTATAACTTTGCGGCATAAAAGTTGACCATTCGACAAGGGGAAATAGAAGTATTAAGATTATATCAATATTTAAAGGATGGATTTCCAATGAAAATATGCAGGTAATAAATTTTTTATGAGCTGCATCTAAATATTTATTGTTCAAGATTGATAGGGCGTGATTTTAAATCGTTCCATTTTTTAACGCAAGTTGTATAATAACGCACAACATCAAATATTTTTTAGGATGTTTTATTTCTTGATTTTTTTTTCACATGCAATTTTTGTATAATTTATAGATGTTTTGAATTGGTTATTACATTTTTTATTAGATTTCGATCGTATCAAAGAGTTACAACATAATTTTGTTAGTTTCCAAAACCCGAAATTTGTATATATTAACCGTTGCCCAATATCATTAGGTCAAAAATAATTTGGTTGCAAAATGTATACTTTAATATCTCAGCAAATATTTAATGAAAGTTAACAAAAATTGATGTTTAGGATATTTTGACGGTGCTTTACAATTTTGTATGAAAACAATTGGTTTTGCTATTGGATTTTTTTTATTGTTGTTCATTTTAACCTGTAGATGACAGCTTATGCAATTTTTAATATCAGCAATCAATTCTACATTTTTTCCCTTGGAAAATGCAATTTTTTCTTTTCAATAGTAGCTGAGAAACAAGGGCATAGCTAAATTTTTTTTATTAGATCACACATGCATCATACACTAAAATAGTTTTTTTTTTAAAAACTATTACAGGCTATCTCTAATGAATTAATCTACCCCTATATCGTCTAGAAACTTACTTACAATTAGTTCCTTACTAATTCATTCAACACATAAAATATTTACTATTGTAACTAATTATACCACTAAATACTGTTGTGAAACACCTTCTCCTTATGACTGTAACTACCTTAATATTTCATATCGCCAACATTATCTCTCATTGGGGACAAATACACCATTGAACGACTGCAATAACACCATTTCACTTACTCATCCAATAACTGCCCCAATATTTCATTTCATTTACCAGTAACTTATGAAACTTGCGCAAAAAGCCATCTTGAGGGCGAGTGAGCTCGATTGACTGTGGGTCTCCAAACCAAAGAACATTTGTGTTAATGGACAGTTCTACCATAATTTTTAATTTTAGTTATAAAAAAACTGGTAAAATGTATTTTTTTTCAAAATCACCTTAAATGTTTGTAAAAAGGCTTATAAGGGTTCTAGAATCACGAAAAAAAGTTCAGCAAAGCTCATTTGTAAAAAATAATAATAAGGGATGACAGCTTTTAAAAAACACCGATGCTAAAGAAACCGGTCTAAACCGGCCTAACGAAAATATATATTTTTCAATGAAACCGAAATCACTAAAAAACCAGTTAGTCTTAAAACTGATTTCGGTTTTCCATCCCTAGATCATTACGACGTTGAGGATCGGAAGGTAAGGACATTCACGCTGTTTTCCGTTCTTTTTGTGTTGAAACTAACTCCAGTTTAATAAAAATTGATTTTTTTTGCTTCTTGTACTCCACTTAAACATATTCATAGAAAAAAATTCAATGATCAAGAAAAAATGAACCCTGGGTGACTGTAAGGAAAGCAATAAAGCCTCGCAGCTTCTTTTACTGATTAAAAAAAAACCTTTGGGCTAATTGATAAAGTACAGCAAAAATTGCGGCTACTAACTGAAATGTGAGTTTTCTGCAGTACAGTTTTCAAGTTTGAAGAATCACTGTAGGCTCCATCCAGTGCCTCTCTTCGCCACTTTAGCAATGAGGTCAGTGAATATACCAAAACCCAGGGACAATGCTAGGAGACGAGAAATACACATTATAAACATTATATAATATAAAAGCCCAAATTTTATGGAAGGAATTTGTTAAGATATAGTATTAGTTCAATTTAAAATTCAAATGAATGTAATTTTTAGCCTAAAACGTGTTAGTTTGAGCCCTAAACAAAAATTTGACATTCGGGATATACGACGGTAAAGAATTTTCTCCATTGTTTTGTGATCTAAAAATTTTTCGAGTGTCTTTGCTTTAAAAAATTCCGTTTTCAATTATATAAGGACCAGTCTTTTAGTATAATAAGAAAAAAATGGAAAATAAATATTATTTTTTAAAAAAGTTATGCCAAAGGGACCTAAATTAAAAATTATGGTAGAATTGCCCTAATATAATGGGGTGAAAATATTTCCAATTCCACATTAATCTGGCTTTCAAATATTTTTATAACCGTTTTTTGTACGATAAATGTAGGTGGCTTACAGGTCTTTATAGTTCCACTTTTGAAATTTGTTCAAATATTTTTCGTAAAATTTTTTATTGACAATTAAAAAAATATTGGAATTTTTTTTATTCAAAAAGTGTCATTAGACGGACCTTTAAGTCACTTACATTTATTTATAATATGAAAAAAAAAACATTCGTACAAATATTACACACATCTGGAGAAATATGACTTAGAAAATAATATTTTCCATTGGATTAACACCGTCTTTGGTTTGGAGACCCTCAGTAATTCGGGCCCATTCGCCCTTAAAAGATAACAATACCTCATCTAAAGCACAAGCAATATGAGTGCAATGCTTAATTGGGATAAATCGTAGATCTTAAGCGTTGATAGCGATAGTGCTTTTGGTGCGTTGACGCAAAGAGCTAGCATGAGCCGCTCATAAATTTCTCTAAGACCTATTGATTCCGTCTGGTGGCCAAAGTTAAGCTTTCCCGAGAGAAAAGAAGGATCAGAAGTCAGGGACAATATGTCCCAAGATCCTGATCAACTCGATTGGTTAGACAGTAAATATGTAATTATATGATTTATGTACGATTGGTTTGAAGTGTAGTGGTAGCATTAGATAAGGTTGGGGATTTATTAATTATGTTATTTTTTTGTCGGGTTAGGTTATGGTTTAAATTTATTTTATTAATGATGAATAAGTAATTGATATTAGTCAGTAAATATGTCATTATATGATTTATGTATGATTGGTGTGAAGTGTAGTGGTTGCATTAGATAAGAGATTTTGGGGTTTTATTAAATATGTAGTTATGGTCATTTTTTGTATTGGGATTTAGGTAAGTTTTAACACTAAGTTAAATTATTGTATTCTGTTTAAGATTTATTGTATTAATGATGAATAATTGTCATTGGTCAGTAAATATGTAATTATATGATTTATGTTGGATTGGTTTGAAGTGTAGTAGTAGCATTGGATAAGGTTAAATTTTATTAAATGTGTAGTTATATCATATTTTTTTTGTATTGGGATTTTAATAAGTTTTAACAGAAAGTTAAATTAGTATATTTTGTTTAAGTTTTATTGTATTTATGGTGAATAATTGTTATTAGTCAGTAAATATGTAGTTATGTGATTTATGTTGGTTTGAAGTGTAGTGGTAGTATTAGATAAGGTTGTGGTTTTATTAATTATGCAGTTATGTCATTTTTTGTATTGGGTTAGGTTATAGTTTACGATTTATTGAATTAATGATGAATAAATAATTGTTATCATTCTTTTGCTAATTATTAGTTTAGCAAAAGAAAACAAAACATTAAAGCAGGTAATACCTAATCAGTTCGATTTATCAGAATAGTAAATATAAAATTGTATCATTTTGTCGGGGTCGATTTTAATATTAATTCAATATTAATTTTAATATTTTATTATTTTTTAAAAAATTAATTGCAGCTATCTTTGTATGGAGCTTTGTTTCGGATTGATATGTCGAATTAGTTGGGGTAATATCTAGATAGTAGTCCTTGAGGTAGCTGCATAATTATTAATAGTCTTATCACCAGTTTAATTATTATTAAAATATTAGATGAGCTCTATTATTTATTAGTAGTTTAGTATAAAAGCAAATTAATTTTAATATAAGTTTTTTTTGCCTTAAAACTATTTAATCACAACTATAGTCTTTTTACAATTTTATGAATTAAGGCTAGTCTTTTTCTGTTTAGAAAGAGCTCAGGATTCATATTTTTTAAAAAAATAAAGTATTATACTTTTTAAATTGACAATATGTATAAAAAATAGTCCGCAATTCCAAAACAGATATTTCTGAAATCTTAATATTTCTTTTCCAAACAGATAACTGTACAACAATCGAAATGACTTATAATAATGTTATTGATTCAGAAAATAAACATGATTTTTTTTAAAAAAATGAAAGATCAAAGGCAACTAAATATTAGGGTCCATTGAAGCAGATTGGAAATCTATCTGGAAAACTCAAATTGAAGATTATATGCATTAGCTATGCTAATTCATGTGCCACTTTTTCAGAATGTTTTGGACAAATTTTTTTTAAAAAAGGTTTTGAAAAGGCAGAATTGAAATTATATCTATGAATAAACAAAGAAAAATAGAAAAATTCTTCAAATTATGAACTACTTTTAAAAACAAAACATAGTTTTCGTAAAGCATATACAACCAACCCAATTCGTAAAGCATACCAATCAACGTATATAACATCATTCTTCGACACACAAATCAAATACCTGGAACTTAAAGAAACATTTCTCTCTTAAAAAAGAACTACATTTCAAAAACTTGTAGCCTAATTTTGTCAGACTTGATTTTCGCTAAAAAAAATAATCACAGGAAACCTGTTACTCATATTAAAAATGACAACACATTGTACTTGCAAAACATCAAAATAACATCACGCAAAATTCAATGTTAGTTATTCAATGTTGGTTGCATAAAAAATATCGGCCACTCCCAAGAAAAAATATAAACCATTTATGTAGGTAGCCAATCACATTACCTCAGTCCTATCAATTTCCAGCTATGCAACGCTAGCGCATTACAATCCAAGCGACATATCTCTTTTCTTTGTGCCACAGATAATACCCGGATAAAAAGCCGACTTCCATTGTCAGAAGCCACGCACACACAAACAGCACTTTCCCGATTACCTTTACCTGGGCCACGCCAGAACGGCGGAAAAATCGGTTGCTTAGCAAAATAATGTCCATCTTATTTCTTCTGGAAGCCAAAGTTGGAAACATTCTTGAGGAGGGGCAATAACAGATGGCTGCTGAGGTGGCCAAGGTTGGTAAAAACAAAATGTGGGTTGTTGATTAGGGACATTGATCCATTTAATCACTTGGCCCGATCCCGGGGCTCTTAGGAGAACTTAATGAAATGAAATGAAAAGATGGGCTGGGTTGTAAAGGCCTTTTGTGGCTTCTTTTCCGCCTAAAAGGGTCTTTAGAAGTTTTGGCATCGAAGGGGATAGAGAGGACTTTGATTATTGTAAGCCGTTCTTTTAGGGTTCGGCTTGCTTAGTAGAAAAGCTATAATGAATTTATTAAATTTAAGGCACTTAACTGGTAAATTTAATTTTTTTGTGATAAGAAGATAATGATGAGCACAATTTAAATTTGTATTGATTTATACGCGTTTTAACTTAAAGGATTGGATAGTTTGACTAGAACAAGCACATATACACTCAATTTTTCAAAACACATTGAAATTGAACTTCCCTATATTTGTAATTATAAATTATAAATGAAATATACCTAAAATATTCAACAAAAGTGTCCCATGCAGTAAAAAAAATATGTTCAGTAACTTCTGAAGTTTTTTTTGTCAAGTATTGCTTTCATGTACGTTGTCTACACTGAAAGTAATTTCGAAACCTTTTTTTTACCTTTAATGAAGTGTTTTTAAAACTATGAGATCCAATGTTAATGGTACGTTTCCAATCAGTTGGGTAGCATTTCTTTTATTATCAAAGTCAAGTTGAATTTTCTGACCAATGCATAAATGGGTTGAACTAGAAAATGGTAGAAAGAACTTATAAATTTTTTTTATGAATATCACAGAAAAAGTTTTACGAAATACACAAAAGCATCTCAGAATATTACATACACTTAAACCAGCCCAATATTCTCAAACTTTTTGATTTTTTTAATGAGAAACTTGTCACAATTAAACTTCTTAAGTTATCTGTCATCAATTATAATTTTTCACATATTGAATGTAAGGAATTAAGGCAGAAAGTCAAACAATATATGAAAGAGACGAGCTGCGACCAACTTCTATTCAAGAATATCAAGTTTTTTTAAAAAATTATTTCAGATGTAGCATGTATACATTGATTATCTTTGACACTCTTGTCTTTACAAATGTACTTATGATTATATTTATTTTCTCTTTTTTGGAAGAATCAAAGTCTAAATTATTATGAGTGAAAGTATATGTGTGAATCAGTTCAGTTATTTAAAATTACTACCTAAAATAAAAGAATATTTCGAATGTAACTTTTTTAAAAACGATTTTCAATATTATACTTCTAAAGACAATATTAGCTTAACTTTTCTTCAAAATCACTGATGATTTATGGTAAAGTTAATTAATGCTCAAAGTACCTTAGAAGACTTTCGACTTTAATTAAACAAATTCTAATTGTTTTCCTATAAAATAACTTCTTTTGAAAATTGCCAATAATCTAGGAAATGTTGATTTATTGTCCCTGAGACAGTTTTCGAACTTTTATAACTTCCACTTTCTGATTGATTAGACTAGATTATTTTTTTATTAATATATTCCGTCGAATATTCCGTCGAATATTCGAAAATATGGAATATTTGCTACCGTACTAGAACATTTGCTTCAGTTTTAGCATGCAGAATTTAAAATATGAAATAATAATAAATTTTCTTTGAAAAATTACTGATATTTTTAGTAAGTAGGGATTTTTGATAATTGAGCTTTAAATTTATCAAACTAGAATAATTGCTATATATAGACCTTCTACGTTGCTCATAAATGAAATTAAAGCAAGTGATCAAAACAATTTGATATTAACCCTATTAAATAGTGTACACTCTTAAAACAAAAGAGTGAAATCCACTCATATAATAGAAGTGCATTTTCGACACTGGAAAGGAGTGAAAATTAACTCAGACTGCTTTAAATTCACTCGTTTGTTTTAAGAGTGTATAACATAATTAAAGTTACATATTTGAAACTTTAGTTGGAGATTAAAAAAAACCTAGATAATCACTAAAAAATCCAATTCGTATAAATCGTTTTAAGGCCTCTTTTAAAATTACTTCCCTCGATATGCAAGCAACAAAAATACTTTATTTAGTGCACATAAGGAGAAAACAATAAACCAAGTTGATCGTTAAAATACGAATAGTTAAATTAATTTTCAATATTCATTGAAAAATAATAAAGCCAATATTTCTATTGTTATTTAATCCCATTCTTTACTCGACCTCATTAAATTCTAAATATGACCCCACTGACAAAAAAAATGTATCATTAATGCAGTGTGTGCAAGAATATATTAAAAAAAATTCTATTCATGTCTTTATTGTAATACGATTCTGAAAAAGCATTCTTTCTATTATTACATCTTTGACGAGAAAAAACCTGGAGTTCGAACATTAATTAACCGAGGCTCCCGCAAAGTCTGAAATTTCAATAGCGCCAATAATCACCTTCTAATTAAAGCAGAACCTAATTATGTAATGTCATTTTGAATGATTATCATTTATGTGAAACTCATTAGGCTAGCTGAGGTATAATAGCCTTAATCCATTCAGTAATCTTTAAGCCAATAAAAATGCACGCATAAAATGAGTATCATGACCCGTTATTCATTCTATGAGTAGTTTGTATACCATTACTAGTTTAACATTCAATTTCACTTAATAATAAATTATAGGTTTTTCTATAGGGTAGATGTATTAAAGTTGTGGGTTAACCATTTATGTCATGAATTTAGGTTTATTTATACTTGTTTTGTTTTAAATTTTTCAATGCTGGCATGTGCAGCAGTTGGGATATAAAAGTTCCTTTATGTCCTGATTGAATTGCTTTTTATTTCTTCAACTTAATTACTAGTTACAATGACCAGCAATGATTAAGTTTCTTGGTAAATTTATTTTTACTTTGCATTCTTGAATGTGTTGAAATTGAATATTATTTTAAAAGTCTCACCGCACTTTACTTTTCCACAAATCAACATTAAAAGTAAAACAATAATGTTTTAGATAAGTTTTATTAGAACCGAGTTTTGGGCATAATGAACAATCACAGAGCAAAAATATGCGAAGGCTTTAATTGACCTTTGTTGTCTGAACGTTTAAAAATGCTTCCTACAGTTTTTCCGGCAACTTTGCTGCCTGAATATTTTAGTGAGTAGACCTCATTTTCTTTTGTGACAAACAAACATGCACGGCCCCTTCAAAAACGTGAACGATTCAATTACCAGGAATTTGATGAAAAAAGGTAAATTTTTAAATTTTGCGTACAGAGGAAGAGTTTTTCTGATAGTATTCAGCATACTAAACTGAATCTTTTAATTGTTACTCTTCAAAATCCTTCATTTCATTCATTTCTAAAATAATAAAAAAAAGCATCATACGTGTGAATTTATAAGAACTTCTGTGGAATACATAGTTCTAAACGATCTGAAAACAATAAGTAAGAAAGAATAGAACTACTTGCAGCTTTTACAGAAGCACTCTTAAAGATTCCGTGGTAGATGCACTCGTGGAATTTGTACACGGTAGTACTTGCACGCGTAGGGAGGAGTATGTGAGGTAGATTAGGGAGGAGCAAAAAGACTCGTCTCGAGGAGATGAAATACTTATATGTTATAGGAGGATCATTTGCAATGGATAAGGTTTATATTCAGTGCACACATCTTCTTAAAACACATCTTCCTTTCTAACTTTTCGGATGAAAACCATTACAACTTAGTAAAATTTAATTGAATACTCAATTTTAAATACAAACAAAACAAAAAAAGATTTACTTTTTCATTCGATTAAAAACTCAAACCCGTCTTTATTGGGATACTAGACTAATTTTTCTTTATCATCGTAAATTAATCGTATGTACCAACTGAAAATATCTCTCTTTCTTTTTTTTAGTCTAGTATCCCAATAAAGACGGATTTCAGTTTTTAATTTTGTCAAAAAACGTTAATTTTTTTTAAAATTAGGACAAAAAATTACTCCTAAAAACGCTTTCTGGCTGTCACGTGGTATCTGGACGCCACTAGTAAGTTTTAACAAACTTTGTAGCACCCTATTGCAATCTATTTTACCGATTTAAAAAAAAACTTTAAAAATTATTTTTATTTATTATTTATTTCACCAAAAATATATGCGTTTGTTATTTTTGAGTTTAAACTGTAATTAAAATAACATTATTAGGTATTTTAGCGATACAGTCAAGTACCCAACTCTACAACATCAGAACGGAACGAACTTATTAAATTCTCTTAGTCAACTTCTCCCCTCAGAAAGAAATAAAGCAGAAGATCTGTTCAATAATAACGTTGTGCAATTACCACTCTTTTCTAGAATTTTCCATAGGCTACATCTGACACATATGCAAAGACCACGATATTATCTTGAAAGCAGTACAAATTTGTTTGAAGCACATCAGTAGATTGAAGGGGGGATCAATGGAATAATGCAAATGTTATCCGATGCATGGCGTTGTACCTGTCACTTCAGATAGAAATGTTCTTTATGGATATATAAAAAACATAACGCTGTCCCTTTCTTGTTAGAAAGTAATCTATCACCTATGGTTTAAAGGAGTGTCAACACATCATCCGCACTGTAGCATCATGTATAGAAATATCAATTTTCGTATGAAATTTCTGAAACTTTCAGCATGAAGAGTAATTTCATACCAACACTAGGATAAAATATTGCTTTTAAAATGTTCAGTTTCATATAAATATATGTTCTAAATGCAGGCACTAAAATTGGAAACTCAATACACACACTTTCACAAGAAAGTTAATGTTTAATTCTCGTAAAATCACGCAATGTCTTAAATTTCTAAAAATAGAAATGCAGCCAAATCTTTTCATTTTTAAAATTGATTTTTCTTTTTTCGATTTTTTTTCAATATTTAGTGGAAATTTTTGTTTGTTTTTTTTGCTTTTTTTACTTTAAATTCATCCAATCCAATACACAACCAACGTCCTAAACCACATACTTTATAGCTCTGATTGTAGAAAAGCTACATTTTATGAAAGTATTTCATTTAGTCCTGAAGCAGAAACAAGTAGATTAAAGCCCCAGTAACTTAATTAGTTCAACATTAAAGCTGCGGGTGAATAGATGGAATAAATTACGTGGCTTTAGAACTTCTCTCTCTAAAATCTCTTTTTAAGTTCCCCACTTCCTTAAGAACGGCGAAAAGGATGAGACGGGACAATTAAAGCAATCTCGGAAAGTTAATTTGATTAAGACGCTTTGAACTTACTATGTTTGTGATAATAGTGGCTTTATTTTGTATCATGAGCCCACGTTATGAGTTTCTTAATTGAAATGCTATTCAGTGCGAGTGTTAATAACCTGTGACTGATGCCCTGGGATCTTAGAATATTATTCAATGATTTTTCAGCAATAAAGAGCTGCTCACTGCTAGGTTATACACTGTAATAGTTTTACAGGAAAACTGTAATTTTAACAGGAAGAAACTGTTAATTTAGTAGGGAAAACTGTTAATGTAACATTAAAAAACTGTTAGTTTAACAGTTTCTCCCTGCTAGAATAAAATACCCAAAACTAGCCCTCGCGAACGATTAATTATTTTGTGCAGACGCTTCAGTATTGGGCTCGCACGCAAGAGGTTCCTGGAAGAGGTATAGACCGGGCCCGGTTTGGATCCAAGAAACTCTTGTGTGCGAGTTTTATACTGAACCGTCTGCGACAAAGTAATTACTCGGTTGCAGGAGCTAGTATTGGGTATTTGTGCTTAACGATAATCTCAATCAAGTGACTCTTTGCACGTCTAATTTAACAGTTTCTTCCTGCAAAGTAACAGTTTCTCTCTGTTAAAATTACAGAATTCCTGTAAAAAAAGTGCAGTTATCCTGAAAAAAAATTACAGTTTTAAACTGTGAAAAACACAGTTATTAACTGGCGTCGAAAATGACAGTTTTAAACTGTAAAAAGAACAGGTTTTCTTACAGTGTAGCTTGTTATTTAAAGAGGTAATATATCAGGTATACCTAATGATTTTGTTACTGTAATGTGAGGAGAAAATTGCATTAAAATAATAAACACATAATTACGAGCGTATAAGTACTTAATGGTAATACAAGTTGCAATAAAACTTGTGTTGAAATAAAAAAAATATATTCATATACAGAAACACATTAACCCTCTGAGGGATAAGAAATTGGCTGAAATGAAAACTTGTTTTCAAAGCATGATATAAAAGTTTTAGTTTGTAACCAAAAATTTAGTTTTTTGTTTTTATATTAAAGCTCGACTTCTATAGCAAATGGTTATACATATTACACTGTATTTAAATTGTTTTAATTTCGTAAAACTATTAAGTTTATATTAAAAAACCATGTGTTTTGTTGGAAAACCCGACAGTCAGGGGGCGGTTTCATACGTATGTATCTCTTAGAGGGTAAATAGAGAAATCGGAGAAGTTAATGTATTTTTATGATGGTGTACGTAGCATTTTTAAATGTGTTGAAAAATTCTTTGCATTGATATTTAATTATAAAAGTGAAGAACTGTAATCCTAGAACACACAACAAACTCTGGTTGATATTTACCCTAGGTAAACTTTGAACTACATTTCTAAGCTGGTCAGTGGACATTACCGATTACTATTTAAATCGAAGTTTCACAAACTAAACTTAAATAAACTTTAAAAACTCCATTCGGCACGAAAAAAAAATACATACGTAAAAGAGTCAAATGCTCTTTTCAGAATGATTTTACAAATGAAAAATCCTAGGGGAAAATAATACCTTTCCTAAAACTCCTAAGTTTATATTTACTCTGGTTTCAGTTTTATGTAGGTTGAGTTGGGATCAGGGTTGAAGCTTATATCAAAGTATTTTGAAAGATTTAACCTGCAAATGAATTTTTTTGTTAAATAAATTAATTTTTTAACTGAAAATGAAACGTTATTTACAATTCGCCCTATTTTTTTCTATTTCCGAAAAAAAATCCCTTCCAAAAATCAATCATCGAATTAATTCTAACACATTATAGAAAGATTTGCTGAAGTTTGCAAAGTGTTAAATGAAAGCGCACAAATTTAAACTATTACGTGCAAAATTCTTACCTTAATCCATCTTAAACTTTTATGAATTTCCTTAAGAATAATGATTCGTTTACATTCATTATTATGAAAATCCCATTGTTAAAGAAAATTTGAAAGCGCAAGGCTTAGTTGAAAGCCCCAAAAAATCCATGGTAAATATTTTTGTTCGAGATTTGATTTTTTTTATACTTTGCTTCTCAAAACAAAATGCTCCAACAAACTTTTAAAGTCTGATCTTATTTTTTGTGTGACCCAAAACCGCGGTTTTTAATCACTAACAATGCAGGGATTATGTAAATATATGGTTTAAAATTGAAATAAGTATTCGCACAAACAATAGTTAAGCTAAAGACTCGAGTTTTAGTTTTTATCAAATAAGCATTAAAAAAATGGAAGCTTAAAAAAAGGCCTTTTTTTAACCAATAAACAAAAGAATGTTAATCAATAAGTATACATTAAGATCAGCCACCTAAACCCATAAATTAGCAAAGATTATTTTTTGTAAAACAAATCGATCTTAGGATTTAAACAAGGATTGCGACCTTTCAGTGCATAAAAATTGTACTTTTAACTCTTGATTTGACTTACAAAACAATTATTTAAAGGGCTAGTTTCACGAAGCACACAATATGTCATATTGGTTTGATATTTTTTGCATGTTTGTTTGAATATATTTTTGTCAATAAATTTAAGTATTTTTCTTTGACATTGGATCTGTCCTGATTATATTTGTATAAATAATTTAAGTAGTAAAAATTCTACATATCTCAAAATGAGTAAAAAATTTTGACGGGCAAATAGAAAACGTGAATATTTTTGTCCCTACAGAATAAGGTTACTGTGCCTCTACTTAGATTCCTTTGTTATTGGTTTTAGGCGTTTAATACACATATTGCTGCTTTTTACACGGTTAAAAATGTTTGGTACAAGTTTGCACTGCAATTCTAGAACTTTCTATCTCCTAACTCTTATGTACATTGGTTTACCACTTTTACGGAGTATCAAAGTTGTGACCTTACCACAAAATTAGTAAATTCACGCTCTATATAGTGGTGGCAGCTAGAAGGTGTCAGGATTCCGGTGCAATTTCGCACCAAACTTTTAACAAGTTTTGAACAAGGAAGCTGATGATTGTCGCTACGCTTGGATAAGAATTCGTGAATATTTCGCAGACAAATTAAGTGTTCTCGTATTCAAAAACGAAGTTCAATATACCTGTTTCTCAATACTTCAAATAAAAAGCTATCTCCTTCGGTAAATCTGTCATATGATATCTGATACTGATATTATTATGTTTTGTCTCATACTTGCGCATTATATACATTTAATTTGGATATATAGCTAACGCAGAAAGAGTAAATTCCTAAATAACTGTTTGATTACGATAAAACATTAAAATATTATCGCTGAAGAAAGAAATGTACTGTACTTAAATTTCCATTTGCAAGTATTTGTCTCTACCCGAATTAAGTTAAAAGAGGCATATCTTCAACAAAAAAGTCGAGCGTATAATACCGTTTACCAAAGGATATTTCGTCAAGCCCCCGCGAATCGGCAACAAATCAAAAGGCTCTCTATAGGTTTGACAGCCCCGGGCGTTTGACCAAGTAAAAAGCTTGGAAAAAAGAACTTTTCTTTACGATTTTTCGGAACTGTGCTTGAAACGTTGAGAGTGAAAAAGAATTATCGAACAAACGCCCTTATCGAATGCCTTGAATAGAGTCCCAGATTTTTTTGGAGCCTATAGTGAATTCTTTCTAATATTTTGCAGCGTCTTATTTTCGAGTTTAAATGTTTTCTTTACAGGATTATAGACATTACTTTGTTTTTAAAAGTAAATCCGGTGGGTTAAGTTTCAGTATATCTTTTGATGTATTTAAGGTATTGTGTTACGTTTTGGTAATTTATATAGAAGTTAAGATATGTTTTAGGATGAAAATAGTTTATCAAACTAAATGTAACATTATTTAAAAAGGATATGTGTTGGCAAAGCAATTGCTTTTTTCTTTAAAATACTTTTTATAACAAATCTAAATAAATTTATTTTATAACTTAAAGTGTATTTAGATTTACCGTATTTAATTAGTAGAATTCAAATAAAACAAAAGTTTATTTTAGGGATGTGTGTACTTTAAATGCGGGAATGAGGATTAAAAACAGTATTCAAATGCTTAATTATTATAATCACCTTTAATTAAAAAATATGATCTACGCCTGGATTTTCAAAAAAATATATGCCATTATTTGTGAATATTTTTTTTATATCGTCCTTAATAATCGTATGCAAATATTAAATTAAAATCTAACTAAAATACATCATGTTGTAGACAATGAGTGCAACACAGTTTGCATGTATTAGGACGTAATTGTGTATATCATATGAAAACTCTCAAATGTATTTAAAAATATATTACTAGGAAATAAAAAAATAGAAAATATATAATTTTTTGTTGGGTAAAGAATGAAATTAGACGTTTTTTAAATATATTCTATTCCAAATGATTGAAATTTAGTGTATTTTATTCTTCACTAGGGGGCTCCGCCCCCTGCTCGCTATCGCTCGCCAACCCCCGGAATTGCTGTGCAATTCCATTGACCGCTTCGCGGCCGGTAGGGAACTTCGCCCTTGCTCGCTTCCGCTCGCCAACCCCCTAGAATTGCTACGTAATTTCTCTTTGTTTGCTCCGCAAGCAAACATTCAAGACTAATAAGTGGGTTCTGCCAATGCAGAAATGCTCATCTATACAATCTGCATAGAATAAAACATGCTTCCTGCTCATTAAACATAAATTATTCATCACCAGTGAAAAACGATTTGATTGGTCGATGCGAGACGTCTAACTCTTAAGCTTATTTAGTTACCACCTTTGGCTCAGTGCGTTTAATCTTCACAAAATTTACAAAAAACATTTAAAGAACTGAATTGGTGATTCATTCACTGTTTACCAATTCAATATTTTTAATTTCATACTGCAAAAATTAATTCGAACAATCGTGAAGATATTTTATTAAAATTTCCCGACCAGCGGGGAGAGTGCACCAGGCGAAAAAGGGAATATTTTAAGGGCTTCGACTGTTTCGAAAAGGGCTTCGGCTGTTTTTACCTTAGAATTAGGAAGGAGAAGCAGAGGGGTCGATCCAGAGACATTAAATAGGAAGGACTGCGCATTGGCAAACCCAAAGTGTCCTCATCATCTAACTTACACAGTCACATGACTGTGTCGCGTTTGGCTCGCATGTACGGCGAGTTTAAATTTTGGCGAATTTTTCCACAACGACCTGAACACATGAGGCCGACAATCTAATGGTATGACAACGAAGCTTCGAAAGGAATATATTGAATCGTTAGTTTTTTTAAGTCTTCTTAATAGATATCACTGACTAGGGGGCTCCGCCCCCTGCTCGCTATCGCTCGCCAACCCCCGCAATTGCTACGCAATTATATTGACCGCTTCGCGGCCGGTAGGGAAATTCGCAAACAAACATTGCTCCGCAAACAAACATTCAAGACTAATAAGTGGGCACTGCCAATGCTGGAATGCTCATCTATACAACCTGCATTGAATAAAACCTGCTTCCTGCTCATTAAACATAAATTTTTCATCACCAGTGAAAAACGATTTGATTGGTCGATGCGATGACGTCAAACTCTTAAGCTTATTTAGTTACCACCTTTGGCTCAGTGCGTTTAATCTTCACAAAAAACATTTAAAGAACTGAATTAGTGATTCATTCACTGTTTACAAATCTATTTTTTTTAAATTTTATACTGCAAAAATTAATTAGAAAAATCGGGAAGATATTTTTGTTAGAAGGTCCCGACCAGCGGGGAGGGTGCGCTAGACGAAAAAGGGAAGATGCATCGGCTTCGGCTGTTTTTACCATAGAGTTAGGAAGGAGGAGCAGAGGGGTCGATCCAGAGACATTTTATAAATTACTGCGCATTGGCAAACCTAAAGTGTCCTCATCATGTAACTTACACAGTCACATGACTGTGTCGCGTTTGGCTCGCATGTATGGCGAGTTTACCATTTGGCGAATTTTTCCACAACGACCTGAACACATGAGGCCGACAATCCAATAGTATGATAACGAAGCTTGGAAAGGAACAAGAATGAATCGTTAGTTTTTTAAAGATCTTCTTAATAGATATCAATCAGGTTATTCCTTTGCTTTTGTACGTCAATTGAAAATTACTTGAACAATTGAATTACGTGGACTCTGTATTAAAAATTAATTTAAAAGAACATTAAATAGGTTTTTGTAGAGTGTTGCTGTAATAAAAGTTGATGATTGACATGGTGAATATTTTCAGCCGTCATAACTTTCGTTCTAATGGCCCGATATAAAAAAAAATCAAATAGGTCTTTTTTAAATATTGCTTTTTCCTTTATTTCACCTGGAATATACCCAGCTTTCTAAAACGCATCAATATATTCCAAATTCAACAAATGTTCGACTTTTTAACCCTTTCAGTAACAAAAATTTACTACACTACAGAAACATCTGATATTCACAAAATAAGCTTAATTTAGGTCAAAAATAAGAGCTCCATAAGAAAAGAAAATTCCCTTTGATTTTTTATATGGCTTTTGAAAGAATGCCAAAATTTTGTAACTGTGGAAAACAACAAAATAAAAATATACATATTACCTAAAAAACACTTCGAGTTATATATTTTAAGGTATCTGACCATATTATTAAAAAAATAGTAATTATTTTAACCGAAATAGTTTAAATTGTGTTTTAAATATGTGTAACTGAAGTGAACTTTCAAAAATCAAGTGAAACGCTATTTAGCTATTTTCTAAATAAAAAAAAGTAGTTCTGACTTCTCTTGAGAATAATGTAAAATATTGTCTAAAAGAACAAAGTGTGAAGAATCGAATGATGAGTGATAGGATGTCATAACGGGACATAAACATTTGGAAAAAAATATTGAAAGTGATGATACCAAATAGCATCACTGGGACTGAAAGGGTTAAATATAACTAACTCAAAAATTACGATTGCAAAAACAGTTTTTTTTTACCAAATTGTACCAAAAATATTCTACTTCTAAGCTGTCAATTTCCAGACCATTAATTTAATTGACTTGGCCCATAAGATTAATTATAATTAGAATTCTAACAATGTTGACTTAATCATGAATATGATTCTTCAGTATAAAAGAGCGTTTAGAATAAATTTCCTCGATAGAAAGTATAGTTTATAAAGAACGCAATTACTAAAAGTATGCAGAACTAAATAAATTTTAACTGTGAAGTGTGACAAATCCTTTTTTATACCTCTCTTTTCAAATTGGAATTTTCAAGCATTTGGTATTTTGCACAAAACGTTACTGAATTAAGAGCATAACATTCACGATTATTAACATGCTCAGAGATTAAAAGAATGTAATTGAATATTTATTATAAAAGCCAGAAGAGAAAAATAAGAACTATGCGCAAAAAATCGTCTTCAAAAACATTAAAAAAACACCAAGCGGCTGTGATTGGTAGAAATCCACATGACTTGGAAATAGACGCAAGTCACCACTTCGGCTTGCCAGCTGATATTTAGGTCTGTCGACAATTTGGAATAGTTCGTAACGAAACGGTAGCGTTAAGTTGCCATTTGTAGAAACCTTTCTGCTCTTGGCGATTTGTGATGTTTAGGACATAATTCTAATTTGCAAGGGGTGGCGGTTTTTGAGAAAAAACCAGTGTTCCGGTTTCCATCGGTTTTTTCCCTAAAGAACCGGTTTCCGGTTCAGATCGGCCTCATAAAAAAAAAAAGTTTTTTTCTGTCAAAACCGGGGCCAAGACACCGGTTTTTTAAAAAAAAAAAAAACGGTTTCAGTTTTCCATCCCTAAGCTGTTTTACTATTGAAGCGCAGTCCATTCTATTTAATGTCTTTGGGTCCATCAATTCAAATTTATTGAAGCAGGGTTGTCAGGTTTTTCGAGCTACTGCTCATAACAAACCGGCACTGAGGTAGCCCAAGATGCACCGCTTTAGCAGTTTTTTCAACTACCGCGCATAACATAGTAGCCGAAACTATGGAAACTGTCACTGAGTATCCCGAGATGCACCGCTCTAGACTGCTTCTTTTCTACTTTACTACACACATACATATAGACCGCTCTATTATTTTTCCTAACTCTACGGTTTTTACGATACGTGGCCGGAAACTCAAGACCGATGCCAACAGTTGAAAAATAAGCTAGTTTCCGTGGGACTGCTCCAGGGCATCACGTAGCTCTAGCGCTAAGAAACGATCTCTACCAAAGCCACGGAACGCATCCTGAAGCAGCCCTGGCACAAAACAAGCACACCGCCGCACTTTCTTTCAGCGTTTCTGACGTTTCTGATTGGCTGAAGCCGCGTAAGTCACGTGGCTTTCAAGCGTACGACAATTACAATTTTATATTATATAGAGATATCTGTTATAGTGCGTCTCAAAAGTTTAGATAAAAGGCATTTTGAGTCACAAAATTTCAATGAAAAGGTTTATTTGAAAAAAACTTTGATGGTAAGGTTGAGGCAAGTATATATAATTAAAAATAACATGAATCACAAAGAAAACAACCAATCATATATTTTAATTTAATTAATTGTAAAAAATACCCAAAAAATCTGTCTCATAAATATAGACAAAATCGATTTATGTCATTTATGATTTAAGGGGCCATAGAGGTCTTAAAAATGTGAAAAGAAGGTACTACAAAGTAGAGTTTGATCTTTCATGTAATTTTTTTAACTACTCAATATATAGGTATAATTTTTTTATATGTAATTCTATAAGATTTTTTTAATATAAAATAAATTTTAAAATTTATGAAACTTTAGCCAAAACTAAAATAAATGATATTAATCATAAAGCTATTTGAACACTTTGTGATTAGGCTTGCGCGGCAAATTGTAAGGTCAAAATTGAAAAAATGAACAGGAAAATGACTTTATATTGCACAAATATGTACAAACTAAGACTTATACCTAAATTCTAAGCTCAATTTTAATTAGAAATTATTTTTAAAAAAATTTATATCAAAATTTTAAAATGTTTATTGATTTTTTTTAGAAAAAAGTTTTTAAAATAATGTCTAATTAAAATTGAGCTGAAAATTTAGGTATAAGTCTTTGTTTGTATATATTTGTACAATATAAAGTCATTTTCTTGGTCATTTTTTTGATGTTATGAATTAAAAAACACGTTTTACTGTTGAATTTTAACCATTTTGTACCATTCCCGGTCCAATTACATAACAGCAGCAAATATAGCCGTTTTAGCTCTTTTAAGGGGACACATTGCCGGTGATTGGCGCTATATATATCCCAATTCGATGTAAATAACAACTGTATGCCTAAAGCAACAATACCGAGAAGTTTCGAAACCAATTCGCGCATTTTAAAACATGTAATGACGCATTTCCTGGTAAAAAAAAACGATAATTTTTAAAATTTAAAATATCCAAAATTATAAAAAATTGGTCTGTTGTGCACCGTAACACGATGCAGAATTTGCCTCCCCTTCAAAAAAGTCCAAATTTTATCCCAAATCCAATCCCATAACGTCTTTGGGTCTATCAATGCAAATTTATTGAAGCAAGTTTGTCAGGTTTTTCGAGCTACTGCTCATAACAAACCGGCACTGAGGTAGCCCAAGATGCACCGCTTTAGCAGTTTTTTCAGCTACCGCGCATAACATAGTAGCCGAAACTATGGAACCTGTCACTGAGCATCCCGAGATGCACCGCTCTAGCCAGCTTCTTTTCTGCGTTACTACACACATACATATAGAAAGCTCTATTCTCTTTCCTAACTCTGTGGTTGGTTGATATACATATATTTTCAGGCTTGTGTGCTTGCTCAGAAAAGTTAACTTTATGGTAAGGTAAGGTAAGGTATGATACACATATATTCCAGCTTGTGTGCTTGTTCAGAGAACCGCTTATAAGCTTTCGTCAAAACTTTATGGTTTTTACGATCCGTGGTCGGAATCTCAAGACCGATGCCAACAGTTGAAAAATAAGCTGGTTTCCGTGGGACTGCTCCAGGGCATCACGTAGCTCTAGCGCTAAGAAACTTTCTCTACCAAAGCCACGGAATGCAACCTGAAGCAGCCCTGGCATAAAACAAGCACACCGGCCACACTTACTTTCAGCATTTTTGACGTTTCTGATTGGCTGAAGCCGCGTAAGTCACGTGGCTTTCAAGCGTACGACAATTACAATTTTATATTATATAGAGAAATAATACTTTTTAGTTACATTTGTTAAATCATTTCAATTCCACGAAATAAAGTAAAAGCTACGTCTTAAATCTTTTAAAAAACTGTTGCAGTTTATAATTTTTTATGCTAAGCTTGAATATTGTGCTTAATGTAAAGCTTCAACAATTAAAAAAAAGCGGTAAATAGTTCTTAATTTTGAAAGATAATCCTATTTTTAATTCGAGAATGCTTAAAAAACATATTTATTTATTATTTATAAAAAATAGTTAGCTTTATAAGAATAGTTACAAGTTAAAACCAATCAAAAACTTATCACGCTATCGAGCGAATTTGTAATATCTCACTGTTTCGAAAATCAAAGCAGTCCACGAGCAATTTGTTTAATGAAAAAAGAAGGATCGTTCATCAATATTTTTTGTTGCATGCCTGTTCACTGATTGATTGCACTTACTTATTTTGTTCAGGATGCAAATTTCGAAGAAAGTAATTTTTTTTCTTGCGTCCAGGAACAATTACGTTGATGCATTCACAAATTGGCGATGTTTTTTAGTTCTCAATTCTGAAATTTAAATAATGCTTCCCATTTAGAAAAACAATTCGTAAATTGTTCTTGTTTGTTCATTCTAATCGAAATGAAGTGCTTTAATTTTCATAAATTAATCTTTTTGAGCCTGCAGATTGAAAAAATGAGTGATGCAGTGTTTCTGACACAGTATTTCTTAACTAAACTAATGTAGACAATAAATAACAGTTTCAACGAATTTTAAAGTACCGAAGCCTAGTCTGTTACTCGCCTAGTCTTTTAGCTAAGGATTTTTTAATCATAAACTATTATTTAAATGACGTGGTGCATTTGACTTACTTTTTCTATCAATAGTAGTTGGGTTTGCAGTATAAAGCTGGCCGAATTTTTAAGTTTGATTTAATGGTAAAATACGTAACCAAAACTCTTGTAAAGTAAGACGATAGTGAATAATGCTGTAAAACTATCTTTTACTAGGGGGCTCCGCCCCCTGCTCGCTATCGCTCGCCAACCCCCGGAATCGCTGCGCAATTCCATTGGCCGCTTCGCGGCAGGTAGGAGGCTTCGCCCCCTGCTCTCTACCGCTCGCCAACCCCCTAGAATTGCTACGCAATTCCTCTTTGTTTGCTCTGAAAACAAACATTCAAGACTAATAAGTGGGTACTGCCAATGCAGGAATGCTCATATATACAATCTGCATTGAATAAAACATGCTTCCTGCTCATTAAACATAAATTATTCATCATCAGTGAAAAACGATTTGATAGGTCGATGTGATGAGGTCAAACTCTTAAGCTTATTTAGTTACCACCTTTGGCTCAGTGCGTTTAATCTTCACAAAAAACACAAAAAACATTTGAAGAACTGAATTGGTGATTTATTCACTATTTACTAATTCAACATTTTTAATTTCATACTGCAAAAATTAATTCGAACAATCAGAAAGATATTTTAGTTAAAAGGTCCCGACCAGCGGGGAGAGTGCGCAAGACGAAAAAGGAAAGATGCTTCGGCTGTTTTTACCATAGAGTTAGGAAGGAGGAGCAGAGGGGTCCATCCAGAGACATTAAGACTGCGCATTGGCAAACCTAAAGTGTCCTCATCATCTAACTTTCACAGTCACATGATTGTGTCGCGTTTGGCTCGCATGTATGGTGAGTTTACCATTTGGCGAGTTTTTCCACAGCGACCTGAACACATGAGGCCGACAAACTAATGGTATGATAAAGAAGCTTGGAAAGGAACAAGGATGAATCGCTAGTTTTTTAAGATCTTCTTAATATATATCAGAAGGGCCCCCTTAAAGGGGGCCCCAACTTTTTCTCCATGAACATTTATCACTATGCCCAATACCACTGTCTCAAACTTTTTAATTTGGAGGAAACAAAAAAAAATTAAATTCACTAACAAAAGTTTACTATTAAATTTTGTTTAAACTCTGAATTGATCAATTCACAAATAACAATAATAATTTTTTTTAGGGGGGGGGGTGGAATTAAGCATGCTTTCCAATCTAATTACTTCGGCTATTTTTTTAAATACTATTGCTATTTTTTTTTTTTTTTGGAAGATAGGAAAATACACGCAAATATTTTATCGATGTATGTTTCGGGGCCCCAAATTTGCTCGTGCCCTGGGCCCCTAAAGTTGTAAGTCGGGCCCTGGATATCAAATTATTCCTTTGCTTTTGTACGTCTATGTAAGGTAGGCGGATACCCAAAATTCTAAAATTTTTACTATTACTTTAATTTATTCCAAATGTGGCATAGTGATTTCAAATATAATGAACAATGCTTTTTGGGAAATTTTTTTTATTTAAATATAATTGATTTATTTTAAACGGTGTTTTTCAACTAAAAAAAGGGGTTTATGCCAACACTTCTAGCATAAAAAGTTTTACATTAATTTACCTGAAATTTTTCACAGATGCTATTTCAATATATATCTGTGCCATGAACCTCTAACATCTGGTGTAAGTATACGGTATCTGGTGTAAGTTTTTTTCTTAATGTCCAAGTGTAAGTTAATCGAAAAAAATCCTTTTTTTGTGGTTAATTTATAACATTTTTCTTAATAACTTTTTTTCTTGTAATTTGTATGTACCTTTATAGGGTAATTGCATGTATCATTTCAAAACGAAGAATTTAACACATAAAAAATGTTCATAGGATGAAAATTCAATGTGGTAGACTTGTTGGCGTAAACCTCTTTTTTTAGTAGAAAAACGCCGTTTAAAATAAATAAATTATATTAAAATAAAAACAAAAGCCTAAATAGTATTATTCATTATATTTGAAATCACTACGCCAAATTTGGAAAAGATTAAAGCAATAGTAAAAAATTTAGAATTTTGGGAAATGTTGGGTATTCACCTACCTCAAGATTACTTGAACAATTGAATTACGTGGACTCTTTATTAAAAATTAATTAAAAAAACATTAAGTAGGTTTTTGTAGAGCGTTGCTGTAATAAGTTGATGATTGACATGGTGAATATTTTCAGCCTTCTCTATAACTTTCGCTCTCTAATGGTCCGATTTTAAAAAAAATCAAATATAGGTCTTTTTGAAATATTGCTTTTTTCCTTTATTTCACCTGGAATAAACCAGCTTTCTAAAGCGCATCAATATATTCCAAATTCAACGAATGTTGGACTTTTTAAATATAAAGAACTCAAAAACTACTATTGCAAAAACAGGGTATTTTTACCAAATTGTACCAAAATTATTATACTTCTAAGCTTTCAATTTTCAGACCATTAATTTAATTGACTTGGTCCAAAAGATTAATTATAATTAGAATTCTAACAACGTTGACTTAATCATGAATATGATTCTTCAGTAAAAAAGAGATTTTAGAATGAATTCCCTCGATAGAAAGTATAGTTTACAAAGAACACAATTACTAAAAGTATGCAGAACTAAATAAATTTTACCTGTGAAGGTGTGACAAATAATTTTTTTACCTCTCTTTATAATTTGGAATTTTCAATCATTTGGCATATTGCACAAAACGTTAATGAATTAAGAGCATAACATTCACGATTGTTAACATGCTCAGAGATTAAAAGAATGTAATTAAATATTTATTATAAAAGCCGGAAGAGAAAAAAAAAATCGTCTGCAAAAACATTAAAAAAACACCAAGTGGCTGTGATTGGTAGAATCCCATGTGACTTGGAAATAGATGCAAGTCCCCACTTCGGCTTGCCAGCTGATATTCAGGTTTGGCGACAATTTGGAATAGTTCGTAACGAAATGGTAGCGTTAAGTTGCCATGTGTCGCAACTTTTCGCCGTTTGGCGATTTGTGATGTTTAGGACATAATACTAATTTGCAAGCGATGGCGTTTTTTTTTAAAACCGGTTTCCGGTTCAGACCAACCTCTAAAAAAATGTTTTTTTTTCTGTCAAAACCGGGGCCAAAACACCGGCTTTTCAAAAAACCGGTTTAAGTTTTCCATCCCTAAGCTGCTTTATAATTGAAGCGCAGTCCATTCTATTTAATGTCTTTGGGTCTATCAGTTCAAATTTATTGAAGCAGGGCTGTCAGGTTTTTCGAGCTACTTCTCATAACAAACCGGCACTGAGGTATCCCAAGATGCAACGCTTTAGCATTTTTTTCAGCTACCGCGCATAACACAGTAGCCGAAACTATGGAAACTGTCACTGAGTATCCCAAGATGCACCGCTCTAGCCTGCTTATTTTGTGCGTTACTGCACACATACATATATAGACTGCGTTATTATCTTTCTTAACTCTATAGTATGGTATGATACATATATATTCCAGCTTGGGTGCTTGTTCAGAGAACCGCTTATAAGCTTTCGTCAAGTGGGACAGACACAGAAAGAAATTTTTACAGTCACAAAGAAATGAATAACACATAGACAAATAACAACATTTATTGACTGTCACAAACATCCATGCCTGACCGGGATTCGAACCCGACCTCAGCAGCTCCAAAGGCTAGTACACTAACCATTCAGCCACCGAGGCGGCTGCTCTATGTTTTTTACGATCCGTGGCCGGAAACTCAAGACCGATGCCAACAGTTGAAAAATAAGCTAGTTTCCATGGGACTGCTCCAGAGCATCACGTAGCTCTAGCGCTAAGCAACGATCGCTACCAAAGCCATGGGATGCAACCTGAAGCAGCCCCGGTACAAAGCAAGCACACCCACCACACTTTCAGTGTTTCTGACGTTTCTGATTGGCTGAAGCCGCGTAAGTCAAGTGGCTTTCAAGCGTACGACAATTACAATTTTATATTATATAGGGATATGCAGTACTACACTGGAAAAAAATCATAACGATAATCTTATATTTTGCAAACGTTCCTGGCTTTTCAAGCTTAAGTCTTTTTTTAAGGGGGGGGGGGGGGATTTTCCGTTTTTTCTCACAAACAAAAGTCAAATCATTTAACATTAAATTTTTAGACATATCAATACAATGCACAGTTGCCAGTGAGGAACCAAGACCGCGATGGCACTAATGGTATGGTATGGTATGATACATATATATTCCAGCTTGTGTGCTTGTTCATAGAACCGCTTATAAGCTTTCGTCAAGTGGGACAGACACAGAAAGAAATTTTACAGTCACAAAGAAATGAATAACACATAGACAAATAACAATATTTATTGACTGTCACAAACATCCATGCCTGACCGGGATTCGAACCTGACCTCAGCAGCTCCAAAGGCCAGTACACTAACCATTCAGCCACCGAGGAGGCATTTTTGCATTTAATGGACATTTCAAAAAAAGTATTTCCTGGAAAATTGCTCGATTCATGTGGGATTGTTAATAAAATTTTAGGGGCAGTTTCTAATGTAATTTAGGAACATTTTTGGTATAACTTGGGCAGATTAAGTATCCAAAATTTCCCAATAACGTTTCTGATTTTTTACAGCGTATAAAATAATAGTTTTAACAATTAACTGACAACAAAAACTGTTACAGTTACTGTATTCTTTACAAAAAATCGTAGACATCAGTTGTTTATTTTTTGGAAAATTATTTTACATTCGATAACATATTCGGTCTTATTATATAGCAGTAATAATATTATTGTTATGCTCCATTTCAGCAATACTCTAGAGTAGTGCTTAAGTTTATTACCAAATCCTTAAGTTAACAGTACATTTGCCACTCTATTCCACATACAAATTTATAGACTTGAAGTAAACTTTATGATCTTTCACAGAATTCTTCATAATTCTAAAATACCCGGAATAACTTTAAACTATTTCGTATAAAGTAGATGTAGCTAAAACAGTTCGGAAATAAATCTTTACTATATGCGATTTAAAAGGCATAACAAATGAAAACCAATGCATCAACCGTAAGTCGGCTTCAATTTATCCCAAAATGTTTCCAAAATTCCGCTTTCCATTCGCTTAACTACTACAAACTTATTTTGGTTGAAAAAAGTCCAGTTCACTTCAGAAGCTTTTCCTTTACCTTAAAGAGCTTTTTAGAAACAATTGCGTTTCTTTTCCAAAGGAAATAAAAGCCACTTTGCAAAATCGCCTATTTCTCTTGGAATTCTCGAGCCATTAGACGGGGCTATAGCTAAAAAAGAGCGTCGTTACCAGCATGCGATTAAGGCTTAACAGTAGAGAAGGCCCAGATAAGAAAAACGAAAATAGGGGGCGGTAATATCCGCTTATTATCAAGGGTAATATTGTGTTGGTAATCTTCGTGTTACCTGAAAAACAAAGTTTCCGTTTCTAAGCTTTGTTTATTTGTAATCATTTTTTGAAGGCTGTTTTTGCAATTGGGGATTGTTGAAAAAGTTTCTGATTAATTTTAATGTAACAATATTTATGTTTTTTATTAATAATTCCAGTATTTTTTTTGCTATGGTAAATAATTAAATTCCATGCATTTCTTTTAAGAGTCGAAAATAAGGTTTAAAAGTACATTTTATTTTGTTGTTGGCGTAATATTAAAACTTGACTTTTAAGTTCAGAAACAATTAATATCTTTACTATTTTTTTTTCAAATTTCAGTAATTATTTTTTATTTTTTTAAAAATTCTTAACGGCTGAAAAGAGGCACAAAGTTGAGTAACTCTGAGATCTATATTTATTTCCATGGCATAGATTGAAAATGTCAGAAAACGTATGCAATTTTTTTGTCGATAAAATTCTGTTTTTAAAACATTGAACTAATAAATTACAAATACATTAATAGTAGAAAAAATATACTCAAGTTTAGCAACTTTTTTAAGCATAAAATATTATATGGGTGATCGCCTCAAAAGTTTTCCTTCCAGAACTTTTAACATTATTTTTTTTCTACTAATGGTCCTAGTGATTTTGGAGAGCAGTCATATGGGTGAAATGTATTCTTCTGTTACACATTATAAGTTCTGAAAAATATAACAGCATATTTTAAACAATGTAAAAGTGAGCTCTATGTGATCAAACCGAAAATAACTTTAGACAAGAATAAAATAACCTTAAGTGATAGTCATTTAATTATTTTCTTCCATTTCTACTATTTTAAACTTATTACGTCTAGTATTTTAAACTTAATTATTTTTATACTACTCTTGCCAAGATTCGAAATTACTTTCTATGCTAAATGCTACTGATATAGTCACCCGACCACTCGTATACAAGACGAAAGTAGTGACTGAAACTAGAGAACAAGACTTTTGACTCAAATACATAAAATTAGTTTTATTTTTGCAAAAATGATTGCTTATTTAATAAATTAATTTATAATGTTCATTTTTTTATCGGTAAAATCGGTAAAAAAAATAATCGTATTTAAAATGTTTCTGAATATCAGTGAATGTTGTGTGGGACAACGAAAAAAAGTGATATTTGAGTAATTAAAATTATGTCGAAGTAATATTTGCAGATGTTTTATCGAAAATACATTACAAATTTATATAAATACATGAAAGAATAAATAATCTGCCAAAAAGCCTAACAAGTAATTAATAAGTATGTTTACTCCCAAGAACGCTAAGTATTCACTAATGGGAGAATTACCCATGTATACATAAAACAAAATTTACTGTATTTTGTATTTTTATTAGCTAAATCATTCTTATTAATAAATACCAAATATTAAAAAAAAATTAAAGAAAAGCTAAAATCACTAGTAATAACGAATGACTTTCCTTTCTTCAAAATATACATTAGCACGATGATGTTTCCTACACATTAGCACCTGATGTTTCCTGCCTGTGATCTTTTAAATTGAGAACAAAATGCTAATTAAGAGGACAAAAATGCAGAAAAAGAATTTTTTTCTGGAGTGCCATCTTAATAAATCACTTTAGTAATAGGACATTATATCCTTTAGTTTCAAAATCCTTTAAAATGTATGAGATCGTTCGCTGCAATACCTATCCACCATCGGCAAAAAGGTTTACCAACATTATAACTACTCTGGAGCAAAAATCACGTTCGAAATAAATGAACAAGAAGCAGCCTTTTGGCAGACCTATTTCAAAAACAGAGAGCTGACAGTAGTAGGCAGTTTCTGGGACAGTTTCAGAAAAGTAGAAGAGGACCTAACACTTCGCGTCCTTTACATCCAGAATTAAAATTTAAATCCAGAGCGCGCAATAATGTCAAAAATTCAAAAATAAGCATTATGAGCTCTGAATATCATTTTCAATCGTTCTTCTTATTGTTAATCGTTCTCGATAGACATTAGTTCCCGAATCTTTTGGAACTACCTTAAAACTCTCATTCCAAGGTTTATATCTTATCCGCTGTCAGACAGAACAAATTAGAAACACAATCCTCCTTATTTTCCACCGCTTACATTTGAACACATATTGCTAATGAAACATATGTACAATAAAATACCGTCTGGCACACATAGTATAGGACCAAGTTGTTAGAATGGACCCTACGTTTCTGGTACATAACATTTTAAATATAGAACACACTACGTTAATTAAGAAGTCAGAAATTCTAAAAATAAACATCTGAATTGACGTCTCTATCAATCTCGTCATTAAATAGACATTATATCCATTAGTTCTAAAATCCTTAGGAACTTTCTCAAATCGTTCTTTTCAATATTTATCCGCCATCGGCAGAACAGTTTAGCAACACCGTACCTCTCACTTTCAGCCGCTTACGCTCGAGCACACATTACTTTCGAAATAAATGAACAAGAAACGGCATTCCGGCAGACATATTTCAGGGCCGCTTCACAAAAGGCCCTAAAACTGCTTTTCACAGATGAACACTTTCCAATCAATTAATCACTCCCTGAGTTCTCGAGTTTCACCTTTTAATCTATCTTGAGATCTTTCTTTGAGTTGCGACGCGAAATCGTAATAAGATTCCTTCTTTTTCGAATAGCATTCATATTTCACCTTACAGTTGCTTTTTCATTTCTACACATCGACAAAGACTTGCAAAGTTTCGGATTTTTTTTCTCTTGTTTATTCACCGTGTAAGTTCAGCGAGGGAAAAGCATTATCAGCCATTTACGAAACTTTCTCGTTTCCCATTATTTCGGTTAATCTGATTTCCTTTTGCCTTAATAAGTTTCCCTTTTAAGCTGTTTTGTTCGGCTTTGCTTTTTGTCTTTGAATTACGTTAAAATCTAATCTTTTGCTTTAAAGAGAACACGATATTTCCATTTAACGAAAACGGGCTTTGCTAAGTAACTATAGTTTACTTCATTTATAAATTAAAAAACTATTCCCTTTTAGCGAACTTACTCAAAATATAATTAGATTCATAAATCGAAACTTTCTTTGTCTTGCTCATCTTCAAACAAATTTTTTGTAATAGAAATTAAAGAAGAACTAAATACTTGCATAACAATATATTGGACTATTTCAAACATGCGGTTAATGTAATATCTTCGTCATTTCCAAAGATCCATATATGGACCATATCCATATGGACAGTAGTAAAAATTCACTTGCCAAATTAGTTTTTCAGTTCTTAAAGGTATTTTTCATATTATAAAATATAATATTCAATTTTTTTTCAAAAATACCAGCTGATTAATTAATTGTTCAAAAATAGACGTAGTAAAATAAACAAGAATAATTTTCGAAGGTCTTGCAGAATTTTTAAGGCCATAAATTTATGAAATATTACATATTAAAACGGACTATTAATTACACAAAAATTACAGAGGTTGTTTAAGCATTAACAGCACAAAACCTCTGAGAATTTTAGTTATTTTAAATTTCAAATTCCATTAAATTATGTACTCTTCAGAAAAAATTCTTTATAAACTATACTTCTATCGAGGGAATTTATTCTAAAAGCTCTTTTATATTGAAGAATAATATTCATGATTAAGTCAGCGTTGTTAGAATTATAATTATAATTAATCTTTTGGACCAAGTCAGTTAAATTAATGGTCTGAAAATTGACAGCTAAGAAGTAGAATATTTTTGGTACAATTTGGTAAAAAATAACCTGTTTTTGCAATCGTAGTTTTTGAGTTCTTTTTATATAAAAAGTTGAATATTCATTGAATTTGGAATATATTGATGAGTTTTAGAAAGCTGGTTTATTCCAGGTGAAATAAAGAAAAAAGCACTATTTCAAAAAGACCGATTTGAATTTCTTTTTTCAAATCGGACCATTGGAACGAAAGTTATAGAGACGGCTGAAAATATTCACCATGTCAATCATCAACTTATATTACAGCAACACTCTACAAAAACCTACTTAATGTTTTTTCAAATTAATTGTTGGGGGTTGGCGAGCGATAGCGAGCAGGGGGCGGAGCCCCCTAGTTAATAAAGAAAATAGTAACTATTATACCCACACATTACATAATAAATATTATTTTATATCAAAATCTATAGTTAGTATTGAGTTTTTAAAAATAAAATATTTTTTTAAAGTTTTGAACAAATATTTTTTATATTTGAAAAACTTAAAATGACTATCAAATTCAAAATATGAAAAGTTTATGCTCGAGCTCTTTTCGATCTGTCATTAACTAAAACAAAAATCATCCGGTTAAACTTTCGAGATTCAGATTTCTTTCAAAATAAACAGAAAAAGCTCCATGTTTCGATTTTAAAATTCGAATAAATGTCTGACAATCAGTGATTGATGCGTCTTTCGTTTTTCTACTAGTATTTTTTTATACGAATAACTACAAACAGAATTCTACGAGTAAATAAAGACTTGGATATAATTTCCGCTTTCTTACAGTTCAATTGAAAAAGAGCTGAAAAAGTTGCTGCACCTGACGAATACCGATTTGAAGATTCGATTTAATACCGTTTTTTTTTTTAATTCTCGACTTTTATAAATAAAATTCATTGTGGTGGAAGTACTTTTTAGGAGTTCGTAAAAAATGGCGGTTGAGAACAAATTTCTGGCATTGTGACAAATTCAGGATACTTTATGTTTCTTTTTTCTAAGCATGCCCAAAATGAAGAATTGGGAAGGGTTTAGTAACAAAAGATTAGAAAAAATTCTTTAGCAATTACAAAGAAAAAAAGTTCCACTTTCTTTTTGAAAAGAAAACGATTTAGAGTACTAAATCATTTGAAAACAGTAAGAAATATATGTTGCTGTAAATATTTTATTGATTTAAAAATATATATAACTTGTGTGTAATAAATTATTATGTTAAACTTATGTGAGAGGACTTATTATATTTAAATTCTTTTTTTTTGTTTCTACGATAAATAATTATGTTTACAGATTTTACTAATTTTTATAATAACCAATTGTAATGTTTGTAACGTTGTGTTTGAATTCCGGTTAAAATCCTTTTTTTTAGTAAGCAGAAACGAAAATAAAAATAAAAAAGATTATAACCAAAAGTATAAAAAAAAGTTTGGTTGCCAAAAAACTATAGATTAATTTGTGAAATAAAATAATACTGGGCATTTTTTATAATTAATATATAGAGTATGTTTGAATTCCAAAATTGATTTTTGGATCAAAATTAAAAGGGATAGTTTTGTCCTTGACATACATTTTAAATGCATTTATTATACAGTAAATCTGAATAAAATTCGCATAAAAAACTAGGTTTCTTGTTTCATTATCATTTGTTGTCTAGTAGACATAACGGTCTATACTATTTTAGCTCTAAGACAACATGCGTACTATTTGGGACAATGACAATTTATGAATATCTTCATGTTCAAAAATAACCCAAAAAGAACTAAACAAAAATAGTTTACACGTTGATACTGTTATTTTTACTTATCAGATACATTGAAAATGTTTTTAAAAAAATATGAAAACCTAATACAAATACAAGAATTGTCGACCAACAACAGGCCAGAGTCTCAGCAATGTGAGTCCAAAAGTTTATTAATTTTTACCAAAAGTTTTTACTAAACGTTTATTAATTTTTATCTCCTCTAATAACTATCGAGATGCTTCTTGAATTGAAATACTCTCTTCGAATGCATAAGCCATTATTACAACCAATCTGATATTTAAATGGATAATTTTTATTTTATCAGACCCTGGTAAAAACAACCCCATTAGCAATTTAGCCATCTTCGTCATTACATACAAACTACACAGAACCTTTCTTCATACACTATACCATTCAACAGAAGGCGGAGTTTTGCTTCCTCAGTAATAGCTCGACCCATTGCCAAAAGAAATACAAGAGCCGGCTTCTTTCTTAGTTTATTCCAAATACTTTCTTTTCTCAATCAGGTCTGTGCGCAACTGACAAATAGAAGCCTGGGGAACAGCTTAAAGGGAAAATGTGTAATGGCAGCGTGGTATTTTAGGAAGATATTGAGACATGGTAAAGAGAGGTCTGGGGACCGCTGGAAATATTTGAGCCGAGAAACTTCTCTTTTATGCATTCAGTAAGGTTTAGTTTAGTTTTGTCTTTAATATTTAGGTTTGTTAGTCCTGCCATTTCGAATAATATTTTGCTGCAGGGTTCTTATTTCAAAACTATCTGAAATCAATAAACTGACTTCTGAAAATGCCTTGAAACGTATGCTTAAGCATACTAAAAAGTTTTAGAATGCATCCATAGAATAAGTTTTAAACATCTTTGAATTATACAGTTGAAGTATTGTTTTATTTTTGTGTTTATTGAACAATGTGTTGCATTTTAACAAAACTTACGGAAAATTAAATAAATATTTTTGCTGATCATACAAATTTACAATAGTACCTTCAGGGACCTGTCTAAAATTTGGAGGTGGCGACAGATGGCATGTGTTGTCCTACTTGACGATGGTTTATAAGCGGGTCCTTGCGACCAAGCATACAAGCCTGAAAATATGTCAACCAACCAACCTACAATAGTAGCAATAAGTAGTGAACCTTATCATTTTCCATTAATATCTTAACAGAGTTAAGCATTCTTAAAGGTTGAAATTTGGAAGTGATACTTATTAAGAGTAATTTGGAAGACAAAATTGTTCACGCTCTTAAACTTTATAGATAAATTTTTTAAAAAAAATGCCTAACAAAGGTAAATAGTTTACAATAAAATGACCAAGGAGTTATTGACAATAATTCTGCTAACATAGCAACTTTGAATAATTTACAATAAAACAACCAAGGATTTTTGACAATAATGCAGCTAACATAGCAATTGAAAATAACAACCATAGGTTTACATTTATACTTACAAAATCCAACATTTCGAAAATATAAACATAATGCTTAAAAATTCAGTAAATATAACTAATTATGCATAGTAACAACTTATGCATAAGAAAGAACTTGACTGATTAAAACAATGTTTTTCTGAACTTGCTTTTCTAGAAAAGTTCTTTCCAGAGTTTCTATTTTAATAAGCTCACCATTTGAAATTGAAATGTAATTTGTAGAAGGAATTTTGTTTTGTAATTTAAGCACTCCACTTTTCTCAATTGTGATAAAAGAAATTTTACGTTTGTAGCGAGGTTTATCATATTTACTGCACATTCTCATACACAAAAAGTTTATTTACAAAAAATATATTCTTTTATGTTAGTTGCAATGTTTTTGTATTTTTCAAACACTAATTAAGAAATATTCAGAGAATATCTTGAGCATGATGCATGAAAAGATTTAAGAGAAAAATTTTCAATGAAAAAATTTTAATTCTTGGCGCAAAATAGAATTAACTAAGTAACAGAATAAACTTTTTGTGAGAAGAATTGTTTTCTGCATAAATTTTTTCACAATTGAAGAAAAAAGTTATTTTTTTAATTTGCTTTATCTAACACTTAATAACTGTCAAAATTTTGTAATTGACAGTTAATTACTTTTTATATTTCTAAAGGCATCACATTTTTTCAAATTCAACGTTAGCCTAATACTTGTATGGCAATCCTTGATATCAAGTATTTTGTTTAACAAAAACGCTAAGTAACCCTGAAAGATTTTAAATTAAATTGTCATACCTCAAATTCAAAGTAAAAAAAAAAGTCAATACACTTCACAATCAGGGGCTCTTAACTAATATCACTAAACTCTTAACTAATATCACTAAAAATGAAAAGCACGGAATACGCCATTTTCAAGAAACTTAATGAAAGATTTATAATTACATATTTAAGCAAAACACGTGATGATGGAAGCTCAATAAGTTATTAAATATAATACAAAATAACAAATGCCAAACCCAACAAATATTTTCTTGATATCAACCCTACACTTACCTCAAATGAAAGAATATATTTTTCCGCAACATCTTGACGTGACAGAGAGAGTACCATTCATATCTCACGGTACCTGGAAAAGTGGCGCTTGTGTCATGTCGAATCAATGGAAGATACGCCGTTTTTCCACGTAAAGTGCTATATATTTCATATATCACCAGAGCACTGCTGGTGATACGTTTTTGTGCAAAAAAGTAAAGGTTGAAAGAATTTTTTTCCTTGGGGTAATTTTTTATGGAAGATAAAAGTAGGGAAAGCTTTACCTAAAATTTACATAAAAGAGTATTTTTGCATCAAATTCGGCTTGAAATAATAAGGTACAAAATAAAAGTTTTTGTTTGTTTTCCAAGCTAAGGATAAAAATAAAACATTTGATCGCATTAAAATAAAATAGATTTAAATTGTATTCAAGAGTGAATATATTTATATTTATCTAATTTATTTTTTAGAACTTGTATTTATATTTATTTAAAGTTATATCCACAGCTTTTAATATACTATTATACCATAACTAGAATACAATACACTTTTATATGAGATATAAAATTTTAAACAAGATTTCCCAAGTTACGGCCAGTTGAAAACAAGACGCCATCATTTGTAAAAAAAACATTTCCAAAAACCATTAAAAATATATAAAACCTTAACTGAAATTTATATACCCAAAGCAATAATAAAAGCCAATATTCAATTTATAATAATTTCTTTAAATATTTACTAAATATCAATTTTCCTCAAAAGGCATTGAAATCTAAAACATGAAATATAGCTTCCTAAAATAAAAAGAAATTTATTGCGAGCAGACCTTTGTAAAAACAGTTCTGCATCTTTCATGACATTCTAACGAAATGAAATTTTATGACATAATCCCATTGGAAACAAAGCAAGAAGTACAAAAGATCATGGAATTTTATATATTTGTACTTTTTCATCGTCTTCTGCAGAAACACCATTGGATTTGATTTTTATGCTCCTCCAGGGAATACCATTGGTAGAGCTGTGCGGAGACTATTGTAAGAAAACCCAATCTATTTATTTTGAAATGTCATTGTTTTTACAATTTTTGTTTGCACCGAAAGGTGTTGCATGGGATTTCAATTTTCAATTCCTTTTTATGTGATGTATAAAATGGAATGGAAAAAACAAAATTGTGGTTTAGGGGTAATTATTAATATCAAACGGTTATCCTTGTTCCCAAGCGTGCGTTCATCTTTAAGTAAAATAATAATATATCATATATTCAAATTAATCTTGCTTTTTTGAGTTCCAAAAACCATTAAAAACTCTAAAATGGAATTTATATATCCGATGCAATAATAAGAAGCAGTATTCAATTTAAAACGATTCCATTAAGTATTTATTTAATAACACTTTTCAAAACATATTAATTACTTTGAATGTATTAATATTGATAATAAGATTTTAAATAATATTTTAATGTATAATCAGTTAATATTATACAACCATAATGTAGCATTTATATTAATGTAGAATATTTTAGATGTATTTCTTTTAGAAAAAGAAATATGTAAAGCTTTATGGTATTTGGACAAACAATGCCAACCATTTTAAATCTATTGAGATTTAAGTTGAAAAGTATTAGAAGTAAAAACTGAACAACGACAAAGTCATGTTCAACAACGACAGTCATGGTTTAGTGGTTAAAGGCGTCCTCTTTGCTTGAGATTGAACATTCACTGTAGGGAGAGGGTTCGAAACCCATCCTACTTCCCGTCATCCAATAAATCTGATTTGTACATGTACAGGGAAAATAAATTTAACTAATCACGGAGGTTCTCGAGCACATTGGGACAGACGTGCCTGTAAAAGCTGTGGAGTTCAAAGTCTTGAAGGCGTTAGTGTACATCAAATGGAAATTGGCGTCATTTTACTCTAAGATTTGTATGCTGCTCAATGAGTTTAAACCAAACGTTAAATTTATTTTTTCCTGCAAAATTAAAGCACAATAAATTTTTTAAATTACATGTAAATTCGCTTCACAAGGTGATGACAGCCATTTTACCACCATTTTTACCATCACAGCCATTTTACCATCACTGTAATGTAAAATTACAGTTTTTTGTTACAGTGTAATAGAGAGTTCTTACAACAATATTCTAAGTTATTGTTGTAGTATCTGCAATTTACATGGCTCAGCAGAGTATGTGTTGAGATTTCCTTTGGAATACCACAAGAATAATGGTTCCATTCAATGGTTCTTATTACCTTCCTTACATTTTATAAAAACTCTATGCAAGCGATTTTTCTGTTTTTAAACGTTGCTTTCGAAAACAATTAAAAATCGTTTATACACTCACTTATAATAGGAACTACAATATGCTAATACTTTTCCAATTTAATATTTTAGTTTCTTTTTCCACTCAGTACCAAATATTTTAAAACTTTCCAAAATAATAATTTGTTGGTCTTCAAATATCTTACTTGAGCCAAACAAGCTTGCGTGTACTCCAAATTCAATTGCTTTAGAAACATTGACAAGTGATTCGTTTGAGTTTTCTTGAGAAAAGATAATTATTTTCGCTGAGTTTCGCTTCGAGGCATGTAGATGATGAAATACAAATTGGGAAATATCATACATTTAATTGGTTTCCGATAAAAACATCCATGTTATACATGTTTCTTTCTTCGATAAAAGGTTGTTGTCATAATTTATTGCATTGGACAACGGTCATTCTTCTAATGAAAGAGAGATGAAGATAATTTACTCGGATGTGTGTTATTTAAATTTTCTCAGAGAAAATGACTCTGGGAAAAATCTACGTGCTCGTAATATATTTTTTTATTTAAAGTTAAAAAAAAACTAATTTAACTGCAAGTTTTAAAAATCATTATTATCAGGAAATGAAATCGAAAACTTAGAAAACATATTTGTATGGATTCTTTTCATTCGAAAATGATTAGAATGATAATATTTTAAAGAATAATGAAAAGCTAATCGTTTTCATCAAAAAGTTTGAATAATGTAAAACAGAAAAAATATAAAAAATTTCTTGAAAATAATTGCATAAGATGTAAGTATTAAACATCTGTGAATAGTGCTTTTACCATCAATTTTCAAATATTACGAATGAGGTAAAGTATATATTAAAATAATTGAAGGGCCTAGTTGCAAAATACGTTCGCCAAGGTATATTCTTGGGCGACTTTCGACGATGGTAAATGGACGAAGTCGCCAATGTACTCTCTTCTTAGTCATAGTTTTGCAAATGAATCCTTCGATTATTAAATACTGATTTTAAGCCAAATGAAAGTTAAGTTGTTAGCTATAAATTTTGTTTTGGACTTATTTATTATCCTTTAAATATTGAAAACAAGTAAACCCTGCATTGTAATTATTTTAAGAATACGTGTCAATTTTCAAAACTACAGCAATAGAGTCCGGCTAGTTCTTGGGCGACTTTCGACGATTATGAATTCATTAGGACGAAGTCGCCAATGTACGTTCTTCTTAGTTATACTTAGGAGAATGTTAGTTTTGCAATATTGGACCCTTCAACTATTAAATCTTGATTTTAAGGCAAATTAAAGTTAACTTGTTTTGGGGCTCATTAATTATCTTTTAAATATTAAAAACAAGTAGGCCCATCGGAATAACTTTTAAAAAATACGTGTCAATTTTAAAAACTACAACTTCTACTATAAAAACACTTAAAATGCTTTAAAATGAACACATTGGAAATTCTATAAAGAGAAAACTCGCAATTTATTTGCTTGGGTAGTAACATGTTAACGCAACGATCTTGTGGTCAACAAAATTTCTATAAGATAACTTAAATGTTTAACACATAAAATAACCCAACATCAATATAAAAACCCTAGTTTGTGCCAAAAGTTTACTTGAACATATCTTTCTCCCGATTGCCTTGGAACTGACTGTAATTCCATTTGAAAGGACATAATGGTTAAAATGAGTGACATTTCAAACATGCTTTAAAGCGAATTCAATCATTGTTAAATGAAGCGGAATCAGGCTAAAGTTAGACGATTTTGTACTGAATGCTCACAATATAAAATATTACATATGATTACGAACTAAGAACCTTTAAAATGTCATACTTGTGTTAAGACGAAACTCTCGATTTAGAGTGCTTGGAAAATCCAAATTATGTTGGTAAAACAAATAGTTTCTATTTAAACTCATAACTAACACCATATTTTATGAATGTTACTCGCGATTATAAACTTAAAATAAAAGTGTGTAAAACAAAACAAAGCATTCAAAAGGAGACTTCCGACGCTCGTATTTTGTCTGTCAGGGAGATCAAGGGATTTTATCTAAATAACAATTACTTTAATTTTTTTCTAGGTGGATTTTCATCATCACAAAAAAATATAATTGTTGTATGTACATTCTAAAAATATTAATTAACAAGTTTGCAAAGCAAATTAAAATGAAATTTTGTAATACCAGAAATTTTGACTTTGCATTGAAAAATAATTTCTTTGATGATAAATCATAAACTAAATATATTGACCCAAAAAGCAATAGGAATAGTTAAACTAAGAACCCATTCAACCCACTAATGCAAACGACACTAACTTAATATAAATGGCTAAAGTTGAAGAAATGATTGACATTTAACACCCCGGGCTCAATCGATGCCGAAGAATTAGTCAACACTTAGGGAATTCTCTAATCTGAGGAAGTACGTAACACTAGTTGCTTGATTTCCACCGTGTTTTGGGAATTCGCGAAATTGAATTAGCGTGTTACGGAAACTCACGATTTTATGATCTTTCACGCACTAATTTAAAATTAAAGTTGCCACTGGAAAGTTGCTTGTTGATTGGAATGCTTGCTACTGTTATCGTATGAACTAACTTTAGGGCCGCTGAGGATTGTATTGTTTATTAGGGGGAAGGTCTAAGTAACAAAGTTTTAGGCAGCTAAAAACTGTTACTCTTAAAAATGTTTGTTGTTTTGATAACAATGCTTTAGAATTGTAGATTTGTGATTATGAATGAGGTTAACTAACGAGGTTTTAGTGAGTTAAAAACTGTTTTTAAAATTGTTTTTATTGTTTTGATAACTATGCTTTATAACTGTAACTTTGCGATTATATGAATAAAGTTAATTTGTTTTACGTAATTTTTTTAAATAAGTTAATATTTGGTGTGTTTAGTAATATTTGGATTTCTTTTACCATGTAACAAAAAGAATTTCGTGCATCTTGTTCATTTTTATTCATGAAATGTATATTAACAGTTATGCAAATTTCAAACATAAATATGTGGTGTTTTTGTAATTATAAAACCTCATCCAAAGACGTATTGTAATTTATAAAGTTCATTGGGAAAGATTATCTTTCAAATTATTTATCATTTCCAAGCTGTTCAATACAGTTTTTTAAACATTCATTTTTATTTTACAGACCAGAAAACTGCTCTGAAAAAAGAAAACAAGATCAAAATGAAGTTCCTGTTGTAAAGAAAACCTGTGTACAAGCTTATACGTAGCCAAAGATCAAAGAGTGAAGTCTTAGTGACAAAAATTCTGAAAGCCTAGTTACATGAAACAACATAATTATGCACTCCCAATAGTTTTTCTACGTTAATACCCAAGGATAAACATTCTGAAGTAAAGAAAACCCCTCTGCTTACTCAACGGATTTCGTTCAAGTGCCTATACCTTTATTATTCCCATATACTTTACCAGCGGATATTTTGTTAGAAGAAAAGAGTCAATAAGTCACTCCCCAAGCAACCCGAAGCGTATCAGGTGAAAAGTAAACCCTTAGTAAGCCGTCAAATCCCCAAAACCAAATACTAAGCCCTATCTTGAGAACAGAAATAGAATTCATATATCTAACTATTCCCTAATATATTTCCAAGATATGTGCAAGCGTAGGGTGAATGTCAAGTTGGATTTAGAGCCCGCAGAATTACGAGGGTGATAAAAAGGGGATCTCCAAAAAATCCTCCCTCGATGCACCTTGTATACTACCGCCTGACCATAAAGACAGCTTACCAGTCTCATACCCCGTGAAAGTTTTCTGCTTATAAAAAACAAAAGAATTTTTCTTGAAAAGGAACGCTTACTTTTTCGCCCATAAATGCACAAAGACGATTCGATAAATGACGACAAAATATCCACCACGTCAGATGATGTGACGGACGGCGATTTTTCGTCCTATTTCGACGACGACCCGATGGGCGCTGGCGTGTCGATTTACGGCGTTTATCAGAGGTTGGTTCGGTTCGTAAGAAGAGCATGGTCGCGAAGATCACGTAAGTAAAGATTTGTTTCACTTCAACTTCTTGACCAAGACTACTCAACCAAAATGAGTGTTATTCCCTTTTTGTACCCTCCAAGTATTATCCCCTACCCTTACATCGCAGAGACATGGTATTCTCAGCATGTCCAGTTATTTTGTTAGTATTTGACCACAGAACATGGAGAATTAATGCTTTTTAAAACCTCTGAAATGGAGACATTTCAAACTATCTAAAACATTGTAAACAAGACCTAAAAACATTAGTAACACTATCTAGTCTACTTTCTCATGGAGGCTGGAGTGTCTATTTACAGACTTTATCGAAGATTTATTCGATTCATGAGAAGAGCATTTTGTAGAAGATCACGTAAGTTAATATTTGTTTCAACTTCTAGAATAACCATCGGAAATCGCTTAAGAATCTCTGGATATTAGATTTCATTACCCAGTAGACTCTCTTTACAGGCATAATGGGAAATAAAATTAATTGAAAATTCAGTTAAAATTGAAACACGAACGTTTCTTTATTCAACGGTAGCTCCGATTACAACTCGAAATTTAAATATAGGGTGACTTATACAAGAGCCGGTATAAAGAGAGTCTATTGTTTTGGCTTCCACTCAAACTGCAAAGGCTAATATATTCATATAGTAAAATAGAAACTGAATAGATTATTGAATAGAAAATGAATAGATTATTGAATAGAAAATGAATAGATTATTGAATAGAAAATGAATAGATTATTGAATAGAAAACGAATAGATTATTGAATAGAAAATGAATAGATTAATAGATTATGCATTACCTAAATGTAAAATTATGCAAAACTTTAATTGGTAAATGTGTGTCATTTACGAAACCACGTATATATGCTGATTATAAACATATATTTTAAGCATGCTGATATATTATAGCTATATATATTATAAGCATGATGATGGCTTTACAGCTTGAAAATGGTTGGTGAATTTTTTATTTAGTTTAATTTCGTGTTAGTATTAAAGTATAATGCTGGGACAAAAAATATTACCGATATTATGCTTCTTTTCCCATTTTACAAGATTGAAAATCCTACATTTTGCGTCACATATCAAAGGGAATGAAGGGCCAAAAAAATCTTTATTCTATTGGAGTAAATTTACTTGTAGTTACCAAGCAAAAGTATAACATGTATCGGCTTAGGATCAAATTTTACATTTTCATAAAAAATAGTTTCATATAACGCACTGATTCTAAGCATGTTTTACTAAGAACTTTATGTCGGTGAAATCAATCCTCTCATAATGGATACTAAAAAATAAGCTATTTCCTTCTATCTGCATGTCAACCTGAATCTTCTTCTATTTTGGTAAAAGTAGGATTCAAAGTTCTAAATTTAATATTTGAATGGTTAATATCAAGCTATATTTCAAAATTTCTTACGATATAAAATATATAAAATTACCAGCATGGGCAATATAGAGCCGTGTGCATTGCAGTTACAGTTTGATTGAAATTAAAGTTAGGGGCTGAAAGTGTTACCAGTGAGTCACAAGACTTTTGGGGCCGAAAATGTTTGGGGCTGAAAATGTTACCAATGAGTCATAATCACTTCATAAGAGGCTAACCAACTCGACGCTGGCAAGAGCTATTGGGCAGTGTTTTTCATGTTAGCTTGCAAATTAGAAGTTCCGAGTTTATAAACTATCACTATACAGAAAATGTTTCACCGAAAATATCTTTGTGAGATTACCTGTAGTCGAGTGCATTTCTATAAATAATTATTATATAAACTGGTTAAGTTATACATAAACTTATGCATGGCTGATGAAATTTTAATACCACTGTTCACTTTACCTGAGAAATTCAAAAATGTACAACCTACTAGAATAAAAATTTTACAACAGCAATATCTATGATAACGTCCCACTTTGGCACCTAATAAAATTTAAATTTCCAACATTCATATTTGCTCATGGCTCCAGCGTTCATCTCAAACTTTCACTGTTATGACCCATTTATGCAACAAAACTCATTATTGCAAGCCATTTGCGTCATGGAATTCGTATCGTTCAATTACTTAATACAATGCGAACGGAAATTGAAAAGCCCTGCAAACAGTATTGAAGCATTAACATATTAAACAAAAACACACTACCATGCTTCCTGCGAAACATTTCCGAGGGGAAGCAATAAAAATCATATTAAATATATCTTTTAAAGTGCAATTCAAACTAGAGATTCTCGATTTTATTCGTCATAAAAAGACTTTCATCAGGGCGGTGAAGATAGCGCTGAAATTGAAGTGGGAAAATTGTGTTTTATCTTTGATCACCGCTCATTATGTGAGGTTATTGAAAATAAAAAAAATTATGATTTTCCTCTTGCATATTGCTTTGCTGTTTTGAAGTCCCGGAATAAATTGATTCCGTATAATTTTCAGTTTCCAATTTTTGTAGATAATGTATCAAGGTAAATTGACTGCTCATAAGAAACTCGAAAAGAATTATTCAGTTTTGTCACTCTTTTTAATCATTATTAAAGCATTTTTGACAGCAGTTAACGAAAAAAAGATGTTTAATTCAAAGTATATCAATATTATTATTTTTATTTATAAACTTTGATTATAGTTTAACACAAGATAGTTTAAAATTAATCTAGTGTAACTGTTACTTCTCCATTTATTTTAACTTCTTTACTATTGAAAAATTATGTTAAGTTATGTAAGAATTATGTTTTGCAAGTAATTTTGAAAAAAAAATAACGTTTAATATTTGCTTAGGGTCACGTCCAGTTATGAAATTTGAGATTTTGAGGGTTAAAAATGTACACTTTTGGTGTTCCATGAGTAAACAAACAAGCTCGCTCGGTTTTTTTGTGATTAATAAACTATTTTAACTTTTACTTACCGATAAATTAACCGTTGTAAAAAACGAAACCTCCGAAACCTGCTTTACCCTTTTCGTACGTCATTTAAGGCATATCAGCACCATTTTATTTTCAAAAAAATTGATTTTTTCTTCAAATTTTTGTATTAATGTAAAATACATTTTTTCCCAACGATGTCTTTTGTATGTCATTTAGACAAGTTAAACCTAGTTAAAATTTCGTTGGATATAAAATTTAAATCTCATTTGTTCAGAATGGTTTGTTTTCAGGTTTATGTACCTTTTTCTTAAAAACTTTTTCATGTATATACCTAAAACTTTTTCAGTATGTTTTGCTTACTGAAATGAGCATTTCTCAAAAATTGGAGAAAAAAAAATATGGGTAATTTTGTTATGTAAAAAATGCTTTTTTTTTCAAAAAAAAAAAATGCATTATCTTAAATATTATATTTAAAAAAAACTACTTTATACATTGATAAATCTCATTTCAGTTTATTGTTTTAAGTGGATATAGTGCGTTTATTTCTTTCTTGTTTTTTATGTTAGTTTCAAGGAAAAATTGATATGAAAAAGGTCAATTGAACATTCGCCGTATACAAGGCACCGACCTGCCTTAATTAATAAATCAGAAGATCTGTATCAGTACTTTTGGAAAGCCTGAATATTCCAGTTTGTAATAAAAAAAAATAGTATTATGAAATTTTTTATACTGAAGGTGTGAAGGGAGTACTACAAAGGTCCACGTATGATAGTGTACCTCTAGAGCGAAGAGGCTAACAGCTTCGATTTGAATAATTTTCCCTTAAGAAACCAAAATATTTGATCACATTTATTTGTCAGGTATTTTATTTGGTTTTAAATTCTATGCTTTTACACCCTAAAACTTATTCATTACAACACATTCCTAAAAGCTATAATGGACGGTAATACCCAAAAAGGTGATAAGTTATGATTCATTCTTTACCGATTAGTACACGGTAAAAACCCGTTGTTTTTAAAGTTAAATATTCTATTTTAACAGTTAAAAACTGTTCTTCTGAAAATTTTTAGTTCTTAACTGTAAATAAATGGAGTTTAACTGTGTTAAAACAACAGTTTTTTTTTAACCAGCCGTGTTATCGAAGATGAAAACAAGTTCTCATACCAAACATTTATCTCGGTAATGCACTGTGCAACTAGTAATATAGCCCTAAACAAGTGCTTGGGTCATAAATGTATCATCAATGAACTAAATTCGAGATTAATTTATTTTAAATTGATGCAAAATTCAATAAATATATTTACAACCTTAATAGCCTACACTATGAAAGCTGCATATATAGTGAAAAGGCATTGTATGTTGAATGTAACATACAATTATTGGAAATGCATTGCTAAATTTTATTATTTTTAAAATTATTAACTATTTCGATTAAACTATTGTCAATGAATTGTGTGAGTATAATACAATAACAAAGAACTAGAAGCGGAACACCCTTAAATCCCATAAGCCATAAAAGGAAACATGCTCCTATTATAGTTGAAGGTTATTTCCGCAATTATCGTCAAAGGTCTTATGCCCAAAGTGGTACATCTCTGTTTTGAAACATTTCAATGTTTACATTACTTAAAATAAGAAATATATAGTTAACGCGAATGTAAATAAATGACAATCGAAGAGCTAAGTGGAAGAACGTGCTAAGTGACATTTTTGAAAAAATTGATTTTTTTTTGTATCAAGGAACATATTACTAACTTCGTTAACGACAACAAATTTCCCCTTTTTCATAAACTTTAAGTTTAGTATGTTTTTGACGCTTTACAAGTTCTGTTCTCCACAGATCTGAGTGCAAACGAAAAACTTTAAAGCTTATTTTCTCGTTTTTGCTTTTTTGTCACTCAGCACGTTCTTCCGCTAAGCTCTTCAATCGTTTACTTCTTTTGAACAAAGATATGTACTACTAAAGTAGTCAATTTATTAGGTATGTGAACTACTTTGTAGCGTAAGATATTTTGATTATCACTGTGTGCTACAAATTTTATTTTGTAAGTTTTAAAACACAAATTTTTAAGGATTGGAGGTGAACCTGATCACAGGCCATATTTGATAATTTTAATAATTTTTTATTAAATAATTGTTTTTATTCCCATATTTTTATCCCCCCTTTATTATTCCCATATACTTTACCAGCGGATATTTTGTTAGAAGAAAAGAGTCAATAAGTCACTCCCAAAGCAACCCGAAGCGTATCAGGTGAAAAGTAAACCCTTAGTAAGCCGTCAAATCCCCGAAAACCAAATACTAAGCCCTACCTCGAGAACAGAAATAGAATTCATATATCTAACCATTCCCTAATATATTTCCAAGATATGTGCAAGCGTAGGGTGAATGTCAAGTTGGATTTAGAGCCCGCAGAATTACGAGGGTGATAAAAAGGGGATCTCCAAAAAATCCTCCCCCGATGCACCTTGTATACTACTGCCTAACCATAAAGACAGCTTATACCGTGAAAGTTTTCTGCTTATAAAAAACAAAAGAATTTTTCTTGAAAAGGAACGCTTACTTTTTCGCCCATAAATGCACAAAGACGATTCGATAAATGACGACAAAATATCCACCACGTCAGATGATGTGACGGACGGCGATTTTTCGTCCTATTTCGACGACGACCCGATGGGCGCTGGCGTGTCGATTTACGGCGTTTATCAGAGGTTGGTTCGGTTCGTAAGAAGAGCATGGTCGCGAAGATCACGTAAGTAAAGATTTGTTTCACTTCAACTTCTTGACCAAGACTACTCAACCAAAATGAGTGTTATTCCCTTTTTGTACCCTCCAAGTATTATCCCCTACCCTTACATCGCAGAGACATGGTATTCTCAGCATGTCCAGTTATTTTGTTAGTATTTGACCACAGAACATGGAGAATTAATGCTTTTTAAAACCTCTGAAATGGAGACATTTCAAACTATCTAAAACATTGTAAACAAGACCTAAAAACATTAGTAACACTATCTAGTCTACTTTCTCATGGAGGCTGGAGTGTCTATTTACAGACTTTATCGAAGATTTATTCGATTCATGAGAAGAGCATTTTGTAGAAGATCACGTAAGTTAATATTTGTTTCAACTTCTAGAATAACCATCGGAAATCGCTTAAAAATCTCTGGCTATTAGATTTCATTACCCAGTAGACTCTCTTTACAGGCCTTATGGGAAATAGAATTAATTGAAAGGTCAGTTAAAATTGAAACACGAACGTTTCTTTATTCAACGGCATCTCCGATTACAACTCGAAATTTAAATATAGGGTGACTTATACAAGAGCCGGTATAAAGAGAGTCTATTGTTTTGACTTCCACTCAAACTGCAAAGGCTAATATATTCATATAGTAAAATAGAAACTGAATAGATTATTGAATAGAAAATGAATAGATTATTGAATAGAAAATGAATAGATTATTGAATAGAAAATGAATAGATTAATAGATTATGCATTGCCTAAGTGTAAAATTAAGCAAAACTTTAATTGGTAAATGTGTGTCTTTTACGAAACCACGTATATATGCTGATTATAAACATATATTTTAAGCATGCTGATATATTATAGCTATATATATTATAAGCATGATGATGGCTTTATAAGCTTGAAAATGATTGGTGAATTCTTTATTTAGTTTAATTTCGTGTTAGTATTAAAGTATAATGCTGGGACAAAAAAATATTACCGATATTATGCTTCTTTTCCCATTTCACAAGGTTGAAAATCCTACATTTTGAGTCACGTATCGAAGGGAATAAAGGGGCACAAAAAAGTCTTTATTCTATTGGAGTAAATATACTTGTAGTTACCAACCAAAAGTATAAAATATATCGGTTAAGGACCAAATATTACACTTTCATAAAAATGGTTTCATATAGCGCACTGATTCTAAACATGTTTTACTAAGAACTTTATGTCGGTGAAATCAATCCTCTCATAATGGATACTAAAAAATAAGCTTTTTCATTCTATTTGCATGTCAACCTGAATCTTCTTCTATTTTGGTAAAAGTAGGATTCAAAGTTCTAAATTTAATATTTGAATGGTTAATATCGAGCTATATTTCAAAATTTCATACGATATAAAATATACAAAATTACCAGCATGGACAATATAGAGCCGTGTACATTGCAGTTACAGTTTGATTGAAATTAAAGTTAGGGGCTGAAAATGTTACCAATGAGTCACAAGACTTTTGGGGCCGAAAGTGTTTGGGGCTGAAAATGTTACCAATGAGTCATAGAGGCTAGACTTCATAAGAGGCTAACCAACTCGACGCTGGCAAGAGCTATTGGGCAGTGTTTTTCATGTAAGCTTGCAAATTGGAAGTTCCGAGTTTATAACCTATCACTACAGAAAATGTTTCACCGAAAATATCTTTGTGAGATTACCCGTAGTCGAGTGCATTTCTATAAATAATTATTATATAAACTGGTTAAGTTATACATAAACTTATGTATGGCTGATGAAATTTTAATACCACTATTCACTTCACCTGAGAAATTCAAAAAAGTACAACCTACTAGAATAAAAGTTTTACAACAGCAATATCTAAAATAACGTCCCACTTTGGCACCTAATAAAATTTAAATTTCCAACATTCATATTTGCTTATGGCTCCAGCGTTCATTTCAAACTTTCACTGTTATGACCCATTTATACAACTAAACTCATTATTGCAAGCCATTTGCGTCATGGAATTCGTATCGTTCAATTACTTAATACAATGCGAACGGAAATTGAAAAGCCCTGCAAACAGTATTGAAGCATTAACATATTAAACAAAAACACACTACCAAAAAACTACTTCCTGCGAAACGTTTCCGAGGGGAAGCAATAAAAATCATATTAAATATATCTTTTAAAGTGCAATTCAAACTAGAGATTCTCGATTTTATTCGTCATAAAAAGACTTTCATCATGGCGGTGAAGATAGCGCTAAAATTGAAGTGGGAAAATTGTGTTTTATCTTTGATCACCGCTCATTATGTGAGGTTATTGAAAATAAAAAAAATAATGATTTTCCTCTTGCATATTGCTTTGCTGTTTTGAAGTCCCGGAATAAATTGATTTCGTATAATTTTCAGTTTCCAATTTTTATAGATAATGTATCAAGGTAAATTGACTGCTCATAAGAAACTCGAAAATAGTTATTCAGTTTTGGCGCTCTTTTTAGTCATTATTAAAGCATTTTTGACAGCAGTTAATGAAAAAAAGATGTTTAATTCAAAGTATATCAATATTAATTTTTTTTATTTATTAACTTTGATTGTAGTTTAACACAAGATAGTTTAAAATTACTCTAGTGTTACTGTTATTTCTCCATTTATTTTAACTTCTTTACTCTTGAAAAATTATGTTAAGTTATGTAAGAATTATGTTTTGCAAGTAATTTTGAAAAAAAAATAACGTTTAATATTTGCTTAGGGTCACGTCCAGTTATGAAATTTGAGATTTTGAGGGTTAAAAATGTACACTTTTGGTGTTCCATGAGTAAACAAACAAGCTCGTTCGTTTTTTTTTTTTTTTTGTGATTAATAAACTATTTTAACTTATACTTACCGATAAATTAACCGCTGTAAAAAACGAAACCTCCGAAACCTGCTTTACACTTTTTGTACGTCATTTAAGGCATATCAGCACCATGTTATTTTCAAAAAATTGATTTTTTCTTCAAATTTTTGTATTAATGTAAAATACATTTTTTTTCCAACGATGTCTTTTGTATGTCATTTAGACAAGTTAAAATTTCGTTGGATATAAACTTTAAATCTCATTTGTTCAGAATGGTTTGTTTTCAGGTTTATGTACCTTTTTCTTAAAAACTTTTTCATGTATATACCTAAAACTTTTTCCGTATGTTTTGCTTACTGAAATGAGCATTTCTCAAAAATTGAAGGAGAAAAAAATATGGGTAATTTTGTTATGTAAAAAATGCTTTTTTAAAAAAAATAACGCATTACCTTAAATAATATATTTAAAAAAAACTACTTTATACATTGATAAAATCTCATTTCAGTTTATTGTTTAAAGTGGATATAATGCACTTATTTCTTTCTTGTTTTGTATGTTAGTTTCAAGGAAAAATTAATATGAAAAAGGTCAATTGAACATTCACCGTATACAAGGCACCGACCTGCCTTAATTAATAAATCAGAAGATCTGTATCAGTACTTTTGGAAAGCCTGAATATTCCAGTTTGTAATAAAAAAATTAGTATTATGAAATTTTTTAAAACTGAAGGTGTGAAGGGAGCTACAAAGGTCCACGTATTATAGTGTACCTCTAGAGCGAAGGGGCTAACAGTTTTGATTTGAAGAATTTTCCCTTAAGAAACCAAAATATTTGATCACATTTATTTGTCAGGTATTTTATTTGGTTTTAAATTCTATGCTTTTACACCCTAAAATTTATTCATTACAACACATTCCTAAAAGCTATAACGTACGGTAATACCCCAAAAGGTGATAAGTTATGATTCATTCTTTACCGATTTGTACACGGTAAAAACCTGTTGTTTTTAGAGTTAAATATTCTATTTTAACAGTTAAAAACTGTTCTTCTGAAAATTTTTAGTTCTTAACTGTAAATAAATGGAGTTTAACTGTGTTAAAACAACAGTTTTTTTTTTAACCAGCCGTGTTATCGAAGATGAAAACAAGTTCTCATACCAAACATTTATCTTGGTAATGCACTGTGCAACTAGTAATATAGCCCTAAACAAGTGCTTGGGTCATAAATGTATCATCAATGAACTAAATTCGAGATTAATTTATTTTAAATTGATGCAAAATTCAATAAATATATTTACAACCTTAATAGCCTACACTATGAAAGCTGCATATATATTGAAAAGGCATTGTATGTTGAATGTAACATACAATTATTGGAAATGCATTGCTAAATTTTATTATTTTTAAAATTATTAACTATTTCGATTAAACTATTGTCAATGAATTGTGTGAGTATAATACAATAACAAAGAACTAGAAGCGGAACACCCTTAAATCCCATAAGCCATAAAAGGAAACATGCTCCTATTATAGTTGAAGGTTATTTCCGCAATTATCGTCAAAGGTCTTATGCCCAAAGTGGTACATCTCTGTTTTGAAACATTTCAATGTTTACATTACTTAAAATAAGAAATATATAGTTAACGCGAATGTAAATAAATGACAATCGAAGAGCTAAGTGGAAGAACGTGCTAAGTGACATTTTTGAAAAAATTGATTTTTTTTTGTATCAAGGAACATATTACTAACTTCGTTAACGACAACAAATTTCCCCTTTTTCATAAACTTTAAGTTTAGTATGTTTTTGACGCTTTACAAGTTCTGTTCTCCACAGATCTGAGTGCAAACGAAAAACTTTAAAGCTTATTTTCTCGTTTTTGCTTTTTTGTCACTCAGCACGTTCTTCCGCTAAGCTCTTCAATCGTTTACTTCTTTTGAACAAAGATATGTACTACTAAAGTAGTCAATTTATTAGGTATGTGAACTACTTTGTAGCGTAAGATATTTTGATTATCACTGTGTGCTACAAATTTTATTTTGTAAGTTTTAAAACACAAATTTTTAAGGATTGGAGGTGAACCTGATCACAGGCCATATTTGATAATTTTAATAATTTTTTATTAAATAATTGATTCGACGTGCATTTTAAAATGTTCTTCGTTTTGACTTAGTTTAGTTTAAATTTCAATATACTCAATATGTATTTTTACTTTTTTATTTTGATTAATTGGATTTATAGTGTATCGCAATATTACAGAGAGAGATATAGTCGGTAATAAAGATCAAGTTTTCTTATTTATATTCCACGAACGAACAAACAATTTACGATTGTATTTCTGGTTTTTCTTGGGAACTTGTAAATTTAACAGAAACTAAAAATATTCACAGATAAAAATTCAATAATAGAGTTGGTACCACTGCGAAAATGAGATATCCTTTTTTTGAAAAATACGTTATTTACAGATCAGGCACAAAATTATTATGGGGACATTGTAAGAAAAACAACTGTAAATTCACAGCAAAATATGCTGGGTGCAGTATATTTAGCTGATATCCAAGCTACGTTAAATCTGTGGACGCCAAAGAACGAACACGTTTGAGTGACTTGTAGGGAGAAATGAACTATTTTTAACAGCATGTCGGTTTTTGATATAGCTGTGTTCAGAACTTCGAACGTTTATGATAAGAAAACCGATCAAATATCTGTCTTAGCCCTGATGGCCTTATGTCTTAATTTTCCTCATCGCTTTTGATTTATTCCAGCAGAAACACAACGAACTACAATCAAAATAATTGTAAAATCTGTCCACACCCCGCACTGTTAAAATCACACAGATTTCTTTCTTTTTTTACATTGAAAAGAATTCGAGTCTGAAATCAAACGGTAATAAGAGGCATTCTGCCTTCTTGTTAGACGAAAAGTTCAAACTTAAAATACGAACAACTTATAAGCTTGCTGTCCTTGGTCCTTGTCCTACATCAAAACTTATCAGTTAAATAAATACAGGGCGAAAAAAAATGTCAACTTTGATAAAATTGTAATTTTTTGTAATTTTTACACATTAAGTTTAAAAAATATATTCCAAGTTTTCAAATTATGGTTTAAGAAAGCAGGACGAAAAACGACATGCCTTCACATTTCTCGAAAAAGAAGATCGATGCCTAGTGGACAAAAAAGATTTGTTGGGTCTGCAAATTCAGCCAGCATTTCAACTAGTTTGAAATCGTCCTCAATACGCGTTTGAAAAACATTTCACATGTGATTAAATATACATAATGTAATATTTAAAGATATATTATGAGTATTCTAGATACTAAAAAAAATTAAATTTATTATTGACATACTTTTAATTTAATATATGTTTATGAAGCTTTTAGTCATTCCGTCAGTGACAGTTCAATGACAGTCAATGACAGTTAACATTCACACACACAATGGCAGTTAATAACTTAAACCATGTTACAGGTAAGGTAGCTTTTAATTATAATTTTACATAGCTAATATACGTATCATATAAAAATGTATTATCTCTTAGTCATTAACAGTAATATGCTAACTGGTAACCAATTTTCCTTTGAAAATAGCTTCGTGATAATAGTTTCACTTCAATTCTACAATTCATAAGTCATTCCGTCATGTATGGAATTGCCCTCCAGCGAAATCTTAAACTATTTAAATGCAGTGCTGTACCACTTTCCAACTCAGAGTTTCGAATAATGCTGCAGAACTTATGCTATCGGTTTATGCGCAAGATTAATATGGGAATAAAGAATCCGGGGCTGAACCCTAACGGTAATGACAGACATTCTACGCGCTCGTTAGAACAAAAGCTCGAACTAAAATCCAAAACACGCGAACAATTTACGTATGCTTCAGTAACTGGGAAACTAATGGACGTGTGTGAATGAAGCCTAGGTAACGGCAACCTGTTGGGTTCCTGGCCGTTTCTGGTGCACGTATTGGGCTTGTAAAACATATTAACCCCGACGAAAATGACTACAATGGCATCAACAGATGGTAGTGAAGGTCTGGTGGGAGAGAAAGTAGAGCGGTCTCAATGTTTTCTTCGTTGCTTATTGCTAGGTTACTTATTTGGGAAGAAAGGTTGTGAAGGAATTCTCATTCGTCATTGCGTTTCGGTGGTTGTTTTGTGTTGCGGGTTCTGTAGATAACAGTGGAGTTGGTTTTGGTGCGTTAGGTTTTATATTATTTAATAGAAGTCGGTAGGGTAGAGTACATCACTTTACTAACATGTAATTTATTCATTTATTTATTCAGTTTAAAATGCACATTACAGATAAAAATATAATTACAATGCACATTGAACAAAACAATTAGGAATTAAAACAAACACAAAATAATTGAGATTGAAAACAGATAAACACATTACACAGATAAAAGTTGGAAACAGTAAACTTTAAAATCATTAAAATACGTAAAAAAAACATATAAGTGCCGAGAAAAGTTATTGTAAATTTTATAGAACTTATAGAAATAGAAATTTTGAATATAATTGTGGTGGGAAGAGCCATGAGAAAATATGCGCGATTGCGTGTAAATATATTGGGAATAAAGAAATGTACAGTACTAGTTATGAAGTTGGAATCAATTCTATTGTTTATAACTTTATAAAAAAAACTGAAGACATGAACTTCACGCCTATAGATTTATTCTATTATTTATTTAAGGCCTACCCGAATAATATCGTACTAGATTTACAATTGGTTTATTAGCAAATAGTCTCGTAAGTTTAAACAACGATACGGTGACGAAGCCGACGCTTGTGTGGGAAATTAAAAGTTTTTCAATGAAAGATCTTAATAGGGTTTAACACAATGGCACACGCGTTATTTAACTTGAACCAGCCCCTCTACAAAAAATTTTATTAGAAGTTTTATCACACATGTGTTTTTGTTTTTAAATTATTAAACACAATTTTCGGGACGGCACTAATCAGCATACGATTAGCAATTGGAATTTTTTATAAAATCATATTAAATATATTCAGAAATACTTCGAATGATAGTCAAATAAACAGGTAAAATGTGGCCAAATAACTTCACATAACGTTGTCTAATTAGCTTACGACGGCCAATGTATCCCTTCCCAAATTATTTTATGTATTCTAATCGCGTGGGCTAAAAGAGTATAATTAAGATATACTTTAAGGGTCTTAGTTCTGCAAACTTCTTGCTTAAGTGCAAGATGTACTTTTCATTTGCTATTTGCCGAATAGTCGAGTCAGCGCATTAGTTGAGCATTTGTTACAAAATGTTAGGCTAAATAAAACATTGTGTGAAGATTCTTCGTGTTCTGGAATAATTCTAGAAAGAAGCATTTCCGCTCAAATTGTTGTTAAGAAATAACCACAGAAAACTAAGAAAGGAAACGCTGGTACTCATTCATATATTTGTAAATTTGGTAATTAATATTTGGAGGCTTCAGAATACAAGCGAACCAAGACCACTTTTTATCATTTGCGAGCTAGCAGCTAAATTGTATGTACCATCTATGTAGAATTTCAGTGCTATAATGAAAAAATTCCTAGTTCAAATAATATGCGCTAGGCAACAGCAATTAAAAAAATATTTTCAATTGCTACTACTTAGCGGCTTTAACTTTAAATGTCTGTAGCACAAAGAAGCCTTTTATGGACTTGGTTCACTTGTATTCTGAGCCCTCCATTTAGAAATCAATATAGTATTGCCCGAACTCCTGTAAACAGAAAAGTGATATAGGTTGCTATTTTTCCTCTAAACAATTTCTCATTTCTTTTGGAATATATCATCGAAGATTAAGTGAAAAAACATATTCAAATGTTATAGTCCACTGGTCAGGCTTGCAACGTTTTCCAAACAAATATGCTTGAATCAACCATTGTATGAATATGGGTTTACATCTAAATAAATAGACAAAATGCTATAATAACACTTTCAATTTCAAACTGGTATCACTTTTACGTTTGAGTGGTCAAAATAATCCTGTATCTAAGGATTTAAGGAATTATTCATGCAAACAAATTCTTTGAGAGTCTCTACGAATACATCGTTAGTCAAATATGGCAAGAGGAAGTACTTGATATCTGTTTAGAAAGATTCCCCAAAATTGCAAATCGCTAAACAGATAAAGCAAAAGCACTTATCCCTGTCTTCTGAATTCGCAATTTAAGCTAATTATTTCCGACTTTCAGGAACAATCCACGGAAATAAAATTATCCCCTTGTTCCGGGGATTTCTCGTTACGGGTTAACAATCCCCTTCTTAAACGTCCGCGGCCACACTAATTCAAATATACGGCAAGGAACTGAGTTATTATGTCACAAATTATCGGCATTTTATAATGCTACAAAAATCATCGGGGGAAGTATGAGAGGCTATAACGACGAGCTACTTTTCGAATAACTGCTTTAACATCCGAGGGTAACAAGGGACCGTAACCATGGAGACGTGACGTCAAGGAATAACTTGGATACGATTCGGAGGGCTCTTGTGGAGGTGCTCTCAAAAATCGCCTGCTATCTTTCTCACTTTAACACGTTTTAGCGATCCCGTAACGAACTTGACGGAAATGGCTGATCTGCGATCGGGTGTGCTGTTTAACCCCGAGTCAATATCGGGGCGTCAGAATTGGCGTTGAGGAGGGGAATAAAAGAATTCTATATCGGAAAATTGCGTGCCTAAGTTTATTGAAACAATGGTATAATGTATTAAAGTATTTTTTTAATATAATGGTAGACCGTATAAATGGTAATTTGAATATAAGCTGGTCCGAATTGTTAGTGATACATAAGCAAAAAATAATTTATACGTCTTTAAAAGCATTTTAAATTTATTTTTTTCTCTTCCCTGGAAAGTATTGCAATTTTTACCTGACCTCTCATTGTTTTTTCTAATACATTTTGGTGATCCCGTAACGAACTTGACGAAAATTTCTGATATGCCTGGCGATCGGGTGTGCTGTTTAACCCCGAATATCGGTTCGTCAGAATTGGCGTTGTGGAGGGGAATAAAAGATTTCTATATCGGAAAGTTGCGTGCCTAAATTTATTGAAACAATGGTATAATATAGATAAAAGCATTTCTTAAATGATGGCAGATCGTATTAATGGCAATTTGGATATAAGCTGGTCTGAATTTTTGGTGATATACATGGGCAAAAAATAATTAATTTATATGTCTTTAAAAGCATTTTAAATTTAATATTTTCTCTTCCCTTGAAAATTGTGCAATTTTTTCCCTACCTCTATTTTTTTTTCAAGCTTAATTTTAGCGACCCCGTAACGAGCTTGACGTAATGGCTGATCTGCGATCGGGTGAGCTGTTTACCCCGAGTCAAAATCGGGGCGTCAGAATTGGCGTTGAGGAGGGGAATAAAAGATTTCAATATCGGAAAGTTGCGTGCTTACGTTTATTGAAACAATGGTATAATTTTTATAAAACTACTTTTTTATATGATGGTAGATCGTATTAATGGCAATTTGAATATAAACTGGCATGAATTGTTAGTGTTACGTGGGCAAAAAAAATATATTTATACGTCTTTAAAAACATTTTAAATTTTATTTGTTCTCTTCCCTATATCGGATGTGCTGTTTAACCTCGAGTCAATATATCGGGGCGTCAGAATTGGCGTTGAGGAGGGTAATAAAAAGATTTCTATATCGGAAAGTTGCGTGCCTATGCTTATTGAAACAATGGTCTGTGTATAAAAGTTTTTTTTATGATGGTAAATCGTATTAATGGCAGTTGTGTCTAAGCTGGTCTGAACTGTTAGTGACGCTTGGAAAAAAATTAATTTATCATTCTTTAAAACCTTTTTAATTTCATTGTTTCGTTTCCCTTCGCTTGTTCTGGAGAAAAGTTGAATTATTACCAATATTTCTATATCGGAAAATTGTGTGCTTAAGTTTATTGAAACAACGGTCTGTGTATATAAAAGTATATTTTTTACCTAATAGTAGATCGTATTAATCACTATCTAAGTATCAGCAAATTGCTGCCATTTGTCTAAATGAAGCCTGGACAAAAAAATAAATGATTTATACGTCTTTAAAAGTGTTTTAAATCTCATTGTTTCTTTCCCTTGCAGGAAAACATTGTAATTATTACTCTACCTTTTTAAAGTTTTTTAGTGCATTTTATATATTAGCTTACCTGAAATGTAAGGGAAACCTTAACGAATATTTCCAAACGTATAAATCACAATAAATGTTTTACGTATCATTGGGCTTCTTCAATCTAGTACATTTATTTGTCAAATCTTTTTAACATTTCGGAAAATAAAATAGATTGCGGGAAATGGTTGACAAAAATTCAACCATACCTAACCAATGAATGGTTGTAATTGATTAAAATTTGTTTAAAGAAATCTCACCTTTGCTAGAATTTAGTACCATTAGTTGTTTTAACTTTAATCAATTAAATGTTCAAATAATTTGTAAAAAAAGTGTTGATCTTTGCCAACCAACACACCAATTTTATTTCGTTTAAATGAAAAAACGGCATTAATGTTGCTTTTCCCCTAATTTTTTTTCAGCCATTTCAATTTTAGTATTCGAGTACCAATTAATAATATAAAACTAGATTAATTTTAGTCTTGTCGATATAAAAATCTATAATTACCCCAAGGGACAAGATACTATCAATTAACCCAATCTATGATTTAAAAAAAGGGCAACTTTTATTATTTTCAAACTTTGGAAAACGATTTAGATATCTTTTAACAATCTAGAAGGAATGGCTGATCTGCGATCAGATGTAACTCGAGTCAATATTGGGGCGTCAAAATTGGCGTTGAAGTTTAGTGTAGCGGGGAAAAAACTATTTGTGTATCGGAAAATACTAAGTAACCAAATACCTAATTCCCAGTTTATGTATTGGTGATGAAGTTTTTTAAGAAGGAGTTTGGTTTTTCCAATTTGAAAGCAATTTGACTTTTGATGTGGATTCTATATCAGATTGCCAGAAATAGGGTTGAATTAGTGAAAAAAATGGCTATATATTTAATGCAATAGTACGCACTCAAAGGTGCTTAGATAAAAATGCAATATATTACCAATAATATCAGATGTAACTTAATATCCCAGCTAGGATTTTACATTATTTAAGATTATTCAATCTCATAAACGCTCTGTGCATTCGCAATTTGGTTTTAGCGCAATGTTTTTTCACTTCATAAGATTTAAATTTGGACTAATAATTTAATTCTTTAAATTGCTTTATTCTTTCTGTAGCAGAGGATTATTAATGGCGGCTCTATACTTGAAATTTTAAAACTTAGTAAAATTATAATTAATATCACTTTTTTAATTATGCGTATTGCTGAAAATTCTTTACAGTCATCTGACGGTTTTAAACGTTTGTATTCTTCAGACCATTTTATCCGCATCAAAACATACTTTAAATTTTCATTATCTGTACGTGTTTTCAAATATTTCTGTTAACCACTGAATTAAATATACAAAAAGAATATTTATTGAGGACGTGCATGTCAACATGGTCTGATTTCGGGTTAATTATATTTCGGTGCATTGAACTGGGAAAATGATTTCTTAAAAATTCGACAAAGCTTTTATTCACTATAGAGATTGTCTGTCCCATTACAGTGAATTACAAAATATAGTACAAATAGGTGAAAACCTGTTAAATCCGTTTAAACTTTCGTAAAAGTTTTAGGAAATCCCCTATCAATTCTTACACTTAACTATAAAAGGACAATGCGGGCTATTGAAATCTAAGAAATAAGAGTAAAAAACCGAGGAAAGTTTTTATTCGAATTCGATAACATATGCTGATATATAATGTAATTTAAGTGAAACATAATAAACAAATCCTCTTAAATTTCTAAAATATTTTTATTTTGCATTTTTAAATGAGAATTATCTATTTACAAGATAAAGATTTATGTTGTTATAAAATTAGCATCCTCAAACAAATGAAGGATTTCATTTTTCTAATAAACTAAACCCCATTAAACTGAAGCAGATAATTGATAGTTATTGTATATGAATATTCATTCGTTGAAAATACACACTGTATATGTTTATAAAATAGTTATTATGAAAGCTTATTTAGTTTAAAACTATTTTAACTATTTAAGGCAAACAATTTTCATGTCTTTGCACATTTCAAAGGCCAGAATTTTGAACAGTTCAAACAACATGTCGATACTTCTTACTTAAAAAAATGTTTATGCCCCTTTATTTTATTTAAAAGGAAAAAATAGAAAATCATATTTAAATAATAAACTGATGATTAAATAAGGTAAGTATTTCTTTCAAATTGTACATTAAATTTAAAGTATACCGACAAACAGTCGACATGAAAGCGGCAGAAAACAAACGTTCTTTTTTCTCTCTATTTTCCTACATAAAAGTATTCTTTATTTTTAAAAAGAAATCTCGAATTTTCCCTTGCTTTATGTAAAAGAAAGAAACAAAAACCTCTCGGGATCTTTAGTACAACGTGCTGCGAAATTGCAGAGAAAAAAAACTTTTTTATGGTAGTTTCCTAGAGTTCCAAATCATAGCAACTCTTTGCGGACGAGAAAAAAACCCGATGCATTGCTAAATCAAAGATGTAGACTTATTATATTAATTATTAGTAAAATTGACAAGATAATAATAATTAAAAGATAGTTAGATGTAAATCTCCGGATTGATAGAATTCATATATCTGCAAAATAGGTAGTTTGCAAGTTATTTTCTATGTTAAATATTTTTTTTTAATTTTTTAAATATTTGTTTAAAATGTTCTTTCAAAGTTTATTTATGTGGATAAAGTAAAAGAAATACATCAGGAACTAACATTAGCTTTAGTTAATTTTAATTATAGCTAACTATTATGAATATAACTATAAAATAAAATATCACTAATAAAATATTTACTATTTTTAACAATTTTTTAGCCATTGTATTGCGGAGGAAATTACCTTTTGAAAGCCAACAATTTTATTTTCGTAACGGTCTAGTTTCATAATCATAACGTTGTATGGTATGGTATGGCACATATATATTCCAGCTTGTGTGCTTGTTCAGAGAACCGGTTATAAGCTTTTGTCAAGTGGGACAGACACAGAAAGAATATTAACAGTCACAAAGAAAGGAATAACACATAGACAAATAGCAACATTTATGGACGGTCACAAACATCCATGTCTGACAGGGATTCGAACCCGACCCCAGCAGCTCCAAAGGCTAGAGTCCTAACGATTGAGCCACCGGGGCGGCTATAACGTTGTGTTCAAGTTTCGACAGAGTGAGGAGATATTCAGGATATGAAAAGCGTAAGCACACACATGCATGTTATAAGATTATGTGGCATTCCGTCAGATTAATTTAAATCAGAGCTTTAGTATCGGTAGAGTTGGCCAGCTAAGATAGTGCAACAAAAACAGTCATTAGTTTCAATAGTTTACCGAGTCTTCAAAAGACTGACTTGGTAAAACAAAACATACCCCTGTGATAATTTTTTACAGCATTAACCCTTTCAGTCCCAGTGATTCCATTTGGCATCATCACTTTCAATATTTTTTTCAAAATGTTTATGTCCCGCTATGACATCCAAACACACATCATTCGATTCTTCACACTTTGTTCTATCAGACAAAATTTTACTTTAATCTCAATAGAAGTCAGAACTACTATTTTTTTATTTAGAAAATAGTCAACAAGCGTTTCTCCTGATATTTTATAAGTTCACTTCAGTTCCACATATTTAAAACTCAATTTAAACTATTTCGGTTAAAATAATTACTAAATTTTTTTTAAATAATATGGTCAGATACCTTAAAATATCTAACTCGAAGTGTTTTTAGGTAATATATATATTTTTATTTTGTTATTTTCCACGGTTAAAGAATTTTGGCATTGTTTCAAAAACCATATAAAAAAATTTTAATGGATTTTTTTTCTTATGGAATTCGTATATTTGACCTAAAATAAGCTTATTTTGTGAATTTCAGATGTTTCTGTAGTATAGTAAATTTTTGGGACTGAAAGGGTTAAGAATACATACTTATAATTTAGCTATTATCCTTAACTGCCACAGGTTTGAATAGTTTGAATCTTGGAAAAAAAAAACTCGAAATTTTTTCAATGAAAATAAGAGCTAAGAAATAATGGATTAACCAATGAAGTAGGACTAGAGCCAAGATATGATGTAATCATGCTTATGAAAAGGAGCAATGTTAGGAATGGATTTATGGCAAGGCTAAAAGCTATATCTCTCAAGACATTCTTATTGGTATTGTATTGATTATTACTTGATTTTTCAATATATTGATTGTCACCAAATAAACTGCCATTGCCGCAAGATATTCTTATCAAATCGAGCTTATTCATCATTTTATTAACTTGGGTCAATATATGTTTTCGTAGACGACCTTCGCCTTTAGAAGGGTTACACTACACATAAGCTGAATTCTGCCATCCATGGCAACGCGAGGGTGGGTGATTTCGCCTAATCTGCAGCTGAATCACACATTCTAAAAAATGAATGCTCAAAAACGACGAAATTTTTCTTAATTTTGACGATTCAGTTACTGGCAAATGCTCCGAGTTTTCGTTTCCTCAAAGTGAGGAAATTTGAATCGTCATTTTTATGAGGATTTGAATGTCGTCTAATCTAAAGAAATATGTCGTCATTTTTGAGCATTCGAGTACAACAATGAGATTCTGTTTCCTCAAAATCAAGATACAGAATCGTCAAATCACAATCGTAAAAGTGAGGATTCGCGTTTACTCAAAAGTTACGCGATATTTTGACGAAACAATCCTCAAAATTAACGAAATGAGGCTTGAGAATTCATGAACCGTCAAAAATGAAAGTGTTATTTCTGAGAGTGCAGCTTCCTCGTTGTTCCTACAAGTTTCATTGATTTTTTTTCATTAAAAGACAGAAACATCTCAAGACATTGAACTTGTGGCAGACTGTGGCTGGTCTCCAATAGAAAAAGGCGCTGTAACAAAATTGTTCTCCCTCTGTGGCTAAGAGACTGAAATTTATATTTGATTATTTCTTTAAACTTACGTAGATTCTTTATGTCTTTATGGTCACACCAAAACTAATAAATATATCTCTGCTTGCTAACTCTCCGCTCAAGAACGATCTATGTTGTTTATTCAACTAATTTAAAAAAAGTTATTGGTTGAACAAACCTTTTGAAGTTTCCTGTTGTACGCTGGCTCAACTGAATACCGAATGATACTGGAATATTAGAAATCGACAGCCAGCTGGAAGCATTTAACCTAACCAAATAATCTACGTCTAAAATGGTCCTGGACTACACGATTAAAAATTTTGGATCTAGATTGCATCGAAATTTTTGAACTTTCTAGGTGCCACCACTATTTGGAGCGTGGATTCACCACTTTTTTGGTCAAGCCATAACTTTGATACACCGTCAAAGTGTTGAATCTGCACTCCAAATGGTGGTGGCAGCTTGAAAGTTCCAGAATTCCGGTGCAATCCAGTGCCAAATCTTTAACAGTGTACGTGAACATGACATGAGGTACTGGAAATACAATTACCAGTATCATCAGTTTCAGTACCTCATGTAGGACATACACTCTTAAAACAAAAGAGTGAAATCCACTCCAGTTGGAGAAGTGCATTTCGACACCGTAAAGGCATGCATATTTTCTCAGACTGAGTTAAAATCACTCGTTTGGAGTGATCCTGTCGGAGGTTTAACACACAAAGGATCCACTCCAAAAGGAGAAGTGCATTTTCCAGTCTGGAGGAGTGAAATCCACTAAGACTGAGTTAAATTAGGAGTGTTTGTTAAGAGTGTAGCTCTTTATTATGCCAAAAGTGCATCTTACAACATTCTCAAGCCTACAGAAATAAGAGGGCAAGAAAAGTCCCCCTATGTTAGTTGCCATAGAAACTGGGAGACATCTTGTGAGGTAACACGAGAGTCGCAAGCTCATCAGCGATGCCGACACGCCGAGGCAAATATGAACTTTGTCATCATTTTGACTTCATTCATCCCACAATTTGAAGTGGCAGCGAACAAATTGCACACCGGCATTGGGTGGCTGGGTTGCGCACTGGAATCGGGTGGTTGGGGCTGTCACTCGGATATCACCGCAGAAATAAGACGAAGAGTGAGATGGTAGGCGAGAAGACGAGTGAAGCAGCCTGAAAATTGCCAAGTAACCCTATAAGCCCAAACAAACCCATCACTCAATGTTAGTTAATACTGAAACGCATAAGTTTATTCTTTAAAAAGCTTTACTAAATGGCTCTTTGCGCAGTTGTAGGCTATACATTCTAAAAAATGAATGCTCAAAAACGACGAAATTTTTCTTAATTTTGACGATTCAGTTACTGGCAAATGCTCCGAGTTTTCGCTTCCTCAAAGTGAGGAAATTTGAATCGTCATTTTTATGAGGATTTGGATGCCGTCTAATCTAAAGAAATATTTCGTCATTTTTGAGCATGTGAGTAGAACAATGAGATTCAGTTTCCTCAAAATCAAGTTATAAAATCGTCAAATCACGATCGTAAAAGTGAGGATTCGCGTTTACTCAAAAGTTACGTGATAGTTTGACGAAACAATCCTCAAAATTAACGAAATGAGGCTGGAGGATTCATGAATCGTCAAAAATGAAAGTGTTATTTCTGATAGTGTACAGGGTGGGGCAAATAAAAGTGGAAACGGTCTAGAGATAGGAATACGTTGAAAAGCTCGGCAAGAAATTGAATCCGCCTGAAAGCATTCAAGTGGAAATAAAAGATTATTCAAGCGTGCAATGGTTTCACTGGACAAACCTGCTTTGCATTGGTTGGATTGGATTAGCATCACTTTAGAGATACTCATCTACTATTGGACAGTTCCGATCGTTGCGTCGGTGTGAGGTGCGACTGTGTGAGTGTAAGTTGATCTATTTACTGGTGAAGATGAAACTCACAGTAAAGCAGAGCGTGTTCATTGTAGAAAATTTTCTTGAGATTGCAAAAATTCCCTTCATAGATAACAAAAATGCGTTGCAATTTTAGTTTGCATTAGAGTCAGAAATCGCCAAGTCGATGAAGTAAGCCAACACTAACTCCACTGTAAAATGGCGCCAAATGCTTCACCGAAAGAATTTGTTTGGTTGGTTGGTTGATATACATATATTTTCAGGCTTGTGAGCTTGCCGCTTATAAACCTTCGTCAAGTAAGACAGTCACAACACACTCACACTCACATGCACACATACACGTGACAGATGCTGCCATCTATCACGCTCCACCTCCACAATTTAGACATGTCCCTGAAGGGGAGAGAAATGGTCTCCAGGAACCTGTACCCGTGGGAAACTGCGCAATGACCGCCCACAGGACTTTCGGACCCAACAGATTTAACGAGCACGTACTCCGCATATACTCGGTGAGTTTTCAGCTACCAGGTTTCGATCGCGGGACCTTCCGATCCGTAGATCGCTACTCTGACCACAGGGCGCCTCGCAGCCCTTATTTGTTTGGGCTTACCACAAAACAATTAATGGCTTCACTTGGTACACAGGTTTTCTCATTCGTTTTTGTACGGCATCACCTCTATCCCCTTCTTGACTCTATGGATATCAGTTTCTGGAGGGGGAGAAATTTATCGAAGTATTCGTGATTCGCGTGGTGACAAGCAGTCACTCAACAGGAAAACCATGTTGCAAATTTATGGCATGCGGAGGAATTTCGGCGAGGGGTTTGGGGAATTAATTGAAGGGTTTGCTGCAAAAGAGATGTTCATTGCACTTGAATCTGTTGGAGCGAGATAAATATTTGATTTGCATTTTTAATTGCCTTTGATGTTTAAGAAAGTCTGAGGAATAGTTAGGAACTGTACTGTAGATTACTATAAAATGTGACAGGTAGATGCTAATCCTGTATTTGAGAACTCGCTAATCATACTATAGAAATGATCCTATGAAGTATGATTCTATAAAATCCTATAAAATATTTCCTGAAACTATATGCAAAATATGTAATGCATCCGAAAGTGAAACCTGGAAACACATAATTTTCACTTGTCCTATTTATGAATCCTTCAGAAGAAAATACTTTATTAATTCTAACAATCTTTCAGTATTTTTAAAATTTCATAACAAAAACTATTATAATATTTATAACTACTTAATATCAGTTTTAAAATTTAGACAATATATATTAAGATTCGATGATACTGACAATTAATTTACTTCCTTGTGTCTCTTTGTATGTATTTAAGTGTTTGTTTGTATTTCATTAGTTTGTCTTTTATAGGTATCCTTGCAATAGATTTATGTTAATATTATGTAACATTTTATTGTAATAACCATTGCCAACCATTGTAAACGGGTTTAGGCCCATTGAAATAAATTTATTATCTATCTAAAAAAAATCCATCTATCTATCTAATCCTGTATTTGTTAATATCATGTCATTTAAGGGGAATCAGGTGGTTCTATCACCCATGTTAATTTTACTAAGTTTAGGGACATTTTCTCAGGAACTATAGGAGATATCATATCAATTTCTTTTATAGTTTGCTCCTTATATATAGATCTTTGTTTAAAACCGGGGATATTTCACTTTATGAAAATATACGTTTACAGTGATTTTTAAAAATATATACTAAAAAAACACAAAAAATCCGATTTAAAGTTATATAATGTTTTTGAGCAAAGATATTTAAAATTCCTCAGTTTTAATCATAGAGCTATTAATGGGGAAGAAATAACACAACAAAACATGTTGATAACTTTGATAGTTAATGAGAAAATGTTCCTAACAGTTACCTTTCATTTTATTAAACCCAAAAGAAATTAAGTTATAGGTAAGAACTGATATACAGAGTTTTTGAAAAAGTCTTATAAAAAGAAAACTACTAAACCGAAATCTATAATCTTGGTCTGAAATAAAAGCTATAGATGTACAGATTAAAAATAAAAGAAAAGCAGAAAATCGACATTTTTGACCCAAGCACTCTTCCGACTCCCCTTAAAACTTTCACAATCAAATTGACCGAAAATATTTATTGCTATAAAATTTGGGTGATAGGGGTTAGATATGTATATCTATAAATGTTTGAAAATGTTAGTAGTTCATGTGATGCGAAGCAGTCACTTTTAATGAAACCAAGTCAAAAGTTTATGGAATGCAGATGAATTTTGAGAGATAGTTTGGTTAATTTTTAGACTTTAATGTGGGTTTACATTAGGGTGGGCCGAAAAAAACTTTTTATTTTATTTGAGATTGCTATAGTGCGGAAAAGTTGCCATTTGTAAAGACATGAAAAATGCACTAATTATTATTTTTTTATAACCATATCTTCCGTTCGCGCAATGCATTCAAAGATGGCGAAAAATTGTTAAAAACCGTAACTTTTTATAATTTTTTTAAAACACGGCAGATGTTTTTTAATTACGTTCCTATATCATGAATTAGATATTAAAAGTATGTAAAATCCATATATTATAGCACTTATTAATAATAAATGCTATAATATATTATTAGTATAATAAGTTATTATACATTTGTGACAGATCTTCCGACCACTCAACGTAGTATAAAATGAGGAAAATTCGTATTTTTCGCTAAATTTCAAAGTTTTAACTTTTTGTAAATTTTAATCATACAACATGATATAGGAAAGCAATTAAAATCACATATCGGGCTTTAAAAAATTATGAAAAATTACGGTTTTTGACAATTTTTGCCCAACTTTGATGGCATTGCGCGAACGGAAGATATAGTCATAAAAAAATAATAATTAGTGCATTTTTCATGTCTTTACCAATGGCAACTTTTCCGCACTATAGCGATCCGAAATAAAATAAAACGTTTTTTTCGGCCCACCCTAGTTTACATCCTTTTGATTCACACATTGGTATTTTATTCCTAGCAAACCTTTTGAAGCAACATAAATCGTTCTTCATTTAAAGGTTCTTTGTACTATGTACATGTATGCATATGAATAATTTTAACTATAGTTTTTTTTTTAAATCCAAGTACAAAAAACACTTAACAAAACACTTACAAGAAAGACAACCAAAGCCTGCTGTGCTAATTTCAGCTAAAGGCAAAACATTGTAACTGAAAATTAGTTTTCTTTTCTCTGAACACAATTTTAAAAACGTCGATGTATTTGCTAAAGTATATGCAATTCATGTGAGGTAAAGCAGACAGTAGTCTATATTTGGAGATGTTGGATTTCGTAGCATATGGGGGGGGGTTCAGTGTTGAATTGTGCAATTGAAAGATTGTATGCAAATTTATATTTTACTGTTGATGTATAGATATTTGTTAGCTTGCGTTCAATGTCAAATTGATTTACATTTGGTCTTCATTGAGAATCGCACAACATTTTGGTAGCTTATAAAATACATTGCATTAAATCCAATTCATCAATCATTTATTTTTTCAGATGTTCGTAGGATATCAAATGCAAATGCTGTAAACTAATTTCTGTTGAAAAACAACACTCCCTGGCTACGAAATTACTTTACGGACACTAGTCTTAATATAATGGTCGAGTAGTATTTTAGCTACAACGCAATTTTACGAGCAATGGGCAAAACATTAATTTATGGTATTTAGCTGTAACTGACGACCAACAACTCATAAATGTTAATATTTTTTTTTATATTTACTTCATTTTTAATTCACTGTTTGATAACAGTGTAGTACTTTTAATTAATCAATTAATCAATCATTCATGAAAATGTAATTTAAATTTTATATTATGAAAACATGTTTTAAATATTTTATTTTGAATTTCAGATGACAATAATGATGATATTGAGATGACATTTGTGAGGTCAAAGCCTCAAAGGATAGAAGCTCTTTGTCGGATCACAAAGTTTTCCAAAAATGAGCTGAAACTAATATATCAAGGATTCAAGCAGGTATTTAAAAACACTTCCTTTTATTTTAATGTATTATTAGACTATGGATTTAATGTAGTTGATATTTGCTTTTTAAGAATAAATTTTACAGTACATTTTGTGATAAAACATACCTTGTTTTACTGTTATCGTGATTGAACACCAAAATAAAAGTACTAAGGACAAAGCAAATATATCGGTTTGGAATTTGAATCTGTAAATTATCTTTAAATATACAGTAGTAAACAAATAACGAGTCAGTTGCCAAAATCACATTCTTCTAATTATAACCAATACAAATTACTTTGTCAATTTATTGGCGAATAATTAACGGGAAGGACTATATAATAGTATTTTAGTTTGAAAATAAAAAAACTAGTTTGTTTATAAGAAAATTATTTTATTAGAAAACAAATAAAGATGCTACGAATTACGCCAAATAAAAATACTATTTTTTGAGGGGTTTTAAACTGGTGAAGTGTAAAATATAATTTCTAATACACTTTTAAAAGAATTAAACTGTTCTTTGTAAAGTGACAATTTTCCCATTAAATTAACATAGAGTAAGCTACCCTTTTAACGACCGGTAAGTGACAAATTTGTATAAAGTTGATGATAACTAATAAGGTATTTTTTAAAGTATCATTGAATATATTTGTTCTCTAAAGTATAAGTTAATTCTCCTGATTTGTCCCCTTTAAAGATAGGTAACTACACTTTCGAAACTGTAAAACAGTTTACCTACCTGGGAACTCTGATCTCAAGAAGCAATGATCTAAAAATTGAAATAAATAATAGAATCTTCATGGCTAATAGAAGTTTTTATGGCCTCAGAAACCAATTTAAGTCTAAATTTATTTCTGTAAACACCAAGTTGAGCATTTATAAGACTTTAATCAGACCTATTGTCCTATATGGAAGTGAATGCTGGACCCTCAATAAATCAGTAGAAGAAAAATTGCTAATATTTGAAAGAAAATTGCTAAGGAAAATATTTGGACCTATTAAGGAGAACAATGAGTGGAGAATACTTTACAACTATGAAATTTACAGAAAATTTGGTAAATTTGGCGGGACCGACATAGTGAGAACTATAAAAGCATCCCGAATTAGGTGGCTGGGCCATCTGTACAGATGTCCCGAGGACTTTCCCACCAATAAAGTGACTTTTTCCAAAATTGAAGGTACAAGACGTAGGGGACGACCACCCACACGATGGTTAGACGATGTCGAAAGGGACCTCAAAATATTAGGAGTCAACCGATGGAGAGCCATTGCGGCTAATAGGGCCAACTGGAGGAGGATCAGCGAGTCAGCCTTGGCCTGCAAAAGGCTGTTGAGCTTGTGAAGAAGAAGAAGAAGAAAGTATAAGTAAATTATTCGCATAATTCAATTCATATGTGAAACAACGAACGGAGTCGAATTAATTTAAAAGTATAGATTCGTGTTTGGTAATACCCAACTAAGTAGTTTCAAAGGAACTAATTTAAACTACATATTAATATCTATAGTCCATTAAACAAACTATATTTAATAATATTGATATGAATAAATGTAATCTTATTTGTTCGATGTTTGTACTTTTTCAATGTAAAAGAGATGAAACGATTTAGTGTATGATAATTTTAACAAATTTATAAATACTAAGAAAAATAGGAATATTAATCCAAGTTGAAATACAATTTGCTTTTCCACAACCTTGCATTTAGTTTATATTTGTTGTTAATTTTAGTTTCAATCATGAAAAATCAAAAAAAAATTAATAACTCAACTTATATTAATTAATAAATTAATCAAATATACAGACACGATGCTTAAATATGAATTTAAAATATTATGAAAACACTCATATAATTTATAATAGTTTTAAACTTAATAATAGTTTAAACGTTTAAAAAGTATAAGCACTAATTATTTAATCTTCTCTCTATTAAAATATCATATTGTCAGAAGTACAAGAATGACTCACTTTTCAAAATTTGCAAACAGATTTTTTGAAATTTAGTTGAATCCTTCAAGTTCATTACAACAACTCTAAACAGTTTCAGCCAAGCTCAGTTTTGAGACGAAACATATGGACTTGACAGTATCTTAAAAATAAAATGAACATCATTTTGATGTGTTGACATTTTTTTCACGGTGGTAACACTAGAAAGAAAATACAAGGAAAGGTTTTGTTATTAAATAACACTCTCTCTTCGAAACTTGTTTTTATTTGACTTTTATCTATTTATACTTTGAAAAAAAAAAGATAATCCGTTTTTTATCTCACGAAAAGAACTGGAAATCATAAGTTTTTCTTTCGAAACTAGAATTCTCTGTTTTGGAAAAAAAAAGCCGCTGACTCTTTGGTTTTTTTTGCTAAGTATATTTTAATATATTAGCTAGAGCAAACACTTAGGGTTTATTTAATATCAAAGTAATTAGAAAGATAATTGTATTTTATTCGTTACACTAATAGGTCTGATTGTTTTTAAAAAGTTACAGTTACAGTTTTCTTTATATTTGTCATTATTTTATTTTTTTTGCAGTAATTTGAAAAATGCGATGTTGTCTATTTTTTTCCCTCCAAATTTAAACGTCTTAATATCTACAGTAGGCTAAGATGTGTAGGAGGCGGGGGGTGGGGAGAATAGCATAAATGAATTACTCCTCCTTTACATATTTTAATATTTTCCTTCTTTTTAATTTGTTAGATTTTCCCTAATGGCACATAATAAAGGTTATTCTAACGGCATAAGCATATTTGAGATTTTTATTATTGGGGACTCGTGAGAAATAGTACAGTAAGTGGACCTAATTATGGATTTTTATGGAAACAATACCAAGCATTATCCCCGATTTAAGAACAAAAATTTAGGCTACAGTAAGAAAACTATGCATAGTTGGCTTCATAAAGCGTTATCCATGTTTTGGAATAATTTAATTCTTAAATAAAGGGTTAATACTGAACTTTATTGTATTATAATGAAGTTAAATTAGTTTATTGTTATTATCTTTATTGTTATCATAATTAACACTACTATTAATATTCGTATTGCTTAAAAATATTAATATAAATATTAATATTAAAGTAAAGGTGCTCTATTTCTATTCAGTAAAAGTATAAGAATGTAATTTCTACAGAATTCATGCAAAAGTAAATTGAAACTGCACTGCAAATTTTTTAACACTTCATTTCCACTCATAAAATATTTTTTGACATCAAAATTTACTACATTCTTTTCAAAATTTACTTAAATAGATACACTCGACAAATCTTAACCCTATTAACACAATTCTAAGTATAATGATTACATACACTCTTAAAACAAAAGAGTGAAATCCACTCCAGTTGGAGAAGTGCATTTTCGACACCATAAAGGCATGCATATTTACTCAGACTGAGTTAAAATCACTCGTTTGGAGTGATCCTGTCGGAGGTTTAGCACACAAAGGATCCACTCCAAAAGGAGAAGTGCATTTTCCAGTCTGGAGGAGTGAAATCCACTCAGACTGAGTTAAATTAGGAGTGTTTGTTTTAAGAGTGTAAAGCAATCATCTGACTTAAACCTACACAATATTTAATCTACTCCCGAACGTTTAAATTCAGCTCGCCAAGTCAACTTAGCAATGGTACCGCTTCCAATTTAATATTATTCAAGTAGTTTTGCATTAAGTTTTCAGTAGATGATAATTAGACCAGGCTAATTGTTTGCAAATGCAAGTGCAACTTGTTCGGATCACGCTGCTACAAGAGATATATTCTCGCACAATATATGTGGATATTATACTTTGGAATTTCAGGAAGGAGCTCAAGTGTAGGAATGATTGCAAGGGGTGTTTTGGCAGTGTAATGCAATGGATTAGGTTTTAAGAAGGACTTTATTGGCGCCATGAAACTCGCCAGGAGGTCTATGGGTAACTGCGGATTTGCAATCTTCATTAATTCTGATTGTCGCCCTCTTGGATTGAGGATTGTTTGAAGGAAATTTGTCAGAAAGGAAATTAAGTTTCCTATGCTTGATGTGAATTCTGTAAAATTGGTAAATGTCCTTTAGAGATCTTCCACGATACAATAACCACTTGAAATTGGAATTTGTTTTTAACTGACTAAAGAAAAACAGGGAAAATTTGGATGATTTAGGATTGTTTAAAGTCAGAAGAAAAATTAATTTGTTAAGTGTGCTAGGTTTGATAGGAATTTTGAAAACATAGTAAATTTCTTTTTGAGGTCTTAAAGAGGTAATGAACACTTGTCATTGTTAAATTCCTAGCTGTTACAATTGAAAAGCAGTCTCCTGAAATATAAACAATTATTTTGTCCAAAAGTATCAATTGTAAGCAAATCTGTAATTAAACGAAACAAGAAATATTGTAGAACTACCAGAAGGTTAAAATACGTTCTTGAAAATAAACTGTTAAGGCACACTTGACTGTTGGAATGAAATGGAATAGAATGCAAATGCGCCCTCTAGAAGGGAAGGGCGTAGGCTATGTAGCCAATTACCCCGCTCGCCAGAAGGGACAGTCACAGGAGACATTTCTTTCTTAAAACACATATATTTCTTAAAACCATGTATATATTTTTTTTTCAAAAACTTTTCGTTGTATCTACGAAATATCACTGAAACTTGTGCATCTTGGGTAAAATTCTCATTTTTACCAACATAATAAAGAACGAACTTCTTCTATTTAAGTACTATTCCATTTTAAACGTTTATTTCTTTGTTATGCCAATAATAAAGTTACAATGTGAAATATTTTAAAACTTATAAAAAAAATCTTTTAAAAATCGTACGTATAATTTTGTATCTCCTACATTTTATTTCTTTTAGGCACCCAGTTATTTAGATATTTCTGTAACAGAATCTTTGTTGGGATTTGAGTTTTAGTAGTTCATTTTGTAGTATAAAATTTTTGCTAATACTTTGATTTCAAAGTACTTCAAAATATATGTTTGTATACATTCTCCCCACCTTCCCAATAAAAAAATATTTATTTATTTATTTGAGACAAAACAGACCTTTCGGTCCCATTACATTGCCCAATATAAACAAGAATATACAACACCACCAGCAAAAGAACACAAAAAACAATGCATGCAATAAAAACTAAAAAAATTAAGGACATGCAAACTCTCTTAAAGACTGGAAAAGACAAAAAAATATCCAAATGATCTGTATGCAAATTATAAAATGAGCAAAATTTATTTAAATAAAAAATTTCATCAGTAACAGTTCTTATATTAGTTCCACAAAATTGTAAAGCTTTATTAACATCTTTTATAACAATATTTTAAAAAAAAACATTTTTTTAAGGTTATATTCATCTCATATAATGAGTTATCGTATTCATTTACTTTTTTGTTTATATCGATTTCTTAAAAAAGTAATCTATTTAATTAAAATTATCAAAAACTAAATTATAGAGTGATAACCAATAGTGGGTCGAGGGCTGCTGTGTCTATTTTAGCTAATATTTTAAACATTTCTTTCACTATTTTATACAAAAGTAAAAATAATCTTTCTAAAACTTATTTATTACGTAGTAGTTTCACATTACTTGCAAAGATTATTATTCACAAAAAAAATTATCTTTACATTCCTGAAAATATTAAATACGCTCACTTGTTCATTTTCGAAAATTGAGTTGTTACAAAGATAAAAAAAGAGTTCAGTCATTTTATGACTGAAAACTGAACAGAACAGTCAAAATTTCTTTATAAAATGTATTCAAAATTTTTGCATTTCAAAATACCTATTCATGTCAGTTTTTGTTTTTTCTTAATATCACGGAAGTTTTATTTGGCAGAATATTAAAACTGTCACCGTCAGACATATTTATGTTTATGATGTAACTCTTGCATAGACGTCAGAACTCATTTTTCGCTTTATAAATTTGGATTTTTCTTTGGTTTTATTCTTCAAACGAATTAAATTTTTATTCTCCAGGAAATATTAAAAATGGGATCTGGTTAATTATCAAATAATAATTAAATTCTAAAATCAGCATATGTTTAATGACATTTATTTAATTAAGTTTTATTTAACCTACTTAGTAATTAGTTCCTATACATCACAAAATGTTCCTCAAGTTTACTGTAATGTGGATTTTTGAAAATTTCTCCAAAAGAAAGTCATATCAAAACTATTTTCATTTTTTTAACAATTTCATCGTATCGAAAAATAATGTATCTCGCGATATTAAATATTTCATATTGTCATGCTATTTTTGTATTTTATTTTATTCGAAAACGTTTAAATTAATTATCCTACTCAATACTATGTTTCAACTTTTAACGTGATCCTTAATTGTCATGATTTACCTAAGCTATGACATTGGTAATATAGTATCAGCAAGTTAATTCTAATTCGTTAATCAGTGATCAACTTCTATAATATACTATAAAGAAACGCACGAAGTAAAAAAAGTTCATTACAAACGAAAAAAAAATAATATTTATTTATATCTTCGTAAAAAAATAATCTACATTTTCTAAATATATATATAGTAGACTGAATTTGCAAACATCATGGAAAAAGCATGTTTCAATCAGTTTTTCTAGAATATATTTAGAAAAATAAAAGAATCTACACTCTGGTCAAGTGTTTTTTTTAAACTTTTCTAAACAACAGCATATTACCTTTTTAGTATCTTATAAAAGTAATTTTAAAATTTTGATAGAAGAAAGTACTTATTTAATAAAAAAAAAGTTTAATGTTTTGACCCTATTCACTGACGGAATGGTATTTGTTCGAAAATGCAATTTACTTAAAAAAAATTATTAAAAAGCAAGGCTTTTAAACTGTATATAAAAAATATATATTACTCTTATTACATATGGCTCAACAACAGAATCACAATGCAATTGCTTATTAAAATTCGTTTTGTAGCCGCACAATGCATTATTCAAAAGAAAACAATATGCAAAAAAATGCGTGTTTTCCTAAAAAATATCCACAATCGTTTGATTGGCACGCCTTCAAGTAAACAGAATTCTAAACCCCAACAAAAATTCTGTTGGAAAGAGGAAAAAGTCTTTTAAATTTATGCCTTAGGAAAAATACATACTCTTGTTGTTAAATATTTACGAGATACGGGGGATCACAATAAAAAGCACGAGAGGTGATGCGAAAGATCTATTTCTGTCAATGCCAAATCCCCCATTCGAAAGTGCAGAAACAAGACGGTGAAATCTCAATAAAAACCCCGAGCATAAGTCGGAATTTTTCTTCCCATTCCTCAATATAGAGCTGGTGTCTATGTCTATTTATTATGTAGGGTGGAAATCTATAAAATATTAATGACCGAGGCAAGGACCAGAAATAGGACTCGACTTATTCCGGTTTTGCTTGTTTTAATATTTAAGGGGTCGTCTATTAATCTAAAAATACGGTTTTTTGACCCCCTCTCCCAATCGGGTGAAATATCGTTTTTTGGTGAGTTTTAAATAGTTTTTGAAGCTAACAACAAATTAAATATGGTTTGGAAAACCACAATTAATATTATCGTGTAAGATTTCGCTAAATTTAAGTCGTAAAACATAATTTGCTTTAATTTAACTATATTCTCTCGCTATTTTACGTGAATTTTTTGGTAAGGAAAATTCTGTGATATTTGACGAGGCCCCACCCCCTACTTGAGATTTTGTGATATTCGGGTCGATACCACCCTTAACGCAATATCTAATTTACGAACGTCCGCTTAACTGGTAGCCTTTTACAGAAAGTTTAGGTTGGCAAAAAGCACATGAATCCGATTTGTGTGAAAATGATACTTTTTAGTTTTAACTCGTTGGTTGTTAGACAGATAATATTTAGGTTTGTATGCTTTGTCAGAAACCCGCTTATAAACATTCGTCAAGTAAGACAGACACAACGCATACACATAAGTGACATATGCTGCCGTCTATCGCCACCTCCGCAATTTAGACACGTCCCTAAAGTGGAGGGTAATAGTCCCCAGGGACCTGTATCCATCCAAAACTACGCCATGACCGCCCACATGACTTTCGGACGACCCACAAATTCAACGAGCACGTACTCTGCATATACTCGGTGGGTCTTCAGTGGCATCGGGACTCGATCGCGGGACCTTCCGATTCCGAGAATGAGGCATTGACCACTAGGCTACCCACGTCTCCCGTTTTAACATTTATGAGAATCTTAGAAAAATTAAGTATAGGACTGTTCACGGAAAAATGACGTTTAGGCCATGTAAAAATAATTTGGATAAACCTCAATTTCATTCAGTGAAAGGCTTTTTTTAATGTTTATTACCTCATTTAATGGTTACAAACGATTGAAATGTCATAAGAAGATATGCTTAGAATTCTCCGTTAAAAAGGTTGATAATCAGCATACTTATACCTATATCCAGAGTAGTACGAGCTCAACAGCCTGTTGAATTATAGCACTTCAAATTGAAACGGTTTTTTTATAAAAACTGAATGGACGCGGGTCCTCAAAACAAATGCTTCTGTGTTAATCCAATGGAAATAATAATTTTATGTCACATTACTACGACCGTATTGAATATTTTTACAATTTTTTTTATTTTATATGATAGACTTATGACTTATGACTTTCTTGGTGGGGGGCAAGATCGCCAACACTGCGACTTTAAGTCTATTGTACTAAGCCCCAGAAATGACACAAGCACAAGAGACACACAAAGAAAGAGACGACACAAACACATAGACAAATAACAACATTTATTGACAGTCACAAACATCCATGCCTGACCGGGATTCGAACCCGACCCTAGCAGCTCCAAAGGCTAGAATCCTAACGAGTGTGCCACCGGGGCGGCGAATGATATATGATAGAGGTATTGAATATTTTTACAAATGTTTTTTTTTATATCCTACAGGTATTGAATATTTTTACAAATGATTCTTTATATGATACAGATATATCTGACTTAAAGGGATCTATAAACATACTTTTAAAAATTGATTAGAATATTTCGTTGTAAAATTATTCACTGAAATTTTTTTAAATAAACTTTTTTAAACTAATTTGAAAATGTGGTATAATATTCATTATTTTATTGTAGTAATGAATTCCGTCATTTTTTTTGTATGGTATGTAAATATGTAGGATTAAAATATCGGAATTTCGGCGGCTGTCTTCTATGGGAACTGACGAATAACTTTTATTTAAGTTATCACGCATACTTTACATTTTCAGCACCTTACAACAGTTCGAATCAACCCATTTTATTGTGATCACTTCATTTTCGCTATAAGTTTACGAAAAATAAACTTGTCTAAGTTATTCAAATTCACTATCCTTTCGACAACAGTTTACGTGAGAGCGTTGAAAATCTTTCCCATAACCAAAGCAGTTGATAAGGAACGGAAAGAGTAAAAATGTAAATAAAGTATAAAAAACGTAAAACGTAACTTAAAAAAAAACGTGAAATAAAATGCGGAGTATTTTTTGGCGAGGAAACTGGGTTTTCAACCACTTTCGAAGGCCAGCTTCTTTGCGAGTGAAAATAAATGATGCTTGATGTTTCCTTGTTTTCTTCCAGAGTCGTTATCTATCCATCAAAGTTTCTCTGCGTTTTTTTACTACGCAAAACTACGCAGAAAATTGATTATAGTGTAGTAAAAAGGGAAAGGGAGGCCATTTAGATAACCATGAATTAAAATGACTTCTGGGAGTTCAAAACACCGAATAGGGGCTATTTTTGTTAAGTGGAGTTTTTAGGGAAAGCGTTTGCTTTTTATAATTGTACAAACTTGGCGAAAGTTCTATTTTTAAATTTAGGTATTTTTGGGTTCTGCGAAATTTTGCCAACACATTAAAGTATGTTACTTTCAATATTGAGAAAGTTTAAAAAAAATAAAGTAAACTATGAATGAGTAAAAACAACCCTTCATAAAATGCAGTATTAAAAAATATAGAATTTGTAAGAGGACATTTTATAAAATTATTTTACTACTGCTATATTTAATAATAAGTTGTATTTTGTTTTACTTTAGAAAAAGTTTTTTTATTTACAACCATTTGGTTTATAACTTAACAATACAGAAAATGCGGTTTTACGGGTTTAAAGTCACAAAGTTAATTTTAAATTGTTCAAAATTTTAATAGTGGTGAGCGGATCTGAACCATAAACCTATTTTTTGGCCTTTCAAGCTAGACGATCCAGTCAAAACCTATAGTCTAGATGCAGATCGCACAAGTTTACAGCATTGATAGCGTTTCGCTATGCGTATAAGTATCAGAGTCTCAGTAAAAAATTTTTTTTTTACTCGTGTTCTTATAATTTCCACCCAGTTCTATATAAAAGGTAAGTGAACAATTTTTTCTTGCATGGTAGCGATGACTGGTTAAGTGATAGAATTTAAGGTTATTTTAATATATTGAAGCGAGGGACAGATTGGGGCTAAACCGTAGAGAATTGTAGGGTTTAGCCACGGCTAACTTCAATAACAAGGCCAGAGAAGCTCTACCAAACAGACGGAAATTTTTACGTCACTGATATTTCCAGTGCCGAAGATAGAGAAACTAGTTCGGACGCATTCGGAACCCTAAAAATGTGGTCAGCCGTGAGCGAGTGGTTCCGAACTGGTTTCGAGACAGGTTGTCTTCATCTTCTGAACAACGTCACTCGGAACTATGACGTCAAAATTTCCGTCCCCGAGCTTGTTTGAGAAAGCTTCTTCGGCCTTAGTAGTTGAGTAGGCCGAGGTTTAGCCCCAAACGGTTTGCAATGGCAACATACCTGAATCGATTGTAACTTACGAGGAAAGTATGCCTATCAAAAATGTTAAAGTTTTATATTTCTTCTTAACATTTTTTTCGAAGATCCCAAATAAAGCACAACTGGGATAGTCAGCTAAAGTAAAAGAGCTGAAGGAAAAAATCAAAAACTGCTCCGAAAGATAAAAGCTGAAAAGGTAGGGCGAAAATTCAAAACAAGTGATCTTGGGAAAAGGGAAACCAAAGCGAATCCTAAACCCAAGAAAAGAATTTTTAAAACAACACTATATAAAATTCTAAAATGTTGTAAATTTCTAAGACTTTCTAAAATTTTCCTAAGTTTTACAATTGTAATATAGTACGGACCTTTATTAGTAATAAAAAGGTTTTTTTAACAGTAATCTATTGCATTACAATCATTACTTATCTAAACAGATGATTTTTAATCTATACGGTATAGTTTCTACGTTACCGACTTTTATAGCCCCGACTCACGGGGCTATTTCGTACAAGGTAACTTTGTTGTGGTTGTTTAATCACCAATTTTGCAAAAAGTGGAGTATTTGCCAAAATTTTTATGAATGATCAGTTGCCGAATAATCCAATTATATATTGCTTATGTTCATATAGTCTTTGCTTTGTATCGACGAATCTTCCTTATATGCACGGTACAAACCTGCTCTCCCCTAGGTACTTATGTGCCCAAGAATTTTTTGTTAATAAATCATAATTGATTAAAAAAAAAGTTAAATAAATATAGATTCATCCGTTGAAAAACAAATTTTTTAAATGAAAACTAAGATCAAATGTTACTCTGAATAAAATCGAACAACTCTTTTTTCTCAGAGATTTTCCAATTAAGTTTTTTTTTAAACATTTCCTCTGAATGAAATGCAATTTATTTTGGTTGTCATGCTCGCAAAACAAAAGAAAAACTCTTATTTGGCGTTGGTAATGCCGGAAATAAACACATGATTCAAGAAAAACTCACGTGTATTTTCATTCAAAGATAATAGCATCATTGTTAGAGACAAAATGGAACGTTAACTTCATAATCTACTTTCATTTCCGTGAATAATTACGAGCGTCTTTTCATTAAGGTAAAAGCGCTTTTGCACATAAACAATAGACGGTAAACATTTAGTAAAATGAGGTATCGCGTGTTTTATATAATAACTATCACTGACTATTACTATATATTCGACTACCACACATATACTTTAAATATTAATTAAAAAGTTATTATCGTTATTTTTTTAATATTTTTCTTCGTATATTTTTCTTCCTTAAAAATTTAAAACATTCGTCAATTTTTAATCACGTGTTTTGTATAATAACTATTACTGACTACTTTTATATATTCGACTACCACACAGATATTTTAAATATTAATTAAAAAATTATTAACGTTATTTTTAGTTTTTCTGTAAAAAGTTAAAACATTCGCCAATTTTAAAAAATTATTTACGAAACAAATAACTCCCCTTTCAGTCCCAAAGCCAATTTGGTATCATCATTTTAAAATTATGATCATCTATAGCCATTTATGATATCAAAAAGCACATCATTCGATTGTTCAAACTTTTTTCCCAATTAGAAAATATTTTTCATTAATCCCAATTGAAGTCCTATTACTTTATTTTTTTTAATTACGATAAAAAAACATGATGATGCCATATGGTATCACTGGGACTGAAAGGGTTAAAATGGCAACAGTATAACAATACAACGATATCCTCGAAAAAAGAAATGGATTTCATGAATAAATCCGGTATTTACCGCTTAAGAAACTCTAGATTCCAAAATGCTAGGTTTAAAAGAAAGTATCCTCATTGTCTAAAACGTTTAAAGTACTTCCAGAATTCGTAATTTTACTAAAAAAGATATTAAAAACACTTAAAGTGACAGCTTATGCAGAAAGAAAATTTATGAAGATCGTTGCATAAAAAATTTAAAAAGAAAACAGTAGCAAGAATCTGGGTGAAAAAAGGTATTGAAAAGAAACCTCTAAAAAAGAACATGTTTTATATGGTAGAAGAACTGAAAAATGATAAGTCTAGCTACTTAAAAAAAACTTTTTTAGAGTATTGAAAGAATTAAACGCCAGACTTGAAAAAATTACTTTTTTCTTCAACAAGAAGCATTATTTAAAAGTTTTTGAGTGGTGAAGGTACTCGTGAAAGTTTTTTTTTTCTCCTTTTAAATTTAAGGGTTTTAAGTATTCTATGGATTTTAAACATATTGTCTTAATTTCCGTAAACTTATATTTAAAGTCATAGAAATATTAAAACTCACATAAGTTTTTTTGATTTAGAGGGGAAATGCTATTCGTTTATATCTGCTAAAATGTGTATATTTAACTGCAAAATATTTAATTTGGTTTGGTTTGAATTATCGTCGCACTGGAGCTACACGAGGGCTATTGGCGACGGGCGTCGTATTTTAGAACCACAGTCAAAATATTTAATTTGAGATAATTTTTAATTTTTGCTTAAAACATGAATTTGCACGATATTTATTTTTCAAATATAATTTGCCGTACGATTAAAAAAAATGTCAATAATATACCCAAAACAAAAAGTATAATTTGAGGGAATTTAAAATAAGTTTTTAAAAAGGCATACAAATTGTATATTTGACAAGACTTAAAAGAGTAAATAAATTTCATTGAAATTGGAAAATAAGAAAAACATTAGAAGATGTGCTTTTAAATTGTAGGCAAAATTTAATTAATATGTTTCATTGTAACTGGATAAAAGCAAAAATCATTACACGATGTGATATGAAGAAAATTTATGAAAATATCATGTAAAAATTACAGTGTATTTTTGTTTATTGTATATCGAACAAAAATTATTAAGTATGAATATTTAAATTTTAAGAAACTGGAATTTGTTCTTTACTTTTAATGTGTCCTATGTAGCTACATATTATATTCTTATGTGGTATATAAACTATAAATAACTAGATATGTATAGATGTTAACTTTATTTTTTTGTGAAAATTTTCGCCTTGTTATATTAAAAATAGTTTTATCAACTATCTACTTAAGTAAAAGAGTAATTGAAAATGTAATTACTAAAAAAATTTCAAAAGAGTTATAAACATCAAATTTTTAATCATTATTCTTCTTATTTTTATATTTCAGCCAAAAATAATTTGTAACGGAGTTGACATTGTATGAATTCCATTTAGAATTCTGTTCTGCAAGGTTAGGATCCTCTATAGACGTTTATATTAACATATACCGCAAAGTATTATCATAATAATTGGCAATATACTATAACATAGCTTAACACTTTGGCTGCGGCGATAACGATGGAAAATGTTCATCGATAGAGGCTGATGTGAAGTAGAAGAACATACTGTTTTTAAAACCAGTTCGTTACCATGGAAATGAACTAACTCTTCTTCATTTTCGAAAAAGTAAGAATCTTAGTTTGAGATCGCAAAATTACAAGGTTAGGTTGAATCAACGTCGCTAACTGAAGCTACACGGCTGCTAGTCAAAAAAAAAAAAAAAAAAAACGAGGAAATGTTCCTGGACTTCTCCAACCAGATAATCCCCTGTTACTAATTATTGAATTGAAAGCCAATAACCAGACTCGTTTCAATGATTTTTTTTTGACTATGAAATATCAATAACTTTTCCTAATTCTTATTGTTTGGGGGCTTTTTTAATAAAAAAATGCAATAGACTAGTTGCCTTTTTTTATAGCTAGATAGTTGAAGAGGGGAATTGCAAAATTATCCTGCCTGTAGTGTAATTCGACGTTTGTAAAAAGTGATTATCACTACAACTTTTAATATTAAATGAAAAAAATTGTGGAATAGTTGATCGACACCCATTATAACTAAATAATGTAATGTACTTGATTTAAATTGATTATTTTTTTAATTAAAAAAATCTTTTGATCTCCTCTTAAATCGTAATTTACACTACAGTTACGTGTGTAACCACTAGACCACCATGTTTATCAAGTAATCAAACGAACTTGAACTCTTAAGAACGGTTGGCGAAATAGCACTACGAATTTTATCAGAATGTGCTGTTATCGATGAATCGGAACCACGAGACGCGCTCGCGCGTCCTCAGCATCCGACGTGTTAATGTATCTTAATGGCATATTATGTGTATATTTTATGTATAATGTTAGCATAAGATTTTAAGTAAACAATCGTACTTGGCCTTTAAATAAATATATCCTAAATATATCGCATACGACTACTTTAACATCCACTTAGAGCTCAGATTCATTGTAATCTGAGATTCATAATTGGTAGCGATGGTTGCATAGATGGAAATGGCAGTTCTGGAGAACATGCTGAGTCTTCAAAGGCTTGACCGCTACCATTTCAGCACCATTGGAGAAAAAAATATTTCACATACATAAATGTAAAGCATAGTGTTTTCGTTTTAGATTTTTTCAATGGAGTAGTACATGTCAGCTTATTTAAAGCATGCTGAAAGGGCGTTATAAAATTGATATTAACATCTGAATAATATTTTTGGAGTGAGGATAAATAAAGTTTTACTTGTCAAAATAGAAATCCAATAAATTCATTAACGTATAAGCCTTTTTAAATGAATTTTCGTCAAAAATAGTCCCAAAAATGTATCCAACTAAAGATCCACCACCGCATAACATTTGAACTTGAAAGAAAATACTTTGTTAAAAAACCGCATTAAATACTCTTTTTTGTTACTTTGCCGGGTCAACTCTGGAATGGTACAATTCAAAATGTTAACTATCGAATTTAACACGATACAATTACATATCAGATCATTAAATCGAAAAAACATATTTTTAAAAAGTTGTCAATCGACAGTTGTTCTACCGGTTTGATTTTGTTACTTTCGTCGAATACAAAATTTAAATCCTGTATTTTTATTGAGACATTTTTAAAAGAGAAACTTTTGAGTTGTACCAGTAAACAACTCACTAGAGAGTATATTATATTTTTCAATGAAAACCACATAAGCGGAAACCATAGATTAAGTAAATTTACTCCCCCCTTCACATTTTGATATGTTCTAATAACATATCCGAAACAATGTCAGATTTATAGTCCTATTTTCATAAAAAAAAGATAACTAAAAATAAATTGAAAGCTGGAGTGTAATATTAAGAAATCCCAAATGCAATCTTCCAGCAGTTTTTCCTCCAGTGTCTTTTATTAGAAAAAGAATCGATGTCCTGTGGCATAAAATAGGACATTGCTCCTTTTTGGACTAAAGAGCCGACTTTAAGTTACGCGAAATAGAGTTCTAAGCGTCGTAAATTAAGCTTGTTAAGCGTTGAATGGAATATGTTCATCAAGAGTGGTGTGCATTGGGGGGTTGGATTAATGACTATCTTGCACGAAGGCAGGGTGGGTAGACACGATTTCCGGCCGAATCTTTTTCATTTACTTTGAGATCGAAGCGCTTGTGAATTATTGTTCAGAAGAATTTGATAAATTTATCCGAGTTTCGCTCGACTAGATATTTTGTTGCAGTTTTTTTTTAATAAAACATAAACCGAATTACAGAATGGACATTTGAACAGTTTGTGGGTTTAGTTAAAGTGTGTTTTTGTAATGGCTATATAAAAGTAAAATCGCTTGCAAAACGAGTCGTTATATAAATAGAAAAGATACACACGTTTGGAATCGTGGTTTCATAGTATGAACTAAAATATTACATCAACCAAATAAATATAAATTGATGTATACATATTTGGAGGAAAAATATATGATTTTGTTTAATTCACTTTTCTGTATGCATTTATGAGTATGCCAAAAACCACGGAAAATAAGGATTTTCTAGAACAATTTCAAACAAAAAATTATATTAAACACATTTGCATTTTCTTTTTTTGAAATTATATCATTCAACGTTCGTTGAATGATAAAATTATTAATTAAATAGATAAAAATTAATTAAATAAATAGTTAAAAATTCAATTTATATAACTTTTCAGAAGTTTATCCAAAGAAATCTGAGTAGTTAAAATTTGAAATTAATTCGTTACTTTTGTAGCTGCAATTTCAGAAGATTTTCAGTAGAGAATTTCAACGCTATGTTTCAAATAAAAATATTTAGAAAAAATCGAATTAAAATGCTTTCATTTTTACAATTATTATTTTAATCGACATTTTTAGCTAATATTTTACTTAAAATATATTTTAAGATAGTTGAATTATAAACAGAATTTTTTGCTGCTTAACTGACATTTTCTCTGTCTAATCCTTTCCATCAATCTGAATAGATGTTACTGTGAATTAGGAATTAACTCCAAGGGGACATCCATTAATCACGCGATGCGATTTTGACTATTTTTAAAATTATTCTCTCCTTCTATTTAACCATTCATAAACAATGATGAAAGACTAATTTAGACTATTACTAGAAAACATTAGAAAATACATTTCGATTTTATTTTATTCTTGAAGTTGCAGTAAGTTGAAGCAATCAAAATCTTTTTTAACCCATTTTAATTTTTAAAAAATAGTTTACCGAATTCCTAATTCATCAATGTTTCGATCACCGACCAAACACGCAAAAAATTATTCAAATTAATAGTTTCGCAAACTTTGCCTCCATCCCGAATTCAGTTAATCAGTGAGATATATATGCAGTTCATTTAACTAATCGACGAAAAGTCTAAAGTAGGATATTTATTGTACTCGGAAAGTTGATTTTTAATTTTCTTTTCTTTTCTAGGCCTGTCCTACAGGAATTGTTAATGAATCTACATTCAAAGAAGTCTACGCACAGTTCTTTCCACAAGGAGGTAAGTACGGATTTCCTAGTTTTCCTGTAAGAGGTGGGTTCAAGGCAGTAGTGATTCAAGTCAATTTTTTTAGGACAAGTCTTTTTTTATCTTTGAAATAGACCTATAAAATTTTGGTAAATGAATAGGGATATAAAATTTAACACGAATTTGCGAAATTTTGTTTTCAATATTAATTAATACTTTTTAAGAAAAATTACGGTTGAAAAAAAAGTCCTAGGTACAAATGCCTGTCTTTATTAATCATAGGTTTTACGGAACAAGGCTTTATTTTTATTCATTTCTGACTTGAATGTTTGATTTCATCTATTAAAAGTGTAAAACTAATTTATGAATGTTTAATTAAAAAAATATTTCGTAAATTTTCTTTAATGAAAAAGCTAAATTTTTAATGCATTATGAAATGTTATTTTTTATATGTATATTTAGTTTTTTAATTACTTATTTTATCGAACTTTATCAAACTATAAATTAAAATTAGGTAAATATGTTTTGCAAAATACATTTTTTGGTATAGACTTCAGTTTCAAAATCCGATATTTCTGCATTTTTAATGAATTTCCATTGACTTGGGTCACTAATTCTCTTAACCCTCCAAATGTTTGTTAAAGTGTGACCACGGAAGTGTTTTTGTTTAGTTTAGAAAAATGGGCTCCGAGCACGAAACACTTTTCAATTGGAATGAAGTAGTTTACTTGTACTACAGTGATGTCAAGTAACACAAAAGTCTAATTACAGAATGCGCTAGAAAAAACTGTGCAAAAATCTCGAGCGCATTATTGAAGAATTTACCTTGGCAGTTACTTCTTCGAATTGATAAAAGTATCACTATAAAAGATGTTCCCCCTCCCCGAACGGGACATATAAATTTAGACTAGTCTACATAAATCATGATTTTCTATTGTTTCCTACCCTTGAATCGCTAGACTCCCTCCCAGAATGTAATATCAATAATGATAATAATGATGATGATTATCATATTAATAATGATGATGAAAATGATAACTATAGTTATAATGATAATAATAATGATGGTAATGATAGTAATGATAATGATGCTGATAATAATGGTAATAATTATGATAATGATAGTAGTGTGTGTGTTGTTGAAAAAATAATTATAATAATAATAATGATGATAATGATAATGATGATGATAATAATGATAATGATGCTGATAAGAATGATAACACTAGTGATGGTAATAATTATGATTGTGATAGTACTGTGATAACGATGATGATAAAAATAATAATAATGATGTTAATGATAATAATAATTCAAGCACAATTAGAGTAGCTCTTAACTTACTTGTTTAAAAATAATTATTTATTTTATATGTAGTAACAGTAACAGGAATATCATGATTACGATCGATTTGTATTTATTTTTGAGATAGATAGTTACATGATCGCATATTAACTTAATCTGAAACTTTAGTAATACAACTACAGCAAAAGTATTCTTACTTATTTGTTAATTTAATAATCGAGCGAAAAAGATTTTCTTTCGTGAAAATGGAGCTATCGAATTTTACTTTGAAACCAATCTTTTGTTCAAAAACTTCTTAATAACCTAAAAGTACTCCAAGTCCAAACTTAAATAATATAATGTTCTTACTTATTAAATATTTAAAACTTTTTTTTGTGATATTTGCTGCAAAAAAAACTTATGGGAAGGGTTTAGCTCTATATTTTAGATTTCCTACTTTTTTAATGGTTTATATATACTTTAATAGTGATATCTAACTATTTAAGCCATATTATAATGTAAAAAAGGGGGGGGGGATATTAAAGTATATTACGCTAACATAAAAAATATATATTTCATAGGTTTGCTGTTATTTTGGATTTTAAACGAACAAAATTAAATTATACTCACATGTTTGTTAGTTGTACACCTTAGGCGAAATAGTCAAATAAATTTAACACAGCGGATTTATCGCATTTGACGCAGCAGCATGGGTAAACATATATGGTTAGAAATTTAATAAATAAATCCGTATTTTTATTCATATAAAGTATAAATTTAAATAATTATCAAAAGAAGTTTCAATTCTTAACAAAAAAAAAAGGCTTTTCGTTTGCAATTTAGGTGACGAGCATTGTTATATCCCACAAAACTATAACTTACTTTTGAAACTTTACATACACATGTAAATCAAATAATTTCAACTATATAACACATTTCAATAATAGTGAACCTTATATTTTCGTATTATGTACTACGTTTTTTTAAATTCAATTATATTGAAACATATATGGTTAAAAAATCAACTTACTGTACTAAAAGCTTTAAGTGCAGATATTGATTGACAAAATTATCCTAAATATCTTTGAATGGTAGAGAAAGCTCAAACTTTACAAATCATTAGTCCAAAACTAATCAACTGAATATAAAATGTATTTAGTAGGGCGAAATGCAAAGTCACCTTGTCAAAATTAGTCATTTATCAGAAATTGAAATTTGGCTTTGCATTAAATATTGTGATCTTCGTCCTACGGCACTGCATTAATTTTGAATTTAAACTTCGAGTTGATTTGCATTGATAATTGTTGGTTGAATTTGTGATGAGCTATTTTAAGATGTTTGTCGACGTATTTGAACTTATTTATTATTTTAGAGAGAGATGACATAAGTTGTAGTAAGGGTTTGTAGGTCATTTAGTTAAGTTACATCACAACGTTAAAATTTTGAATAGATTTGTTTTAAGTCTTTAAGATTAAGAAGAAGAATAGTAGAATTTGTAGAATTTTATTCTTTCTTGAAACATCAAACTTGCTTAACTTTGATTATAGCTTTGACAGTAGAGCCAACACCATTACTGCAGCACAAATGTTTACATTTTGTTTTTACTTTTTTCACATCTAAATCAATTTAATATGATAGGAAATTTAACAAAACATACATAAAAACAGTCCAATTACAAAATACAGTCAAAATTTCCCCATTTTGACAAAACTGTTCCTTCGGAAATGCTACAAAAGTATTCAGTTACAATAATGTTTTTTAATTTGTTGGAGGTTAGAGCTACTAAACATAACTGCGAAACATATTTTGACGAGAACAGAAGACTTTATTGATATCACACAATCAGGGTTTTTATATACAAAGTTATCATTTGAATTTACATAAACCGCAACACATATACTGCGGTTACAGTTAAACAGTTCTTGACCGAAACAAATCAAACAAAGAAAATTACTTGGCTCCAACATAATTTACTTATTTGAACATACACACATTTATTCAAATACAAGTAAATATTTTTTCAACTTGGTTATTTTATATTATCAAATTTTTCGGTTTTTTATGCATTTTAGCACATTTCTTACGATATTAAATTTGTACTATTTTAACTAATACGATGCTTGCTATTTTTTAACATTTCCGTTAACCACTTTGTCAGAAAATTGGCTTCCACAGAAATGCTTTCAAATGTAAATTGTTGGTTATTTTCTCACGTTAAAATTGTTAAGCATATTCTTATTGATCAGAATATAGTTTTCTAATATTGTTAACACAATATAGCAATTGTCAGAAGGCTGTCAGGTTTAACCGCATAAACTGCGAATAAAACCATATTGAACTACAGTTCTAAAATACTTGATTATGACAAATTAAATAATTTGTCAAAAAGCATTACTTAGCTAATCTTTAACATTTAACATAAGGCCGTCATTTCAATGGACAGTTAAACCCACATAATAGGGTTCGTGACAAATTTACGAAGTTTTAAGGATCATGTACTTAAACGCATGGCAAAACAAAACAAATTTTTTAACTCTCAATATCTTACTAAAGACAAAAGGCAATTATATATAGTTTTAAATTTTTGGATGTATTCACATCTGTAAAGGCCTCTCCGTGGCCGAGTGGTTAAGGCATGACCCTCAGGATTCAACCTTCTCAGGTTCGAATCCCACTTACTACCAGTCATTCTATAAATCGGATATCTGTACTGGAAAGAGTAGAAAAAATCCAACTCGTGACGGATGGGCCCGAGTACACTGGGACAGACGTGCTCGTTAAATCTGTGGAGTCCAAAGTCCCGACGGTGTCAGCGTACGATGTCGCTCGAAGTTTCCGTTGGGTGCCCGTTCATGTGTCGATCTCGTCACTTGACCAGGGTTCTAAATTGCGAGACGTTATTGGCTGTGTTAAAGCTCCTGACGGAGGCTAGAAATAGGCAGCCGGAAACGATTACATTACCTACATTACCTTACATCTGTAAAAGTATTGCAAGTTTTGTGTGTACTCATCCCACAGCCCCGTAAAACCGTGCTGCGTATTGTTTCTCCGTAAAAACGGTGAAAGCATAGCTTCCTCTGATTTCACGGAGTAACTTTATATAAAATTTGCGTATAGCGTTTCTCCTTGAAAACAAAGACATCCCAATTGCAACCGATTTTGCTGCGTAAACTCGTTATTTGTGGAACGATATTCCAAAAATTATGTGTAGTTCATGAAGATGGAGTAACGTTACATAACAAATTTAGTAGGGCGTTTCTCCTTGAAAACAAAGACATCCCAATTGCAACCGATTTTGCTGAGTAAACTCGTTATTTGTGAAATGATACTCCAAAAATTACAAGTAGTATAATTCATGAAGAGTAACGTTACATAACAAATTTAGTATGGCTTTTCTCCTTGAAAACAGAGGGACCCTAGCTGCATCCGAATTTACTGAGTAAACTCGTTCTTTGTGAAACGATATTCCAAAAATGTTGTGTAGTTCATGAAGATGGAGTAACGTTACATAACAAATTTAGTATGGCTTTTCTCCTTGAAAACAGATGCAGCCTAGATGCATCCGATTTTACTGAGTAAACTCGTTCTTTGTGAAACGATATTCCAAAAATGTTGTGTAGTTCATGAAGATGGAGTAACGTTACATAACAAATTTAGTATGGCTTTTCTCCTTGAACACAGAGGGAGCCTAGATGCATCCGATTTTGCTGAGTAAACTCGTTATTTGTAAAACGATACTCCAAAAATCACAAGTAGCATAATTCATGAAGAGTAACGTTACGTAACATATTTAGTATGGCTTTTCTAACTGAAAACGGAGGGAGCCTAGCTGCATCCGATTGCACTGAGTAAACTCGTTATTTGTGAAACGATACTCCAAAAATTATGTGTAGTTCATGAAGATGGAGTAAAGTTTCATAACAAATTTAGTAGGGCGTTTCTCCTTGAAAACTGAGGGAGCCTAGCTGCATCCGATTTTACTGAGTAAAATCGTTATTTGTGAAACGATACTCCAAAAATTATGTGTAGTTCATGAAGATGGAGTAACGTTACATAACAAATTTAGTATGGCTTTTCTCCTTGAACACAGAGGGAGCCTAGCTGCATCCGATTTTACTGAGTAAACTCGTTCTTTGTGAAGCGATATTCCAAAAATTAAGTGTAGTATAACTCATGAAGCTGGAGTAACGTTAAGTCAAGGTTTTACAGTGCCTTACTATTTACTTTTTTTTACATCAAATCCCTAGAGTAACTTTCATTTCAAAGAAATATTTATTTTGAAATGGAAAAACATAAAAAAAGAATAAACTATGAGGACTTTAATATTTTAGAAAGCGACACATCTTATTCGCTCTGCTCAATCAAATCTAAATTCCAACAATCATTTCCATTTTTGGTGTTACACTCCGAAAAAAAAACTTGTTTTGGCTTTCAATAAAAATAATGTTACTTTTCTTCTTTATAACGAGGTGTGCTGAAATATATATTAAAAAAATACTTTTTCAATAAACAAGAATGCAGGGTTAGCACACAAATTGCGCTGAAATATTGGTCTCCTCTCGCGATCGTCAGTTGTTTTAGAATAACAGAAATTTGTATTCGTATGTCATCAACGCAATTCTTTTTATTGAAACAAAACAATATGGCAGAGAGTAGATACATATGTATTTCGGCTTTTGTGCTTGATCGGAGACCCGCTTATAAGCCTTTGTCAAGTAAGACAGACACTGAAAGAATTTTTACTGTCATAGAGAAAGGAAGTACACCCTGGGCGAAGGTGGGAATCGAACCCTCACCCGTTACAGCGCGCAGACTGCTGGCGTAATGGTAAAAACCACTCGGTCATCCGGGCCCCTAAAAACAGTATTGTTACGTTGGCATTTTTGCACAATACTCTTGTTCTACTTGTGCTATTTAATAACAAGTTTTTTCCAAATGTAGTCAATTATTGAGATCTCTAAACTAGATCGGAAATAATAAGTCAGTTATAATTTAACAAAATAAAACAATAAAAAAGAAACGCAAATCAGACATCTATATCGACCTTTAATAAAAAAAACTTTAAAATGTTGAGGTTACTATTGCTTTTTGCTGGAATAAAAATTGACACATTTTTTGTTGGTTGCCCGACTGTAAAAATGACATTCTAGATAATCGTCTCTGACACTCTATTAGTCATTTAATTGCTGCTGACTGTTTGACATTTCTATTTATTAATAATTAAATTGTTGTGTTAACGGACGGTAAATGTAGGTCTGTATTAACAAAGAAAATATTGTAATTGATCATCGTTAAACATATTTTATTCTTTTAATTTAATTTGATGCAAAATTCATTGATTACAATTTACTTTTGGATTTTCTTATAATAAAGCTTTTATTAAAGGAGTTTTTCATTAAGCGAGTCATTTGTCATTAGATATTTTATTAATGTCACGGAAAGTACGTGTTTTGGCATTCAGAATTTTGTAAAATGAGTATTTTCTCCAGATTAATGAGAGAAACTGATGTTAATTCTTTTGTAGGGTTGACTAGATTCAAGAAAATAAACGGATTAATTTGCTTGCTCAAGATTTTTTTATGATCATTTATAATACATTGATGTATTGTAAGACAGTCATACTCTAGACGTATTAGCGCTGGTGGAAAAAAATCTCAAAAATCACCGGGGTGCCCGAGTACACTGCAATATACGTGCTCGTTAAATCTGTGGAGTCGAAAGTCCCGACGACGACGTTAGCGTACGATGTCGCTCGAAGTTCCATTGGGTGCCCGCTCATGTCGACCTCGTCACTTGACCAGGGTTCAAAATTACGAAGTATAATTAACTGAGTTAAAGCTCGTAAAGGAGCTTTGAAATATACAGCCGGAAACAAGTACATTATATTAAGACAGCCATCGTGATGTTAGGATTACCTACAGCCGCCTCGGTGGCTGAATGGTTAGTGTTCTAGCCTTTGGAGCTGCTGAGGTCGGGTTCGAAACCCGGTCAGGCATGGATGTTTGTGACAGCCAATAAATGTTGTTATTTGTCTATGTGTTATTCATTTCTTTGTGACTGTAAAATTTCTTTCTGTGTCTGTCCCACTTGACGGAAGCTTATAAGCGGTTCTTTGAACAAGCACACAAGCTGGAATATATATGTATCATATCATACCATACCTACAAATTAAAAAAAATGTATTTTTTATTTTTACTATAACTGGACTCTTTAACTGACATTCACAAAGTTTGTTGCAACAGGTGAGTTGAATTTCAATGCTTTATTTCAAAATTAATACAGGATACTGAATAATCATAGAAATACGCATTAACGCTTTTCTGCATAAAATAAAAATATCACTAATACAAAATATTTTCTTAAGTAATACATTCACTATCAAATAAACAGCAACAAAATATGTAAAAGACCTTGTTAATTTTAATCTTAAGTAATGTAAATTAGCTTAAGAATAAACTTGTAAAAAATATATACTTTGTTTTTCTATTTATTATCTGGCAAGCATTTAGTGGCTGCGAATCGTCGATAAATTATTCTATTTATGAGTGACTATAAATTAGACGATAATAGTAGAAGCATATACTTCTTTGATGATAAATATTCAACATGCTTTCATTGAAGTTTTTTATATGTATAATTCAATGGCCATAGTTGAATAAATTAATAAAACGAATAGAATTAATGTAAACATGAAGTTTATTAAATCAAACAACGAAAGCGATATTTCATAAATTATTATTCATCGGTGAGGAAGTAAATATGACAAAATACTGTAAATTTATCTTGTTACGATAAGTGAATTTTTATTTTAATTATATTTATTGTTTTGTGAATAAATTATTGAAGCTGTTTGCAAAACATTTTATTTACTTAAAAATAGCTGGAATAAATTTGCTCGCGTTAAAATGTGTCTAGATACTTCTATAACATTATTTCAATGTGTTATTGTTTGACGTTGATTATTTTTGCTTGTTCTTAGCTGTGCGTAGCTTGCAATCATATTTTAATTTGAAACAACACTAATTTAAAAACCTTCTAATAATACTGTAAGGGCATTTCAATTTATGTCTGAATCTATGAATCTATCAATTTATGTCTACGCACTATTTTTACTGTAAAAACAATAATCTCAAATTCGTCTTCTTTTCTTCTTCTTTTTAAATATCTGACAAAAATATTACGAAATAGTGATTTGTTAGGTTAAATTATAGAAAAATATCAACCATATAACTGAAAACAGACGATCATAATGAAGACACTTTCCAAAAACTTACACATTACACGAAATTCAATAGACTTCAAAATCTTATAGACGTACAGACGGACAAAAAGCATAAAAGTTAGAAATGTTTGTCATTGGAGACCTAAGAAAAAAAAGTTTTGGTCGAGGCTACAGAGAAGGACATCATCAGCACTATCATATCTTAGCAGAAAATTAGAAGGTTATTAGACAGAAAATTATTGAGGTTTTAATAGTGAACAATTACAATTTCTAAAAGATGATGAAAATCAAAAATTCAAATTTGATACAAATTAATAAGTATAGCAATCCTACTTCAGTGTTTTGAGATTGCCATAATTTCTTAATAAACGGATCTGAAAATCAATCTTAAATGTACTTTTACGTATATAAGTTTTGCAGTTAGAGCACTTATGTAAAGGTTAAAAATCATGATATAAACTTAGTACATAAAAAGGCCTTGAAAAATCTGTTCAAATATGTAAAGATGAAAATTCTTTGATGATATTTTAATAATAAAATACATTAAATGAGATATTACCTTCAAGTTAGGATAAAATAAGATTTAATAAGGAGGATTACATAAAGAATAACGTTTGGTTTAAGACAGTTAATGACGTTAAGGTGATCATTTAAGGGATTATATATATAAAATTATTGGAAGAACAGCAACAAGTTACATTAGTTTAGACGAATTACATTATGGTATTTTAAGTCAAGGTAAATATATTAAATACATTACAATGGTACAAAGGCCCCGCAGCCTGGAAAAACTTCGTAGTTTATGGCAGGTTCGTGTAGGGTGTGCTTGTGTGCTTGAGCAGAGACCGGCTTATAAACCTTTGTCAAGCAAGACAGATACAGACAGAAATTTTACTGACACAGAGAGAAAAGGTACACCCAGGGCGTTCTCGGCAATCGCACTCGCACCGGGTACAGTTACCCGATACCGCGCAGACTGTTAGCGTAGAGCTGCGATCATACCCAGTAGGCCACCCGGGTAACAGGTCCAGAATGTACAGAAAATTCTATACACATGATGTTAGATGCATAAGTTGAATGAGTGGATGTGACGTAGAGATGCCATGTGCACTTATTTTGTAAACCTCACTAAAAAAATATAAGAATAATACTACCATAAAATAACCCAAAGATTTGGAAGCCACGTTTTCGTTTACATATGTGTAATATTCATTTAACAATCTTGAAGGGGTTATGCTAGTTTTCCACTTATTGGAATACTTATTTTACTTTTTATATGATTTCCCTAAACACTTAAATCTGAAGTTCAGGTGCATGCCTAAGCAGATTTAATTAATAAATGGTCAATATCGAATCCGATATTATGTATTATCACGTAGCTCAATTAGCAGGGGTTTTTGTATTTAGATGGTTTATTGGCTTAAACTACATACACTACTTAATATCTGCAATCGTTTTAGTGCAGCAAAAAAACACAATCATTTTTATTTTTTATGTGAAACACTTTTCTATAATTACAAACTTTCATGAAGCCTAAGGTTACAACTAGTAACAAAGATCAATTAGCCAATCTTAACAGCAAAGTCGTAAGTTTTAATTAAAGTGAAATGGAGCTGAAATGATTTAGAAGTGGCCCTTATTAATTAACGTCAAAGAATAAAATTCAAAAAGTTAGCTCAAATAGAAATTAAACGATATGGGAAAAAAATTATGCTGAGTCAGTCGATTAAAGAAGCTTCCGATTGGGTAAATACCTGACTCAGGTGATGTAAATGTAAGATCAACTTGATAATTAGAAACGTTTCTTCCAATAACACATAATTTGGATGAAATCAGCAATGGGGGAAGTGAAATTTGTTAGGTTAGTCATCGCTAAGAACTTAGTGGAAAATGTTTTGCATTTTTACCCTCCAATGCCTGATAATTTTTTACTCCAAAAAATATTTATATTTTTATCATTGAAGATCATGCATTACGGGAAGAATAGTTTTAGACAATGCATTGCTTTGGAACTTTATTATGTAAATTTTTAAAACATTGACATCGCCATAGACTTTGCATAGAGAACAATGCATTAAATTTGCGAGTATACGTTTAACATTTTAACAAAAAAAATCTTTAAATATAGTTAACTTTTTCATTCTGAAACATCAATACTACTTCCAATAGATGACAAATTACTAAGCCAAACATCAACAATATTTTAAAGTTATAAAATTGATGTGTATGTTGCCAAATGGAAACAGAATACTTTGAAGGAAAGTATTTGATATTTCCTGGTAAAAAAAATCACTAGAGGCATAAAATCTCGCTAAGCTGCAGAATGAACCTAATTAAGTTACTTAAATTCTGCTGAAGCCTATGAAGGTCATAAAATGGTTTCCATCTCCGTTTCTGTATATGAGGAGAAATGCTAGAGATGTCAAATGGCTAGTTTTACGATGCACCCCAGTTAACCCTTTCAATCCCAGTGATGCCATTTGGCATCATCATTTTTCTGATCATATTTATATAAATATAGGGCTGACGTCTATTAGGATTAATAAAAAATATTTTCTAACAGAAAAAAGTTTGAAGAATCGAATGATGTGCTTTTTGATATCATAAATGGCTATAGACGATCAGAAAAAAATGTCTAAAATGATGATGCCAAATTGTCATTGGGACTGAACGGGTTAACAACTGGACCTATACAAACCTGTACAAATATTACAAGTATACAACCTATACAAATTTCATGCTGATATGTATCCTCCAGATGGATAACGATTTGATTTGGTTACTTACTGAATCCTTTTTTTTTTAATTATTTATGCACAGTTACAGCAATGGTAACACTATCTTGATACGAACATGCGTCACATTTTCCGGTTTGCTTTTGTTTTTACTCTATTGTTCCCGTAATTTATACAAAAACCGACCTTGCGTTAGCAGCAGAGAAATGTACTAGGCGGAGGAAACTGCGTATACAACGCTGCTGGCGCCGAAATTTCGCCTGCTCCTATTGGTTGCTCCTTTGACCCTGATATTCATGCGTCCTGTTACGTCAAAATCGAAGGAAAAAATAATTGAAATAACACTCTAACTGAAGCTAAACTAATAAAAATAATAAATTTATGTCTTGAAATAACAAATAAATTTGTTTATTGAATAGGAAATACCTTTTCGTATTCGATTCTCGCACTCGAAAATGAGAACTATTTACCCTTTTTTCTCGTAGAACATTTGTATACTGCAAAAATAAGGTCGGTTTTGGTGTAGTGTCAAGGTCAAGCGTCGATGCTCAGTTTCTAGACCAACTAAGAGAAAACAGATAAATAAATTTAAAAAAATACAGTAGTAAAGAATAGGTGTGTTTAAAAAATAACGTGATTTTCACATTTCAACTTGACTATTTAAACTTTTTGCACTCGTTACGTTGTAAATTAGTATTTCAAAAGAAACCTATTGATTTAATTCGAAAATGAATCTGAAAAATAGAGTGCTTTTCTTTATTAAATGCGCTTATTTGACAGGTCAAAGAATTGTTAAAATTGGGGATATTTAATTAGGAAGTATTTAAACAAATGCCTTTCGATTAAGGTTAATTTTACGTAAATTGTGTTTGAATTCGTATAGAAAAAACTGTGACTGATAAGTACACTTTGTTTTAAAGGTTTATTTAAAGAAAAATAGTTTTAATTGTTGCAAGGTATATCTTTTAAATTTGATTAAATGTTTGAAGTTGTACAAAAAAATTGATTAAATGTTTGAAGTTGTACAAAAAATTGATTAAATGTTTGAAGTTGTACAAAAAAAGATTAAATATCTGTTACACCTTTATAGAACGAAAGATTATGGTACAGTTATATAACATAATAAATAGGAGAATATGAAATATTTAATTAAACAAAGATCACAATTATTGAATTTGTTATATATTTATTACAAATTGTTAAACTCGTCGGTGAACACAAAATAGGGTTTATTTCATTGGGGGTACTGTTAAAGTTCCAATTGTCAAAGGAAGATGAAGGCTTTTAAGCACATTTATATTTGTTAATTACGTTCAATAATGTGTTTGTCTTTTTAGTAATTTATTCAATCCATTGTTTATTTTAACCCTTTCATTCGCAGTGATGCCTTTTGGAATCCTCACTTTCAATATTTTTTTCGAAATGTTTATGTCCCGTTATGACATTCAAACACACACTATTTGATTCTTCACACTTTGTTCTATTCGACAATATTTTACATTAATCTCAACAGATGTCAGAACAACTATTTTTTTTATTTAGAAAATAGCTAACAAGTGTTTCACTTGATTTTTGAAAAGTTCACTTCAGTTCCACATATTTAAAACACAATTTAAACTATTTCGGTTAAAATAATTACTATTTTTTTTAATAATATGGTCAGATACCTTAAAATTTGTAACTCGAAGTGTTTTTAGTTAATATATATATTTTTATTTTGTTGTTTTCCACAGTTAAAAATTTTTGAAATTATTTCAAAAACCTTATAAAAATTAAAATGAATTTTTTTTCTTATATAACTCTTATTTTTGACCTAAAATAAGCTTATTTTGTGAATATCAGATGTTTCTGTAGTGTAGTAAATTTTTCGGACTGAAAGGGTTAATAATATAAATAAGTAAAACTTTGAAATTTTGCTGCTAGAAGATGTGATCTGGCATATTATACTCATGACAAAATGACATATGACAATGAATGCTCCCTCTAGAAGGGAGGAGCATAGGCTTTATAGCCCTTTACAATACTCGCCAGAAGTGACACATTCACAGGAGACACACAAAGAAAGGGCGACACAAACTTATAGACAAATAACAACATTTATTGACAAACAAAATCATCCATGCCTTACCGGGATTCGAGCCCAGGAGCCCCAAAGGCTAGCTCCCTAACCGTTGTGCTGCCGGGTCGGCCACATTATACCCGTTTATTAAGTTACTCTCAAAAAGTGTTTCATGCTTTCATAAAAAATCACCAGCAACGTTAACTATAAACAAAAAATCCAAAATAATAAGCTTCTCCAATAACACATACATTTTTTTTAAAAAAATCGTTTGCTTCAATTGAACTAAGAGAAAACTTTGGGGGTTTATGTAACAGTAAGACGTTAATGGTCCTAGTAAGTAAAAAACGTAACTTTACGAACAAGTCCAATTTCCGAATGCGTCGTAAAGTTCCTATTCAACGCGACGAATTCCCCAAACTAATTAAAAAGAATCAACGTCTATTTGTATTTATTAGACCGTTGTTGAATCGAAGTCCGTTAACATGGGCCAACGACTTTTGGCTCATAAAACTTCTGCTGCCAATCAGCTGTCCAATAAAATCTTTTTGCTTCTGGAACAAGTTGAGCCATTTTCGGGTTTGTACTGCTTGGTATATGTGTTTACTTTTGTCTTTTGCGCGGAGAGCTAATTCGAGGTTTATCGGACTTGTTTAACCTTTTGGTGAAAAGAATCGGAGAAAAAGCGGCTAGTTATTATTCTCTTTGGGAAATAGGAATGGCTACAGGTTGTATAAATCTTTAATCTGATAAATCGAGAACTAATCAGTAGTAGATGGAGAAAAAAGTTATTTTTGGAAAATGAAACTTTTTACAAGGCTAGTAGTTGGAAAATGTCGTGCATCAAAAATTATTTGAAATTGTAAGTACTTATTTTTGAAGACATTGTTCTCACGACAAAATGAGAACATTATTGTACTTATATTTGAAAACATTGTTCTCACAACAAAATGAGAACATTCTTGTACTTCTTTTTAAAAACATTGTTCTCACAACAAAATGAGAACATTCTTGTAAGAAGTTTTTCTTTTCGCAGTCTATCTTACCCTATCATCATACTTTACTGATTCCCTATTTATATACCCACCAAAAATATCCCTACTAGGCTTTATCGCAAACATTTTGCCACAGCACTCTCTCAAATTTAAAACAACTTTTATTTTTAATAAAAAATACAACAAAAAAGTTTTCACCTTTTAAAATAACCAGAATTCCAGCTTTCAACACCTTAAATGCTTCTTTCTTTAAAGTGCACATTTCACCTTTTTCTTTACCAAGCGTTCCCATGCAAAGATAACTTATTTACCTAAATTCTTGGAAATTCTTTACAGCATGAAAATGGAGATGTAAAGGTGAAAGGTATCTGCAGTATTTCTTTTCTTATTCTGCTATTTAACCCCGAAATATTTTCAAAAGTATTCCACATTAATATTTTTTTACCGATTAGTGTATTTTATTCTTTACAGCAAATACTGTTTTTGCATGTTTTATTTAGTTCTGTATTAGAAAATGCGACATTAATTTGCTTAACTAGTTGTCAAAACAGATTTTTCACCCGTTTAGGGGACACATTTCCCAAAATTTAGGGCTGCCCAGAAAATAATTAAATATGCTCGAATGCTGTGAATTAAGAATATTACAAAAAAGAAGGAATACTTTATAGTGGTGGAAGTTTATTGAAGATGATAAAGTAGTTTGGTAAAATGGTTTTGGAAATTGTATGCTTTTTTTAAAATTTTTAATTGTTTTCAGCTTGTGAATGGTGAAAACCCTAAGGCTTTTATGTTAATTTATGTAGAAGTCCAATTTTTTTCCTGCGTTGAAACATATAGGGGAGAGAAGGGGAATGGCGCCACCTTAAGGGAAATTGAATTTTCATGCAGAATTGTGTGGCAATTGATGTAAATTGTAATGAGCATAGCATTCTACAGTTCATAAACTATCTTGTAGTGCTTTTTTAAACTTTAAATCTTTAATGGAAACTAAATATAAATTGTTTTTTTCTAAAAGCTTGCACAGCGACGGGATTATACCGGTACCTGGGGTAATGCCGCCACATCTATAAATAACGCACATAATCTATAAATAATGGAAAATTACAATAAAGCAATACATCTACAACTAAAATAGGTTTAATTAACTATGGAATGGTAAATTGTACAGGGTACAGCTCTTTTATTAACTTTCTATTTGCAACTAATTATGCCGTTTTTTTTTAAAGTTTCGTTGGTCTACTTGGCCAGTTCAGTTATTCTTTTTCAGATGGCATCTGGAACGAAAACTAATTGGTTGTGGGGTCAATATATGAAATTTCTATTTTATGGATTATGCCGCCATCCTTTTGCATGTGGCGGCATAACCCCAGAGTGATGTGGCGGCATTACCCCAGTAAGACAAAATGGTATAGAAATGGTATTGTTTAAAGAAAGGTAGGTAGCCTAGCGTCCAAACTAACAACGTGATAAAATAGACAAACAATTACTCTTTTCAATTATATATAAGTGATTTATCTGACTTAGAGATAACAGTCACTTATCTCTTAATTTCAGAATTCCTAAAATTGGATGCAAATCACTAAAAACCTTATTTTTAAAATAACTTTGCACCAACTCACCGCGCGGACATTAGCGTCTCTACTACAAATTACTTTGTTTCCTGCTACAGGTCAGCGCTCACAGACCACTCCCGCACACACCGCTGGCGAGATACAAGGGGCGGCGGCATTGCTCGAGGTGGCGGGATTCCCCTGCTCTCCCCTACGCTTAAAAAATGTTGGTATGAGATAAGGTCTAGTGTGAATAGATTTTTAAAAAAAAATGTTGAAGTCGAAAATTTACAAAAAGTCTAAATTTTTGGCCTTTTTTTATGCATAAAGTAATAAATTTTTTTTGTTAACTAACAATATCCATACCAACTTTTATTAATAGATGTTGTGGGAACATATGAAAAAAAAGAGGAGTAACATTTTGAAAAAAAAAAACACGCTAAAATTAAAAAAAAAAACTTTCGTTTCAATATTTATCTTTTTTTCGTATATGTTTGTTGAATGTAAGTTCTTTGTAAAAGTATTTTAATTTGAATGCTAGCGATAAAAATACTGGATTTAACTTTTTGGGTACCGCGTCCCCTTAAAATTAAAATCCCTAATACGCTAATACTTGTTATACTTGGAATGTGAATTACGTTAATCTGTTATTACTTTATTTAAATAGTCAGTAATCCCAAATTGAAATTAATTACCAATCCGCATAAATAGCATAAGTGCTAAATAGTTCTACTATCACTTGACTCTTTTATGTCAAATTTAATTAATTACGAATTAGCAAAATATTTACCTACATCGGTATTTTTAATTAGTAAAATACCCACATTCGGAACTCGAATTTGGAGTACGCCCAAATAAATACATAGGGCAGACATTTTGTTGCAATCACTATGATCACGAACTAAAGTTCTTAAATTGATTAAAAATATCTTTCAAATAATAATCCTTTTAGTAACAATGTTACTTACGCTTTAACTGTTAAATGACACCCGTTCTTCTCATGGGCTAAAAATCAGAATCAAATGGTATTCAAGTATTCGTACCATTTAGTCTGTTAAAGGGTAACGTCTCTGTTATATTGTTCCCTTTATATCATTAACTTAAAATTCGAATTACATTTTAATCCTTAGTTAACCCATTAAAGACCAATTTGTGAGTACCATTAGTACCTTTCTTACCGTGTAAAATCATTGAGTTTTTCAGCTTTAAAATTCGTTTTTTTTTAGTAACTTAAATTGTCCTACATTAATTGTTTAGTATAATCCTCATTTTTTGTATTTTGTTTATTCAGATGAACTTAAGCAAAAAGCTTATTTTCACAAAGCAAATTTTCCTTCTAATCGTCATTAATGAGTTTATTGGAAAACACACTATATACCATGACCAGTCTCAAATAGAAAAATCATCGTCAATATCACCTAGGACGCCTATTGCATTTTCCCTTACGTAAACCCTATTGTAACCATAGGGCAAAATAAAGTTACTTTAAGAAGTATAATTCTAACTATGCAATAAAAAATAAATTTGTATAATTTTATGGCAATAATTTGGCTAACTTGGTGACAAATTCGGCAAGAAAATGAAAATAGCCAGAAAAGGCTCATAATGCAGCTTGAAACTAGTAAGAACTAACTGGAAGTACTTTATCATAGAGATGTTAACATGACACATCAAAAACTATTATTTATCACTTTCTAAACACAGATTTCAACAACTGACACAACAAGTGAAATACAGTGATTAGATAAACGGTTAACCTAGCCCTAAACAGTGATGTTCCATAGACCTCGAGTTTTATTTCATAACTGAAATTCCACCATTAGTGTTATCACGTATTTCACATTATGTTTAATGGAATGTGTCGGTGATTTTGCAGAAATCCAGCCAAGCCAAGCTATCTCTTCCTCCTAAGAGAGTGCAAAATATGATTGATGTCCTAAAATGATAGTTGTATCCCGGTTTATTTTCTAAACTCTTTAAAGAAATATAAATTGAATTTCCCACACCAGCATAAGAAGCCTTGATTAAATGGCCCAGATTTCGTAAGTTTCCCAGTTTAACTGAGATGGACGAGTTTAAGGATTTAAATGCATGAAAATTTATACAGCCGTTGGGTGTTTACCCGGGTTATTCCTTCGAATCTAACTGCGGAACTCCCTATACCCGGGAGATTGTAAGATCGTTACTGAGTTCCTAAAGCGGGAATTGATGTGGTTCCAGACTCATTTATAGTGAGTTTTAGACGAAAGAGAATAGAAAAATGTTTATTTCTTATCGCATAAACAGCCCTGGAGTCATTTTCCGATTGCAAATGGTTCAAGGAGGATTATTGAGTTTTTGCAACTCTTTCTGCTAAGTTGAGTGCTTGGGATCGATGTGAAATGTGTCATTTTCTGTCACGTTTTTTTTTTCAACGTGAAGTACACAATTCGTTCAATTATTTTGCATTTTTAATCATTGTCAAATGCCAAATCACGCGCATAAGACATATTTTGCCGACCCAGGGACGCAACGGTTAGAGAGCTAGCCTTTGAAGCTTCTGGGTTCGGGTTCGAATCCCGAGTAATGGTTGTTGTGTTTGTCGAGTATATGCGGAGTACGTGCTCGTTAAATCTGTTGGGTTCAAAATCCTGTTGGCGGTCATTGCGCAGTTTACCACTTGTACAGGTCCCTGGAGACTATTTCTCTCCCCTTCAGGGACATGTCTAATTTGCGGAGGTGGCGCGCGATAGATGGCAGCATCTGTTACGTATGTGTGTGTGTTGTGTCTGTCTTACTCTGACCAAGCACACAAGCCTGAAAATATATGTCTACCAACCAAGACATTTAATGTTAGTACGGTAATTGATGTCTATTCCTTTTGAATGTATCAGAAATAAGCACGTGTCATCGCCTCATCACTACAGGAGGCATTTTTAGTTGTTTGTAAGAAGTACCTGTGCTTTTTTCGGGCCATCAGTTCTTAGGGGTGCTGAGTAATTTGTCAATGGAGTGCCATTTTGGAAAGATCTCCTGCTAAAGTGTTAGACAGTCGTAGTACTTTAATCTTCTAGTGGTTGATGTGGATGAATGATGTCCTAATACCAGGTTTAGTGAAGTTGACATATCATTGGGTGTACCTAAGTTTTTTTAGAGATGATGATTGCTATACGTCTTTATAGTTGTATAAAAGAATTGGACATTGATAAAATGACAAATGATATGGAATGGGCTCTCTAGAAAGGAAGAGCAGGCTTTATAGCCCATAACCATACTCGCCAGAAGTGACACAAACACAAAAGACACACATAGAAAGGATGACACAAACACATAGACAACACACATCCATGCCTTGCCGGGATTCGAACCCGAACCCAGAAGCTCCAAACGGCTATTGGACAAATATACTTTGTTGTGTAATAACACTCAAGACAATATTACTTTAAGTATTTTATTTAACATAGTTCATAACATTTTTCTCGCATAGTTGCACATTCTTAATATGAAGTTTGTAAGTGGTTGGTTTTAAAGGGATTAGATTTGGGATTTTTTTTTAAAAATCTCAATACCAAAATGGCAGAATTAGTTTGTTTTGTTCTTATAAAACGCTAAAAATAGTTATTTTTTAATGATAGTTAATTACTTGTTTTAAAAACTCATTTAATAGTTTATGTTGAGTAGTACAGCTTTTGAAGATCGTAAAATTGACTAATTTTTTTTTCTGACATTGGGAAAACTTTTATAAATAATTGCACATGGAATTTAGTTTTATTTTCAACTGCGTAGTTTTCCAGTAAAATATTTTTTAATCCGCAGTCATTTCAGATAATCACGAAAAGAAATTTTACCCGTGCACAAAACAAAAAGAAATATATGATAAACACTTGTCGATTCGGGACTAGAATATATATTTTTTTTTTAATTTCGTTAATTTATTTTTAGAAAATATTGCTTGTATGCTTTCAGGTGAAATGCATTTTTCCTATGTAACTGTCCTACAAAGTACTACTGAATGTTATCATTAGTCTTAAATCAGAGTCAGGTGATAAAGCTCACCCAAAGGATGCACTAAATAATTTTATACTCTTGAAGCTGCTGTTTAAAAGTTAGATTAAACTTGCACCCTCAACAAAAACATTTTATGAGTGTATTCCAGGAGCAAACTTGCTGTTCTCGTAAGTAAGAAATTCCATAAAAATATCAGCTTTTTAAAAAATATTTACTAATTAGGTTTAGAAATATATTCCAAGCTTTCAAATTGCGTTTTAAGAAAGCAGGGCGATAAGGGACATGCATTCACATTTCCCGAAAAAGACTATAAGACCGTGGGGACAAAAAAAAAAATTGTTTTCTCGGCAAATTCAGCCGTCTTTCAACTAGTTAGAAATCGACCTCGATTAAATGCTTGAAAAACCTTTCACATGGGAATAAATATATATAATGTAATATTTAATATCTTATGAGTGTTAGATATAATGAAAAATACTAAATTTTTAACTTTACACGCTTTTAATTTAATATATATGTTTATGAAACGTTTAGTCATTCCATCAAGTCAAATAACAGTTAATAACTTAAACAATGTTATAGGTAGGTTGCTCTAAATTATAATTTTAAATATATCATATTTAAGTCATATATAAATCAAACATAAATCATTAATTATTATATTTTAAATATATCATATTTAAGATATGCATTAGTTTAAAACTCAATATATAGTTAATTCATAGAAATTTTCGTTTTTAATTACCAGGATGCAGTCGTGGTTGCAAAAATGCCATTCCGCCACACAAAAAGAAGTTAGTCAAAAATGAAATATTAAATACTTTTCTAAAAATTTCAACTTTTTTTATAATCTTTTGATCATTGACAGTAATATATAAACTGAAAAAAATTTCTTTGAAAATAGGTTGGTTGTAATAGTTTTACTTTCTTTCTACGATTCAAAATGTCATTCTGTCACACATGGAATTGCCCAATTATTCAAAAATTTATGTTATCACTTCCACATTTTGAGCTCGCGTCCAGCAGACACATTTTAACCGGTTACATACAAAAAAAAATTCGCTGTTAAATAATGTAACGCCGAATCATTGTAACTTCTGAACAATCCCCCTCCCCCCCCCCCCATTTTCACCTATGTTGTCAGTTGTAGCGAATGTTTCGTATATTAAGATCTCATCGCGAATTTCACTGTATTGATCTTTGCGCTATTTGCATTGCATTTCCGTATTCACTTTGCGTTCGGAACGTAAGTTGCGTCCGGGTGCAAATTTATGTAAATGTCAATATTCTTTCATCACACTTCAGTGGGTCTACTTAAAGTGAAGTTGGAATGAGTGCAAGTCTAACAAAAATGTCAGATTTCATTTCGAGTCCCGCCGTGGATGATGTCTTAAAATTGTTCAAGGTTTCTTCAGTATATTTGCATAATTCTGCTCTGAAGTTGATGGAAAAGACTCGGTGTTTCGATGCTGTTCAGTAAAGTAATTTGGATGTGGAGAGAAAATTCTCAGAACCACATAAAGATTGAAAATTATTTTTAGCGGTCCCATATAGTTTGTTATGAAATTTAAATTTTATATTTTGTCCATCAAAATGAAATACATGATTTTTAGAAGAATTATTCTACCAAAGCCTTAAAAAAAACCTTACACTGAATTTTATTTTTGGCATTTGAAAGTCAGAATTATAAAATAAATACAATTAAAATTAATTGGTACATATTTTTTATTTTTTTAATTATATAATTTTTTTTTAATTTAACTTGTTTCTGTTAATTGTAAGTTTACTTTTGTTGTAATTCGATAAATTTTAATTTTTTTTTATCAAATTTGTTTTCATTAAAAAAATTGTTTGCAATTTTGCGTTTTTTTAACTGCCATTTTACAAACTAAAAATTGCCAATCTTAAAAAAAAATGAAGTTGTGAACAATTTTTACTCGTACAGAATAAAACGTAACCTCCTTTATAAATAAACTCGAAAAATCCTATTATTACTTCTTTTTGTTTTTGTGAAACAAAGAGAACTTCATTATTTATTTCGGTTTCCCGATTTTTTATTAAAAAATAAATTCAACAATTCCTCTGTTTCAAATCTCATCCTTTGTAATACAACAAAGCACTCGAATCCAACAAACAACGAGCACAACTTATTTTAAAGATTAAAGACATATCACCAAACTCATTCCAGCCGCAGTTCCCGCTAACGAATTTTTGAAACGTCTGAAAGAGACATAAATCTCGCCTGCCATTCCTCCTTCAACCAATACCCATTACTTGCAGGCCTTCGTAAATAATGCAAAAAAGAACCCTGGGGTGCATCTGTAAGTAATGCTACCGTCCTCCCACCTTTGCTTTTACGAGCCGCTGCTTGATTCCCTATCAAAACACAACGCGGCTGGGTTGGGGAGGTTACATAAGATTTGTTTTCTGCTGAGTGAAAGACAATGCAGAAGTTGGTGCGCTAAGGGAAGCTGTAATCGCTTATTTTAAGCACCCACAACAAATTGACGAATGATTTGGGGTAGGTTGGTTGGCAGACATATATATTTCGGTTTGTGTGTTCGAGAGATGATAGTAGTGACGTGGGGGAATCATTTGTGATTATGTCATTGGATGATGGAGAATTTTGTCATTGGAAATTCTCCATTGACACAATCACAAATGATGCCTCAGACCCCCACGTAACTGCTATCGTCTCTCGTAACTATCGCTTCGCACACCTACGCTGAAGAATGAGGAATTGGTCAGAGACCCGCTTCGTCAAGACAGACAGACACAACACACACATTAGTGGATCCATCCAACTTTTTAGCGACAGAGGCCAAATAGAGGATCCCCAGAATTGACTTGTCACCCCCAGAGGTATTGATTTGGTATGGGAACTTGGAGGTTTTTGTGAATACGACGTGCACCAGTCACCATTAGCGTGCACGGGGGTCTTCGGAAGGCAGCGGGACTCGAAATCGCAACCTTAGGGATGCCAGACCAAGACCTTACCGACCAGGCTATCCCGGCCCCATGATTTGGGCTACTTTTCATACAATGAAGCTGCTAAATAATGATGGGGAAGTTCAGCATTCTTTTATATTTTGATTACGTTGTATTAAAAAACAAAGAGTTCGGTTAAAATCAAATTCGTGAACGAAATTACGAAGAAACAATTCTCAAATGACACAATCACAAATGATTCCCCAGACCCCCCCCCCCCCCACGTCACGGCTATCGTCTCTCGTACTTATAGCTTCGTATACCTACGCTGAAGAATGTAAAATTTCGGTGCATTCTTTATTCCTCGACAATATTAATAGTCAATTTTAAAAAAATTAAAACAATTAATTTTTCGTAGAAAAGAAATCACAGAAATTCCATATTATTCAGGGCAGGTATGCGAAGCGATAGGTAAGAGAGATGATAGTAGTGACGTGGGGGGATCATTTGTGATTATGTCATTGGATGATAGAGAATTTTGTCATTGGAAATTCTCCAATGACACAATCACAAATGATTCCTCAGACCCCCCCCCCCCCCACGTCACTGCTATCGTATCTCGTAACTATCGCTTCGCATACCTACGCTGAAGAATGAGGAATTTTGTGTATTCTTTATTCCTCGACAATATTAATAGTAAATTAAAGAAATTAAGTCATCCTAAACAGCTGTATACTCGTAAGATTTAAATTAAATATACAAAAGATTAAATTATATACATTTTGCACCACTCACATTTTGAAATACGCGTCGTTTTGCTAGGGTGATGAACTGCATTTAGCGGCTTTCAGGCAGATTCCATTTTTTCCCGCCAAGTATCTTCATTTTATTAAACCTCCATAGGTTTATCTTGCTTCCCGCTTTCCCCAGGGAAAAGATTTATTCGAAAGGTCCTTTGTAAACAGTTCTTAGAAAGGAATTACTAACAGATCTTTTTGTTTTGTCTGTCTGCGGACGACTTCTGCTGTATGAATAGGACGTGATGTTTAGATTTGTTTGAGTGAACAGCTGGTTTGTGTTACTTTCGTATTCGAATATCTGTTTCTTATTTCATTTCTACTGCATAACTCAAACATCAGCACAAACGTTAAAATTGAAACACACTAAAACTCCTTGGTTGATATTAAACTAGAGTTTGACTCCAAGCACAAAAGTACCACACTGCAAAAAAGAACAGTTAAAAATGCTGTAAATTATTAACAACACCAGTTGTAAGCGGTGCTTAAAACTATTTTTACTGTGATTGGAAGATAATACGTCAGAGAATTGCACAACCTCATCGAATTAATGAAGAATGAAATCAACAAGTGTAGACTTATGCTTTCGTGGCCAAGGTGGATAATCAACCGGCAATGTGATATGGTTCTCGGTTCTGAACACACTCATAGCACAAACATGCATAATGTCAAAAAGTACTTAATTTATTCCTAAAAATTCCAGGGGTCCCCGAGTATACTGGGACTGACGTATTTTCATGTGCAGTACGAGGTATGTCGGTGTTAGCGTGCGATAAAAATGTTTCTAGTGGTAAAAAAAAATCAACAAGTAATTCCTATTCAATTTGCGACGTTGCTGTTTACAGCAATGTAAATTAACAGCACACTCACATTGTCAGCATATTTTGCTATACATTTATAGTGGTTTTTCTTCTAGTGTAGGCGTCAGGAATCAGGATCTAGGACAATAGTAGGTTAATCGTGTATCCGCACACTCTCCATGACGAATTATTAATTAGTTTTTATAAGATGTTCGTTTGCGATAATTCAGTTTTTTCTCAACATTCAGTAAAATTTAAGACCGAAACCACTTGTTCTTCCAAGTGCAAAACCTCGTATAAAAGGTAGCTTGTTTAGCAGAAATTTAAATTGTATGATTTGTTTTCGATGTTAGCCCAAACGCTTTGAAATTAGTCGGAAAGATTTGGGAACAATATGTCGGAACTTAATCCCCTTGTTATTTAGCTATGAAAATTATAGCCCATTAAAAGAATGTCTTATTTCAAAAGTGGACATCGATATTACAGTAAAAAAAGGTAGAAAAGCAATTCTTAAGATAAGTAAAACAAATTAATTTTCTCACTGCTATTGTATTTTCCCTAAACTAAAATAAAAAAAAAACAACAAAAAGGAGCAAATTAAACTGAATACAAATTTTTTTGCAAAAAAGAAAATAATTAGTATACTTTACGCAGATCTGTAAAAAATTCCGTTACACAAAGCTTTTTCTATTAATACGCTTGGCTCACTTATTCTTTAGTAATAAAGACGATACTCTAGCTCGCCTACTGTTATTTTTAGGCTTTTAGAATAAATTCGTTTACTTTCTTTTCTAAGAGGAGCTAAAAATAGTGCTTCACTGAAAGCTTTTAAAGGATTTGAAAGACCCTCAATAGAAAATTTCAACCTACTTTTAATTTTAATATAATTAGATTATCTTGATAAATAAAGAAAAAGGAATCTGAATGTTGGGTAAAAAGTTATGTTAAAAATATAAAATTGTATTTGTTTATAAAATACCAAAATAGTCAGAAACGTGATGCTGTTGCCATTAATTGAAGCGTATTTGAAGCCCAGTAACTGTTATTGCGCCAACACAACTTCACCAAACTTCATACCTTTCAAAGAAAACGCCGCCGATTTGTTTGGCGCTACCTACCTCACTCGGAAATAACACGTAACATCCTGTTTAAGGGTGATATCAAAACCAGCTATTATAAAATTTAATTAAAAACTAAAAAGGTCTCCGAAAACGTAAAAAATAGTTTTTATATAATTTTTCATTCGATTTAAGGCAAGAAAAAATACTGTAAATCTCTACTAACTAAATAGGAGGGTCGTATGGCATTTTATTGATAGCGCACTTCAAGTTCCACTTAATTTTCAAAAATTTTAGTGTTGTTAGTTTCATAATTGTAAACTGTTATTTTTCTTTACCTTGCTAGTTCAATCAATTTTATTTAGGTGATGCCCAGTACAATAACTAATTTGTATAAATTTTGATACCATAGTAAATACAGTACAAGGCGTTATATTTTTCAGTTTCAGCACAGTATAGACCTCCGTAGGTGAAGCGAACTTCTACAAAACTATTTTATTATTGTTACTAGCTCATAGATATTTAATTACAGCAATTTATTATATGGATTCCTATCCACAACTTTTCCGCATACATACACATGATTACACTGTCCAGTAACCACCATTCTTATCGTGGGATTTCAGCATTTAGCACAGTGCGTGGAAAAGTGACATTCCTCTAATTGAGTTGACCTACACTGTATAAACAATCTGTTAATTTTACAGACAAATACCATATATATACCAAAAAATATCGTTATTTTCTTTTTACAGTTTTTTCTGCAAAAATAACTGTGTTAAGTAAGGCCAATTTTTTCTGATTTCAAAAGTGACTGCGAAGAAAGAGGTATTACAACTGCTTGCGCAACCTCTATGGGTATAACTAGCATATAACTAGCTTGGATGGGAGAGCGTTGGAACGGAGATCTAATGGGGCAAGAACTGCTTAATTTTTGTTAGTGCTGTGGTTAGTGGCACTGGAGGCGATTTACGGTTTCGTTTCTTTCTTTATAATTTGGCTAATTACCCTTTGAGGGATACAGACATATATACCCGCGTCACCTTACTGTCAGGTTGTCAGGCAACCTTTGGAGCTGCTGAGGGTTCGAATCCCGGTCAAGCATGGATGTTTGTGACCGTCAATAAATGTTGTTATTTGTCTATGTGTTTGTGTTGTCCTTTCTTTGTGTGTATCTTGTGCTTGTAAAAACTCTTTCTGTGTCTGTCCCACTTGACGAAAGCTTATAAGCGGTTCTCTGAACAAGCACACAAGCTGGAATATATATGTACCTACCATACCATACCTATCTCATGCAGTGAAAACAAGTTCACACTTCAACGAATTTGCGTATCCCTCGGAGGGTTAAAAAACAGATTTCGTGTTAAAATTACAAAGTATTCGTATAAAATATTCAGATTATCTCTGTAAATTTTACGGTGTTTTACTGTCACACCGTCTGACAGTTTTTTCTGTAAAAACAACAGTCCTTTGTTATAGTGTAGTAAAAATAATCACTTTTCCAAGTATCAGAAAGTAAGGCGCATACCATGTAATATACAGCATAATACTACAGCATTTCCTCAGATAATTCAGCATTCTATACTGCAACAGACAATCAAACTTCCGTCCTTTCAATTCAGTACGCAGTGAAGCCTCAGCTGGTGGTTATCTACAATTACTAAATGGACTCAATCAATATAGTCTTCGGATATGGAGCGAATTCGATGGCCATAGAATACCTGATATTATGTTTTATTTTTGACTATTGGTACACTACGACAAAAAGTCTGCTGCTTTTATAGAAAAACCTGTCAGCTGTGCCATATGTTTATTGTATACGAATAGTTTGTAATTTAAACGCAAAATATATTTTTAACCGACATATAATGAAGAAAATGCGAAATTTTATCTCCCCCGGTGACAAGCGGGGATACTTACTGCAGAACTAAAGCGGATTATTTAAGTGTCAACTCCGGATTCGAATCATGGATATAATTTATATCTTGAGTTCAACTCTCTCCCAAATAAGCTAGTTCGGGTAATTTTTGAGTTAGCAGCGCAACTGCATGCACTATAACTGTGGAATTTTAGTGCAATAATGAAAAAAAGTCATAATCCACATAATTTCAGCTATAAAGTCCTATTTTTTTTAAATGTTAAGCTGTACTTTTGTTAAAAAGCTTTAAGGGGACGCGGTACCCAAAATCTCTTATCCCAAAAAATCTTATTTTTTGGCTATTTTTATACATAAATCTAAGTAACTACTTCTGGTTAACTGGTAGCTCAATATCCATATCAACTTTTATTAATAGATGTTGAGGGAACATTTTGAAAAAAATCTATTAAAAAATTCCTTAAATTGTAGGAAGAGTTGTATTTTTGAAAAAAAAAAGTTAATATTTTAATATTTTTAATTTTTTGAAAAACTAACGTTTCAATATTAATAACTTTTTTGTATATGTTTATTGAATGTTAGTTATTTGTAAAAATAGTTTAATTTGAACGCTAGCGACAAAAATATTGGATTTAAATTTTTGGGTACCGCGTCCCCCTTAACTTTAAACATTTGTAGTACAAAGAAGCTTTTATGGACTTTGTTCGTTTCTATTCTGAGCAATCCATATAATAAAGGCTAACCTTAAGATGTTTATTTTAACCCTCTAAATGCATACTGTTACCGTTTGGTAACAAAATACATAATCCACTTTATTCCATTAAAGTAGACCTCCCTCTCGACAAATTTGTGTTTTTTTTCATCTATTACATTCCATTTTGAAGTTTTAGTTAATAATAACCCTCATAAATGACAGTAGTAAAAGTGTATTCAAAATTAAAAAGTGAAGTTTCTAACTGTTGTGAATTTAAGTGTTTGGCAGTATTCAAAGTAATAATATTAGTACTAAATACAAATAAATTGCTTTGAAAAAATACTATAGCCCAAGAGGGTTATTTTAAACTATATTTAGTGGTTTCCTAATCATTCTTTTCAAAATTGGTAGTTTGTAGTTGGTTTTTACATGTGTTACCGTTTGGTAACATCATGCGCATCAACTTTTGATTGTTTATGTGTGTGTATCTCTGTAAAGGATTCACTAGAGTTCAGTGTTTAAAATGTTTGGTACCACTTTGTTTTAAGAGTAAAAATAACTGTTTTATGTCGTATCATTCTGCCATTTAAAAAAAATATGCTTAAAAATGATTTTTTGTATATTTTTATTCATAAATACATACTATTTGTACTAAACCTGCTATTGCCTACTATTTGTACATTCATTTTGTTTCAAAAGTAACTACAGCGGGTGTCCTAAAAGTTCCCGTACTCCAACTTCAAAAAATCATTATCCGTGCTTAATTTTTAAAATATTAAATGTTATCGTCTGCTTATTATTTCATCAAATCTTTTGTTTTTATTGTTTGGTTTTTTTCGTGCTCAAGTTGTTCTATAATAAAATTATATGTCATTTTGTTCTTCATTGCAACATCATTTTTCACGCATTTAGATAATTGCGTTGCTTGAAGCTCATTTTGGATGTAAATCATAATGAAAGATGTAAAGAATTTTGGCGACATAAATATCCAGTTGATTCTATACTGAGTAAAGATACTCTACGTAAACTCGTCCAGAGATTTCGTGCGACATCAGGTTCGGTGGAAGATAACACAGAAGTGGCAGACCGAAAATTGTTACACCAGACTTTGTGCAAGAAACTGAGATTCTTGGTTCCAACAAGGCGGTGCAACATGCCATAGAAGTAATGAAACCATGGACATGCTTCAACATTTTTTTGGCGATCGACTCTTCTCAAGAAATCTTAGGCCACCTCGTTCCCCTTATTTCAGTATACCTGACTTTTTTTCTGTGGGGATATTTAAAGAACAAAGTTTATGACGATAATCCACAATTAATAGAGGATCTGAAAAATGCCATCATGCTAAGGATACAAGAAGTCACTCCCAGCATCTTAAAACGCGTTTCTATAATAAAATCTGCGCAAAATGCCTTCAGGTGTGCTTCGATGAAAGGGGTGGGCAATTTTATCATTTAATATGAATGTAAGTTCCAAATTTTTTCCTACGTTTTGTTAAAAGAGCTTTACACCATCAGCATAAAAACAATGTTTTAAAGTTTGTTTTTTTTGCTTGTAAAAAATTCACGAATCGTCAGTACGGGAACTTTTAGGACACCCTGTACTATTCATAATTATTTTTATAACTAATTTTCCTCGTTTAACAAAATCTAATTGCACTAAATATTAATACTCTTTTTTGTTTGTTATACGCGTTTTCATTAAAGATTTTATACCTAAAGCTATGTGTCTGTGTGCCTCTGCAACTTCTTATATAATAATAAAATCATCAATAAGCTTTATTTTTAAGTATAATTTATTAGAAATATAAAAAAGTTCATTTTGCTTAAGTAAAAAAGGTAATAAATTGAATAAAAATAAATATTAGTACCCCAAACTTTAAGCATCTCTTCACTGCTTAATGCATGGTGTTACCGTTTGGTAACAATTTTAAAAAATGAAATTATTTAAATTATGATGCATTTTTTTCTCCGTATTTTTCCCGTAATGTATGAACATAAGAGATACAAATTTATTTTTTCGGGACGAAACAAAAAATTTATGCACTAGATGGTTAAACTACGAACACTGTACAATACTAATGGATTTGTTCAAGATAAAACGTGTCGCCGCGTAAGACGTCGCTTCGAATGTTCTTTATATGTCAGCTCAGTTTTCGGCATCGTCACTTGGTCGCTGTTCAAAATTACGAGACTAGTCGCAAATACATTTATTGTATAAATCTACTACCGTAGAGCAAGCACACAAGCCTGAAAATATATGTATATCAACCAACCAACCTACTACCGTAATGTTACTTCAATCAAGGCAATCGAGATGTAACGTAATTTAAGATACCTTACGAAAATGATGAAATACATTTTTTGAAATTTAAGATGTTAATAGTAAAATTAAAAATTCAACAGTTTATGCTTAAAATACATATCGACCAATCGTACGGCAAAAATTATCTCACGTACTAAATAGTAATAAATCCATTTGGTACGAAGTGTATTTAAACTGTGTTGAAATTTATATGTTGCCAGATCTCCCGGTTCTCTTATGCAACGGTGTAATTTAAATGTGCTGACAATAATATATTTTTAGTATTCTGCATTGTAGTAACTGAAGATATTGTGCATTGTAGTAACTTAAAGTGTTTAAAATTAAGAACAGCAATATTTGCAATTTATTGGTAAGTATGAAAATTAAAATTCGTGTTATGATCAGACAAATAGTAGTCGTCCTGAATAAAGTTAACATCAACAAAGAGTAATTTTATTAAAATATATTAATGATTAAAATTGCTTTGGGTAAGTGATATTTACATTTTTAGTGACCCTCAAAAACCCGATTGATAAATTCTTCATTAATACGTTGATGAACAATTGTTTGAAAAGAAAATGTAATAAAAAAAATGTTTTAACACTTTATCATTTTTAACCCCTAATGTATACTGTTGCCATATGGCAACAAGTAACATAATCCACTTTATTCTATTAAAGTAGAGCTCTCTCTCTCTCTCGACAAATCTGTGTTTTTTCATCTATTACAATAAATTTTGAATTTTTGTTGCTAATTAATCTCATGGATGAGAGCAGTAAAAGTGTATTCAAAATTAAAAAGTGAAGTTATTAACTGTTGTGAAATTGCGTCGTTGGCAGTTTTCAAAGTATAGTAATATTAGTACTAAAAATACAAATAAATTGTTTTGAACAAATAATTATAGTTCAAGAAGATTTCACTAGCTTTTACCGAAAATAACTATTAAATGTTACAAGTTAATTAACAGACAACACCACTTATCCGTGCAAGGTGCGAAATAATTCGGAAAAAAAGAATATCTCAGAAAGGAAAATATTTCAGAAGCTTTTACTGAAAACAACCATTAAATGTTATAAGTCTCTTTTAACAGATGATATTTTTCTTGGACGCATACCTCCAACTGTCCAACCAAACGTGAAACCACCTATATATATTGACTTTAATATCGAATCGTTGTCAGTTGGAAGAGGAACACCCTTTGAAAATACTTATCGTTTTACTACCTTGAATATTTTATTGATGCTTTCGGGTATTTTTTTACAACCCAAATTCAGATGGCAAAATGCCGAGTAGGCAAGTGCAAGAAAAGCAGCAATTCGTGGCATGTTCCATTTCCACAATGATATATTTTCCCTTCTAGCAGTTAAACGCACATATTTGCGCCAAATTTCGGGAATAAATCATTTTTAGGACTATTACTTTAAACAAGAATGGGTGAAAAGTTTTATTCAATCGCTAAAAACTGCATTTATTTTCTTTTTGAGTAGAAATGGGTATTTGGTAAATATATTGAGATTAGTTTTGTTTGTAGACTTGTTGTGGTTGAAAATTGAAAAGCGCACTAAGAAGAACTTGAACTTTTATGAAAAAATATTATCTTGAATGTGTTAAAGTATACTAATAACTGTTTTTCTATTTTATGACTACATCACTCAACGTTATTGACCATATTAGTGTCTTTAACCCCTGAATAGTTTACTGAATGTTGATTTTCCATTTTTGCATTTAACAATTTTATATTCACACATGTCATTTAGCAGAATAAGTTCCATTTCAACGATACAAAAATGTTTTGTATAATTAGAACTTCCAAGTACGACAGACCAAACTAAAACTAACTTATAATTGATAAACTTTTAGAAAGGAGTACGTTAATGAACTGAAAACTGAAATTCAAATATTTTCATCATAAACGAACCCTCACATTGGATATTCTGGTTATTCTTGAGATGAGGAATCGAAAATACACTGAAATATGTTACAAACCACTGATGATATACATTTATAAATACGGTAGAAATAATAATACGAAAGCAATTTCTACCAACATAAACTTTTAGATACAATATTATTAAAATTGGGAACACTGAAAACCGAAATTAAAATATTTTGAACGAATACAAACTTAGAGTTTCATTTATTCCCGAAAATGATTGTCTCTCCTTCTCATTTCGTAAACTTGTGTTCCCCTTCAAAGATATGTTTTCTATTGCATTGAATCTTAGTATTTCAATTTCTTGTTGTTTCCAGATGCCAGTCAATACGCTCATTACGTGTTTAAAGCCTTTGATCATGATGGAAGCGGGACCATTAACTTCCAAGTGAGTCAAACTTTTCATTTTTATCTTCAAACATCAAAATTAGACGCCACTATTTTGTAACATTGTTATTTGTGTAACACTGAAACGATGATGATTTTATACCATGATTCTTTTTGTATTAATTCGCTACATTAATCAAAATTCGACGCCACTATTTTATAACTTTTTTATTTGCGTAACACTGAAACAATGATTTTATACCATGATTCTTTTTGTATAAACAAGCTATATTAATCAAAATTCGACGACTTTTAGTATTTTTTATGTACGTAGTAACGCTGAAAGTGTGATTTTTGTCCATTGATATTTGAATTGGAGTCTAATAAATAAACGCAATAAAAATTAGACGCTCCTTTTTTAATGTTTGTAGTTTTATAGCGCTGATAATGCGGTATTTAAACTTAAATATTTGCATCGGCGTCTAATTAAATAACATTAATATAAATCAAACACCCAATTTTAACTATTATATTTTCATAACACTGATATAACAATTTCTTACCTTGAATATACAAATACAAAAATTGTACACCAACAACAGGCCAGAGGCCCAGCAAGGTTGGTCCAAAATATATCTAATTCCTTACCAGTTTCCAATAGTTATCGAGATTCTTCTTATAATCTTCCAATATCTTCGAATATTTGCATTAACGTCTAATAAGTTAAATTCAAATTGAATATAGAAAAATTAGAGCGAGCACAAATAATGTAGTTATTTAAAAATATTACTATACAATTTAACTTAATTTAATGCGACATTAATTATTATAGGAAATAATCATATTTTTTAGTATAAATTAACTTTAATGAGAAATAAAATTAGTATAACCTAGGCTAGTAAATTTAAAAAGGCGCTTGGACACATGCCAATGCACGGTGGGTATAGACTTTTGCAAGCCCTAGTTTTTAGAAGAGGTAGGTGTTGATTTTTTGAGGATTGTTGTTTGAATATAAATATTTAAAATAATTTTTTCAATTATAGCGATCTAAGAAAATATCGAAACAAGTATTTTTTTTCCAATGTTTAATTTATATTTTTGTAGTTGATATAGTCACATCATTATAAAAGCTTAAAAAATCAAGAGTTTAAAGAGTTTTATCTATACATAAAGTTTTACAGATTTGAACTGGGATTGACAAGGGGTTTTATTGCTTAAATAATCGCATAAATATAATTAGCTCCATTCAAATATCTTGCTTTTTTTTTTAAAAAATTATCACAGTTCATGCGGATTTTTTCTGTAAGGGTAACAAAAAATAGTTAAGTACTTTTCAGACATCTTTTACATTTAAATCTACGAAAATAACTTAAAAAACTGCGATTTATATTCATCAGTTTTCGCTAACTTGAGAAGTTTATAGACACAATGCAATCTTACAAATCGATAAAAACACTTTATAAAATGCATAATAAATTATGTCTCCGTCGTGTTCTCATGTGGATAGACGCCTTCCACCAATAAAGAAGAAAATAAAGAATGTCCCAGCCGACGAAATTATTTATTTCTCAATGTCCCACTGGATTTGTGCAAAACAAAATTATAAACTCATCATTCTTCTTTTCATGACATCAATAGCATGCACATTTTATTACTTACTAGGGGGCTCCGCCCCCTGCTCGCTATCGCTCGCCAACCCCCGGAATTGCTGTGCAATTCCATTGACCGCTTCGCGGCCGGTAGGGAACTTCGCCCTTGCTCGCTTCCGCTCGCCAACCCCCTAGAATTGCTACGTAATTTCTCTTTGTTTGCTCCGCAAGCAAACATTCAAGACTAATAAGTGGGTTCTGCCAATGTAGAAATGCTCATCTATACTATCTGCATAGAATAAAACATGCTTCCTGCTCATTCAACATAAATTATTCATCACCAGTGAAAAACGATTTGATTGGTCGATGCGAGACGTCAAACTCTTAAGCTTATTTAGTTACCACCTTTGGCTCAGTGCGTTTAATCTTCACAAAATTCACAAAAAACATTTAAAGAACTGAATTGGTGATTCATTCACTGTTTAAGAATTCATTATTTTTAATTTCATACTGCAAAATTTAATTCGAACAATCGTGAAGATATTTTATTAAAATTTCCCGACCAGCGGGGAGAGTGCACCAGGCGAAAAAGGGAATATTTTAAGGGCTTCGACTGTTTCGAAAAGGGCTTCGGCTGTTTTTACCTTAGAATTAGGAAGGAGGAGCAGAGGGGTCGATCCAGAGACATTAAATAGGAAGGACTGCGCATTGGCAAACCCAAAGTGTCCTCATCATCTAACTTACACAGTCACATGACTGTGTCGCGTTTGGCTCGCATGTACGGCGAGTTTAAATTTTGGCGAATTTTTCCACAATGACCTGAACACATGAGGCCGACAATCTAATGGTATGACGACGAAGCTTCGAAAGGAATATATTGAATCGTTAGTTTTTTTAAGTTTTCTTATAGATATCACTGATATCTGTTATAGTGCGTCTCAAAAGTTTAGACAATAGGCATTTTGAGTCACAAAATTTCAATGAAAAGCTTTATTTGAAAAAAACTTTGATGGTAAGGTTGAGGCAAGTATATATAATTAAAAATAACATGAATCACAAAGAAAACAACCAATAATATATTTTAATTTAATTAATTGTAAAAATTACCCAAAAAATCTATCTCATAAATATAGACAAAATCGATTTTCGTCATTTAATGATTTAAGGGGTCATAGGAGTCTTAAAAATGTGCAAAGAAGGTACTATAAAGTAGAGTTTGATCTTTCATGTAATTTTTTAACTACTCACTATATAAGTATAATTTTTTGATATGTAATTCTGTAAGATTTTTTTTAATATAAAATAAATTTTAAAATTTATGAAACTTTAGCCAAAACTAAAATAAATGATATTAATCATAAAGCTACTTGAACACTTTGCGATTAGGCTTGCGCGGCAAATTGTGAGGTCAAAATTGAAAAAATGACCAGGAAAATGACTTTATATTGTACAAATATGTACAAACTAAGACTTATACCTAAATTCTAAGCTCAATTTTAATTAGAAATTATTTTCAAAAAAATTTAAATCAAAATTTTAAAATGTTTATTGATTTTTTTTAGAAAAAAGTTCTTAAAATAATTTCTAATTAAAATTGAGCTGAAAATTTAGGTATAAGTCTTTCTTTGTATATATTTGTACAATATAAAGTCATTTTCTTGGTCATTTTTTTGATATTATGAATTAAAAAACACGTTTTACTGTTGAATTTTAACCATTTTGTACCATTCCCGGTCCAATTACATAACAGCAGCAAATATAGCCGTTTTAGCTCTTTTAAGGGAACACATTGCCGGTGATTGGCGCAATATATATCCCAATTAGATGTAAATAACAACTGTATGCCTAAAGCAACAATACCGAGAAGTTTCGAAACCAATTCGCGCATTTTAAAACATGTAATGACGCATTTCCTGGTAAAAAAAACGATAATTTTTAAAATTTAAAATATCCAAAATTATAAAAAATTGGTCTGTTGTGCACCGTAACACGATGCAGAGTTTGCCTCCCCTTCAAAAAAGTCCAAATTTTATCCCAAATCCAATCCCATAACGTCTTTGGGTCTATCAATGCAAATTTATTGGATCAAGGTTGTCAGGTTTTTCGAGCTACTGCTCATAACAAACCGGCACTGAGGTAGCCCAAGATGCACCGCTTTAGCAGTTTTTTCAGCTACCGCGCATAACATAGTAGCCGAAACTATGGAACCTGTCACTGAGTATCCCAAGATGCACCGCTCTAGCATACTTCTTTTCTGCGTTACTACACACATACATATAGAAAGCTCTATTCTCTTTCCTAACTCTGTGGTTGGTTGGTTGGTTGATATACATATATTTTCAGGCTTGTGTGCTTGCTCAGAAAAGTTAACTTTATGGTTTTTACCAGAGACATAACATAGAGTGGACTGCGCATTGGCAAACCTAAAGTGTCCTAATCATCTAACTTACACAGTCACATGACTGTGTCGCGTTTGGCTCGCATCTATGGCGAGTTTACCATTTGGCGAGTTTTTCCACAACGACCTGAACACAGAGGCCGACAATCTAATGTTATGATAAAGAAGCTTGGAAAGGAGCAAGGATGAATCGCTAGTATTTTAAGATCCTCTTAATAGATATCAGATTATTTATTTGATTTTGTGCGTCTATTTAAGGTTACTTGAACAATTGAATGTGGACTCGTTATTAAAAATTAATTTAAAAGAACATTAGTAGGTTTATGTAGAGTGTTGCTGTAATATAAGTTGGTTATTGACATGGTGAATATTTTCTGCCGTCTCTATAACTTTCGTTCTAACGGTCCGATGTAAAAAAAAAAAAATCAAATATATATATATATATATATATATATATATATATATATATATATATATATATATATATATATATATATATATATATATATATATATATATATATATATATATATATATATATATTTTTTGAAATATTGCTTCTCCCTTTATTTCACCTGGAATAAATCAAAATTCTAAAACACATCAATATATTCCAAATTCAGCAAATGTTTTACTTTTTAAATATAAATAACTCAAAAACTACGATTGCAAAAACAGGTTTCGTTTTGACCAAATTGTAAAAAAATTATTCTACTTCTAAGCTGTCAATGTTCAGACATTAATTTAGTTGACTTGGCCCAAAATATTTGTTATAATTAGAGTTCTAACAACGTTGATTTAATCATGAATATGATTCTTCAGTATAAAAGATCTTTTAGAATAAATTCCCTCGATAGAAATTATAGTTTAAGAAGAACACACAATTACTAAAAGTATGCAGAACTAAATAAATTTTAGTCGCCAATAGCCCTCGTGTAGCTCTAGTGCGGACATAATGCTAATGTTTAGGACATAATGCTAATCTGCAAGGGATGGCGGTTTTTTAGAAAAAAAACGGTTTTCCATTTTCCATCGGTTTTTCCCTAAAAAACCGGTTTTCGGTTCCGAAGAGCCTCATACAAAAAACCGGTTTTCAGTCAGAACCGGGACCACCGTTTTTTTGAAAACCGGTTTTGGTTTTCCATCCCTAAGCTGCTTTACTATGAATGCGCAGTCCACTCTGTGTTATGTCTCTGGTTTTTACGATCCGTGGTCGGAATCTCAAGACCGATGCCAACAGTTGAAAAATAAGCTGGTTTCCGTGGGACTGCTCCAGGGCATCACGTAGCTCTAGCGCTAAGAAACTTTCTCTACCAAAGCCACGGAATGCAACCTGAAGCAGCCCTGGCACAAAACAAGCACACCGGCCACACTTACTTTCAGCATTTTTGACGTTTCTGATTGGCTGAAGCCGCGTAAGTCACGTGGCTTTCAAGCGTACGACAATTACAATTTTATATTATATAGAGAAACTGATTCTAACTTAAAAGTTTTCGTGATAAAGGGAAAATTCTTCGTGTAGTACATTTAACAACGTATATTACGTTACAAAAAATAATATCAATGAAACTGTTTAAAACTCTGTATTTTAAATCTATGTATGTTAAGTTTATTTAGGGCAAAACTTGAGAAGTTTATAGACACAATGCAATCTTACAAATCGATAAAAACACTTTATAAAATGCATAATAAATTATGTCTCCGTCGTGTTCTCATGTGGATAGACGCCTTCCACCAATAAAGAAGAAAATAAAGAATGTCCCAGCCGACGAAATTATTTATTTCTCAATGTCCCACTGGATTTGTGCAAAACAAAATTATAAACTCATCATTCTTCTTTTCATGACATCAATAGCATGCACATTTTATTACTTAAACTGATTCTAACTTAAAAGTTTTCGTGATAAAGGGAAAATTCTTCGTGTAGTACATTTAACAACGTATATTACGTTACAAAAAATAATATCAATGAAACTGTTTAAAACTCTGTATTTTAAATCTATGTATGTTAAGTTTATTTAGGGCAAACCTTTTTTTCTTACATTCATTGTACAGAGTGAGGCAAACAAAAGTGGCCCCGGTCTAGAGATAGGAATACGTTGAAATGCTTGGTGAGAAAAACTCTTGAAGCCGCTTTAAACCTGTTTTTGCATTGGTTGGATCGGATTAGCTTCACATTAGAGCGAGCTACTCATTGACAAGTGACGAGTTTAGATCTTAGTTCGTATTGTATGAAGACGTCTCATTATGCAAATCTTGTGTCTTGCAATCAATTTAGAATGTTTTGTGTTACCAAAATCAAAAAGGTACGATTCTCTAGGATAAATAACGACCGAAACAATCAAATAATCACTAGTGGGAACTTTTCTTGATTAGCTCTACAAACCTTGTTTATATTTCATTTCAACTAGCTTCTAAAACCGTAGCGTAGATGCCGGCAAATAAGAGTCGCCAACCGTTTGTTTGGGCCTAATATTGAAGCGATCAATAGCTTCAGTTAGCAAACCTTTTTGTATTGTAACATTCTGACTTGGCAAGATTTCTGTCGTATTCTTATCTCTAGACCGGGGCCACTTTTGTTTGCCTCACCCTGTATTACCAATTATGCCCTAAGGGCGAAGAGCCCGAATGACCACGGATCACCAAACCAAGGTGCACCTATGTTAAACCAATGGGGAAAAACCTACATTTCTCCGAGTGTATTGAATATTTTTACAAATGAAGAGTACAGGGGAAGAACCGCTTGATTTATTAGGAGTCGTCCCGTAATTGTGTCTGTTTGGCGGACATTGGCGACAGGAAACTGATTTCTCTCTTTCTTATTTGCTTGGTCCAAGCGTCAGAATCGTCCATCTCGCGAATCTTGTTTTAAAAAAAATGTCTTGAAACTGGTTTCTTTGCATCAGTTTAGGCGATTACACGCTATCATCGCCAAAGAAGCTTGATTAGGAAAGTTGTCTACGAAATTAAGCGGTTTTCCCTCTGTACTCTTCAAATTCTTTTTATGTGATACATTGCTTCTTGGCTTACTGGTCTTTATAATCCTTTTTTTTTTTTTCAAAATTGTTTCGAATAAATATATTTTTAATTTTCATTAAATACTTTTACACAACAACAATTTTACATAACACACGTTTACATCGATCAGTTAATTGAAAATGTTTTATGCATCAATACGACATGTCTTCAAATATGCTTTGCACTTTCCCTTCCCTTTTATATCATACATTTGAAAGAAATATAGATTTACTATACAATATCAATATTTATAAACTATGCTTTACAATATAATATATATTTTTATCCAATATACCCCATGATACATATCTGGGATCTGGGCCGTTTCAATGATAAACCACAACCCAGTCCGTAAACAAAGCCTAAACCTAATCAAATTCTATGGTAACGCAAGGCGCTCAAACTCCGTTCTTAGAATTAGTGTCGTGCGTAGTAGATTACATCATAAATGTTTATTTCGGCAGAATATACCCTGTGGGACATTATCATATATAATGGGATTTCCCTGTAGGTTTAGCTTACTGCTAGGTTGAATAATCCCAGATCTAGAGCGCTCTTCAAATCTAGATATTTATGCTCGTCTAATTAACGAGAAATTGAAGTTGATGTATTGGTGTGATTTGGGTAGATCAAACGCAGTGACTACACAGGTTATTGTTAATCTTACTTATGATATATATCATATTTATTTATTCATTTTATCTTATCTATGTATTTTTTTATATGTAAAGGTTATTTTTCTTGTAAATGACATTTAACTTCTTAAGACCCGAGCAAAATCATACACGTATATTCTTAATCTAAACATACTTTTCATAGAAATATATGCTAAAAATATGTTTTTCTAAGAATTAAAAAAAATATGTTTGATAGTTACTTAAAGACATGCCTTAAACTCTAAGAATACACATTTTTTGTGCTATAAATGCAAACAAAAAGGCCGTATCACTTATTTGTAGTTGACAGATTATTTCAACATTGTTTTCAATGCAACATGCCTTTAAAATGTACTACTAAAAGAACTTTGTGAAATGTTTGAGAAAAAATTTAAATATTTTTTTTATGAACTCTAATATCGTATTGACCCTCGTTAAACTTCATATTTTATAGAAATAAATGACTGATACCTGTAATCAAAGGCTGAAAACTGATATTTGGATCTTCTTCCATCGACACAGGTTAATTTCGGTACTAATTAAATGGGTTAATTGTTTGTGGGGAGGATTTAAAAAATGTCCCCAACTGTGGACGCCAGGTCGCACGAGGTTATTTTAAGGTGGAATTTTAAATGTTTACTGGTGTTTTAAATGTTTACAAGGACACTATTCTGATAATCAAGAAATCAGATAATTTTATTCGGATTAGCGACTCTCGGTAGTCAATAATACTGCATCTTGAGACAGTAACTGATGTCCCAATGATGTTCATGTGGAAAAGAGGTGTAAGAACGAAAAGACAATATATAAAATAGAATAATAATTTTACAAATCAGAGTACCTTTTGGGTCAGTAATTGATGTTTGGGCTTGGTGATCGGAAAAATAGAGTTCCATTCGAATTGCAGTTCCATTTACTGGAAAGATAAATGATATATATGTCGGGAAGGAAATATTAGGGACAGTTGTCATTGAATTAATTTTTGCCGAAATATTTACAGGGAAGGGATTATAAACTTATGTCCAAAACAGGGTTCGAAATTCATGGTCAGTATAGACGCAAAAACTGAAAAAATTCTACGATTTTGCGACTTTTATCATAGCTATCGGCAATTTAGTCGCAGTTATTGTTACCACTAGTTTTCTTAATGGTCATAAACTTTAATAAATAAAAACAAAATGGGAAAACTTTTTAAAGTGGTTTCCACCGATCTCGATCTAACTTATTTTTATAGACGAATTAAAAAAAACACGTTGAAAACAATATTTCATTCAAGTTTCAATTTACTTAAAATATACCATTTTGGTGTAAGACTTGTAGTGCCGAAATATCTTTAAAAAACATGCATAGTTTAGTTTTGGTGTCAGAGTAAAGCTAATTAATAAGTAACAAAAATTAGCTCTTTATAGTATAATATAGGGTGGCAATCTTAAAAGAGGCCCTAAATCGTAATTCGTTAGTCTTTTGGAAGAGTTTTAAAACTGTTTTTCTGTACGAACAATCTCCGACCATTTATTTAATAGTATCATCATAAAATACTTTTTACAGCTCAGTCCATAACCGGACTCTTTATAGGAATTTTCAAAGCATTATAACGAATATTTTTATCATGCACACATTTCCTATCGTTAATGTATACATTAAAAAATACTACTATAAATTAAAAAAAAAAAATCCAAGCAACACCAAAAATAAATTCGTTAACCTCAACAACTATTTAATTGCTGTAAACCCTTTTAAATTTAAAAAATATTGCAGTAAACATATTTACCTTATTATAATTTATCTTTTTCTTTTACAAATACAAAAAATGACTTGTCACTAAACAAGAAAACAATCAAAATTTCCAAGTGCTTTAACTTCAACCTCATTAAAAACGCTCTTTTTTCGGTTACGTGTTGATTGTTTATTTTGTAAAAAATATTTACATAACTTAAATTATGCGTTTTTTATTTTAATGACAATTATTATCATTAGACAAGCAATAGATCTTGGATTAAAATACAAGACACGTCATCATTTGTGCTCAATTTTTTTTTAATAATATAAGTGTTTATATTACGCCTTTATAAAGAAAAAAATAGACTAATTGGGAATTAAAAGAGGTATTTAAAATCTGAGGGAAAAGAAAAACAACATTGATTTGGTTACCAAAACAGAAAAAATTATTTATGTGTCAACACATTATTATCTTACAGTATAAACTTTCAGAATTATAAAGCAGTAATTAACACGAATGCCATTAAATAAAACTTGAATTTTTCATGACAAATTATACCACAAATTTTTGCTTTCTGAGATATATGTAAGCATAAGATGTTTTTTTTTGTTGTTGAAAATATGTGTATATTCTTACATTTTAAAAATCTAAACTAAGGATTACATTATTTTTGATCGATATAAAAATTTGATCGATACAACAAAGTTGGTATCTGTATCACTTTTAGCCTTACATTCATCCATTTATCCTCCTTAAAAGCTCCTGAAGTGTTTGTTTACTACGAAGTCACTTTTTCGTTATCTTATAAATCAATAGTATAAATCCAGGATTTCTGTAATCTTCCCAAGTTGAAATTGTATTTCGCACAAGAATTATATAATTTGTCAATACCCGATATACTTTCTGCAAAATTTCCAATATACCATTTTTTTAACAAACCAAACATGAAGTACATGGTGTAGTTGCACAGTAAATTCTTTATAAATATAATTTCCTATAGAATAGTTTATATTCGAAACAGTTTACTCTACGGTCAATAAATAAATTCTTTTTAATATATTCTTTTTAAAAATGGCTCTGGGGAAAGAGAGTTCTGGGAAATATGCCGAGTCTGTAAAGGCTTGACCGCCAGGATTGCAGCCTCATTAAAAAAGATTCTTTTTAAATGTAGATGGTGTATTATAAATAAATGATGTAAATTACAGTTTGTTTTGTCACATAGACTTGCAAACCCAAATATATCCCACTTGTATTAAAGGCGAAATGTTATAAAAACCTTCGGGTTATAAAAATAATAGTCTGCAAGTTTTATTATTTATTTTGAATTTATCCTTTGTAAAAACGTTTTTCTACGTCAGAAGAACGTCATATTTTTCTAGGTGGATGTTGATAAAATTTAATGATTATATTTTTGTTTATGAAATTGCTGTTTCCTGTAAAACAAAAGGCATAATTACAATGATAGTACGGTATAGCCTTAATTATAAGAATCAATTACGACAGGTTTCCTTCAGAACCGGTCATTCAAGACCTTGGAAAACCAGATTTTTTTTTTCAAAATATTGGTTTAATTTCAAATAATTACTGTATGGAGCTAGAAAACGAGATATAATTTAAAAAGTTGAAGAACTTAAATTTAAGCGAAAATTAAACACTTTTACCTGTTAATCTTATGGATGAATGAATGCTATAAAAAAACACTACTGTAGTTCAGATAATTAGTGGTTCTACTGAAATTCTTATGCGCGCTTAGTAGTAAAGATTTTTTATATCTATTAAATTATGGTTAATACTCGATGTCAAATTTACTTTGACTAACATTTAAAATGTATTTTTGAAAAGAATTTCTACTTTTACGAAAATATAAAATAAATCTTACCTCCCATAAAAAGCCAAACTGCTACTCAAAAGAAAAAACAAGATTGAATTTTTTCATCGAATTGAAGGCCAATTTAAGGGGACAATGTTTTCTGGTTTTCTCAATCTATAAATCAATCTCAACTTGCACTTTTCATGGAGTGGACCTTTTCTGCAGCCGACGGTTTCGATTGAAACAAACATTTTCCAGTTTATAAATTTCTTTCTTCTGTCAGCAAAAGTAACTGAAAAACAAATTGTAACCGAGCAGTTGAAGAAGCAATCCTCTTTTTCAACTTAAGGTTGTTTTTTGATTATTTTATCATGCAAACTTTTGGTTGGTTTTGTCATTAAGATTTGCATAATTAGCTCAAACTTTAAATATTCGTGACTTTTTTGTTTTTTTCTTACTATAGAAGGTCTAGCCAAAATTAATTGTAGTTTTGAACCATTATATAAAGATGCCTTAAGTTGAAACAATTCAACCTAGAACATCTTACCACAAAGAGATTTCACGCTCACTAGTCCTTTATACAAGGACACATTTTTTGGACTCTTTTATGGTGCTTGGATAGATTATTAGACAAAATTTGTAATTAGTTACATATTCTAAAAAATTTTCATTCAACCCCTCCCCCCATACTTTAGGGGGCTGGGGATCCCAGTCAATAAGGCGTTTGCCTTGCTTGCGAAAGGTCCCAGGATTCGTTCCAAATGATGCCATTATAACTCCTGACTTATAAACGGTCTTTGCAAGTGCAGACGAGAATTCCGGTGAATAATGCCCCGGTACATGGAGTATACTTTATATACCGACGTTACCCAACGTTGTGTACAATGTCGCTAATACAGGTTGCGTCGGGTGCCTACACAGGTGTCGCCTTGTCACTTGACTGTGGCTTTAAATTATGACGCCAATCGCCAATAACCCTCGTGTATATCTCATGCAACAAAAAATTAAACCTGACCTTAACTCATCTACTTTTACACAAATTGTTTCAAAATACTCCACTCGTGCTCGATGATAAATCCCTGTGGTGCCGAGTACACTGCGATATACATGCCCAATTGCCCATGCTCAATCTGTGGAGTCGAAAGGGCCGACTTCGTTAGCATACGATGTATCCCGAAATTTCATTGGGTGCTCACTCATGTGTCGACCTCGTCATTAGACCGGTATTCCAAAATACTAGGCGTAATAGGCTGTGCTAAAGCTCCTAAAAGAGGCTAGAAATCGACAGCTGGAAACAATTGTATATTACCAATTACATACACAACTTTGGTTTTGGTTGGCCTTGCGTTTGGAACGTTTTCGGCATCTAGCCATAAATATGAAATAACAATCAAAAATTGCTTAAGACCTATCATTCTTTTTGCCGATACTTCAATACCAGTATTTCCGCCGAAACAGATTTCGTTCAGTAATGGTTTTATGCATGATACGGCGTGATGTTATGGAGTCAAATTGGAATGAACGACACGGAAAGACGATCATTGCAAATTGAATCCCTTTCTATTTCGATATTCTCACATCTCAAACTTAATTTAAAAAGGGCATATAACAAATGTTAAAGTAGATGATATTGGTCGTTTTTCTTTTCTACGAGGCAGATCACGGAAGATTGAGTGAAGTAAAACAAATATTTGAATAGTGTGTATTAGGATTCAGCCATTTAGGTTGTAATGTATTTTAGTAATGTTAAGAGATTTCAATCCAATTTGGGTTATTAGTTTAGGATTAATAAACAAGAGTTTTGAGTGGAAATCACACAAATGATAAATATTTACATGTATTTGTAATTGGATATTTCAATGGTGAAATTAATCTTGTTAGCAGTATCGCAACATTTGCCGTCTAATCTAATTACTTAAAAAAATTAGTATCATTACGAAAATGTCTAGTTACAAATTAGTATCATTTAGATGTCTATGCTAGTTCGGATAATTTGTTATTCGCTATTTCTGCACAAAAATATTATATTCATTTAAAAAAAAGTGTAAAGAATTATTCTACAAAAATTTGAGCAACACAAAATCCACAATAAAATTTTTGAAATTTACAATTCTTTTAGTAAATATTAAGAAAAAAGGTTTAATTAAATGTATTTTGTTTCATCACAAAACAATAATAAGGGCATTTAAATAAAAAAAATCTATATTGTTCAATAGTTATTTAAAATGTGATGCATCGATTAGTTTCTAGATAAAAAAATACTTTGCAAAGGTTTTTCTAACAACCTAACTTCTCTTAATAATTTAAAATAGATTTCCTGATTCGCATTTCTTTTTCCTTTTTTAAAAAATCTTTAGATATACTTGAAAAATGTAGGCAATATATTTAACACACTTATTTTCACCATGCTTCCAAATAATAAAATAATTTAATAACAAAACATATTAAACGAGAAAAATTTAATTTGGTTTTTTCTTCCTTAAAAAGGATGCATTAAAAAATTTCATTATTTTTTTTCTCTTCAAACAATGCCAATCTAAAAATAACAAGCCCTAAGGGACCAGATTTCATTATAACAATGCTTTTTACTAGAAAAAAATCAGAATTTCAGTGATATTGTTGAAAGTGTTAAAAAAAATATTTCTTTAGCTACGGCACAGAACAGCTGTTACCATGTTACGGATAGCTAAAGAAATGTTCGATTCTCACCCGTGCCAAACCTTGGATATTTTACGGATATCACGGATAGTTTACGAATATCAAAAAGATATTTTCCAGAGTTGTTTCTAAAGTCTAAATTCTTCACGAAGGATCAGTTTTGAAATATTGAAATTGAATCCTGGACTGACAGCTTGGTTGGATACGATACAATCTGGAGTGGCATTGATGGATATACAGGATTGCATATGTTGAAATTATAAAAGGTTTAGATTGTTTTGTTATCTCGTAGGGTTTATCTTCCGGTTAAATATACAGGTGTATATTTTACGAACATATATGCGTGCAATTTATAATTTAAGCGAAAAATAGTTTCAAAATAGCTTAAATTAATACACAGGTTATCTGATTTTGATCAATCAGATGCTGCAATTTCTGCTCTATGTTTCTTTTCTATGTTTCCTTTTCTATTTTCTTTTCATTATATTATCTAATTTTACTGCACAAATTGTGTTATTCTAAAAAACACATTCGGGTTTTAAATTGTAATGCAAATTATAAATACAATTGATACATAATACATACCTATCCTAAATTGCAACAAAAATTCTTAGATTAAAAAGTAACTAAATAAGCAATTACAGTAGGGCGTGCAGAAAATATGTCAACCTGCAGCTAATAAAGCATAATAAATTCTAACTCTTTGAGTGAACTAACATATAACACTAGTATATCTGAGAAATTCTTGCTACATTTAGTGATAGTCAACACTGTAAAAAAGTTTGGTGCAGGGTTATATTTGAATCCTGGAAATTTTAAGCTGCCACTACTATTCTGAGCGTGAATTTACCGATTTTGTGACAAAACCATAACTTTGAAGCACATCCAAATTAACTAATCAACTATCCAAATAGCTGGAACAGCTAGAAAGTTCCAGGATTCCGGTGCAATCTTGCACTAAACTTTTTAACAGTGTTTATTAATACTAAAAGCAACAATAATTTCTCAAATACACTAGCGTTACATGTTAGTTTTCCAAGATTCCAATGCAATCTTGAACCAAACTGTCTATATGACACAAAAATGCGGCGATGGTGAATGGCATGGCCTCTTTTCCAGGAGTTTGTGCTGGGTTTGTCCACCATCTCTCGCGGCTCCCCCACCGAGAAGCTTCAGTGGACCTTCAACCTATATGACATCAATGGAGACGGGTGCATCACGCGGGAAGAAATGAGAGAAATTATTAGTTCCATTTACAACCTCTTGGGCCGATTCACTGAGCCGTCAGTGTCGGCGGAGGCGACGAGAGACCATGCAGATAGAGTTTTTGATGTAAGTATAATATATTTGAAATATTACAAGCGATCTTATTCTAATTTCATTCATTACAAATTCATTCATTAAAATATCCTTCATCATAATTGTATTATTGCTATTATTTTTAGTTTCATTATTGTTATTATTTTTAATTTTAATATTGTTATTATTTTTAATTTCAATATTGTTATTATTTTTAATTTCATTATTGTTAATTTTAATATTGTTAAGTTCATTATTGATATTATTCTATAATTGTTGATTTCATTATTGTTATTATTCTAGTGTTGTTAATTTCATTATTGTTATTATTCTACTATTGTTGATTTAATTATTGTTATTATTATTAATTTCAATATTGTTATTATTTTTAATTTCATTATTGTTAATTTTAATATTGTCATGTTCATTATTGATATTATTCTAGAATTGTTGATTTCATTATTGATATTATTCTATAATTATTGATTTCATTATTGATATTATTCTATTATTGTTAATTTTATTTCTGTTATTATTCTATTATTGTTAATTTCATTTTTGTTATTATTCTATTATTGTTAAATTCATTATTTTATTTTGTTATAATGTCATTATTACTATAAAAAAAATCGCTTGGAAGAATCATAAAATGAATCTATATATGAAAACTTTTGTGAAACGTCAAAAATAACTTGGTTATTGAAACAAATTCGGGTGAAACACAATTTTTTCCTTATTTATTCATAGATTTCGACTGAAAAAATTGCACGGAGGAAAAGCCAACGGATATCAATACAAGAATGCTTCTAAATCTATTGATATCAGTTGATCATTTCCCTTTACATTTTTCTTCATATATACGGATCACTAGCTCTATAGATATCCGTTGGGTAATTCCCCGGACAACTTATTGATCTCTGCGAATAACTATAGGGTTCGGGAATTGGAGAAGATAATATGGATCTTTTCTTGCGATGCATACTGTGTCCCTACGGACTAATATTAGCATAATTACTATAGATCTGTCCTAATATTATTTATTGCTATTCGTTGTTTAAATCTATGAACAAATTAATTGTTTATTGAAGAGTTTTTAATTAACTGAAGACTAAGTTTAAACGTGTTTACAACGGTTAAATTGTTTCCTTCACACTAACCTTTAAATAGTTCAAATATAAACTTTTTGTTGTTAAGCATAAATTAGACGTCGAATTTTTTTTTAAGATTAAATTAGCTGGTATGATCGTATCGTAAGTTCTCAGCATCAAAGTTTTTTCCGCTTATGAATATACGTGTGGGTAGAATATTTTATTATTTATAGATTTATTATAAATTCTTGATTGCGTGGTAGGCAAGTATCTTTATAAAAATATTCTTCAAGTTAAATATTATAATCAATATGTTGATTGATAAAGAAATTTCCGGATATAATGAGCAGCTTCGATGATCAAAATGCGTATTGAAAATTTAGTAATAAAATTTTACCAAGTACTTCTTTTCTCAATTCTTTTGTGAGTTTCTCAGTGTTAAACACTAAATTTTACAAAAAAAAAACAATAAATCATTCACAATATCAGACATTTGTCAAAATTACTGCAGATCATAAAGTAAGCAAACACTCAACAAATTCGTGTGTAAGTGGATATTTTAAATGCATTAAACATTATCCCTTTATATACGTGTGTTCTTCTGACATCCCAGCAAAACACGATACATACATATACAATAACCCGATAGCATACACATAAAATGAATTCTTTTGATAAATCAACCAATCAATAATAGAAAGTATATTTTGCAAGGAATTTTAAATAGTGAACTTTTGATTTTTACTTTGGTACATAAATTTATGCCTTAAGCACTAAAAATACATATTAGGGATATACCTATGAAATGACCCTTTTTTTAAGAAAACTTACCGGTGAATTTTGCATCACTGGATGAGGGTAATAAATCGAAGTATGTACCATTAAAATCAGTAACTTTTGCTTATCTTTTTGGTAAATTATTGATTCCTTCATGATAGAACTTTGCGTCCTAGGAGGTAAAAAACTAATATGCTTATTTTTCAACTTCATCAAAAGTAGCGAAGTGCTGCTCAGCCATACCATGTTCCATGGATCTGAGCAAGTGATAGTCTGAAAGACCAATATCTGGAGAATATAGCGGGGGCAATAAAACATCCCATGTCAGGTGTTTTAAGGTGTTTTTAAACCTTATTTGTGGTGTGAGGCCGCGCATTGCCATGGAGCAAAATAACTGTTCCGTGTCTGCGAGCCCATTCCGGCCGTTTTTTGATAAATTCCTGGTTTACATCGGTTAATTGTTGTTGATATTGATCAGAATTAACTATTTCACCAGGTTTAAGCAGCTCATACTTAAGAAGGCCTTTTTGATCCTACCAAACACAAAAAACTTTCTCTTTCAAAGCGATTTTCCCTTTCGAGTCAATGTTGAGGGTTGGCCTGGAATCAACCAACATTTTTTTCGTTCAGGATTGTCAAAATATATCCATTTTTCATCACCTGTGGCAATTTGATGCAGGAAACACATTATTTGATGTCGATTCAAAAGTTGTTCGCAAGTGACTTTTTTGTTCTCCATCTGTAACTCTGTTAAAGCATGTGGTACCCATTTTCCTTCCTTGCAAATTATTCCCAATGCATGAAAACGTTCACTAATACATTTCTGAGTTACATTTAACATTTCTGAAATATGTACCCGCGACATTTTTGGATTTTTATCCAAAATTGTTTGAAATTCTTCATCTTCAAATTTTTTTGGTAGTTTTCAATTATCTTTGGCTATCACATCAAAAGTAGCTTTTTTTATATCAAACAAACCATCATTTTCAAAATGATTCAGATGGACCATTGTCCCCATAAGCTTTTTGAAGCATTTGAAAAGATTTAGCAGCAGTTTTTTCCAAATTAAAGTAATGAATTAAAATTTCCCGCAAATGACCCTTTGTTGGCATGAAACATGACATCTTTAAAGCCTAGAATGACTATGAAAAAAACACAGCAGTAACTAATGCCCCTGGCAGGTGAAAGGTTAAAAGTAGTCTGACAAAATGCGAGTAGGACGATTCCACACTTTTATTAACCCGGGTGCAGCGCCATCTGTTCATATAAGGTCATTTCATAGGTATACCCCTAATATTTTGCTTGCATTATGATTTCATTTGAAGCTTTGTAAGTATTTTCTCGAAATAAAAGGTCCAATTCAAAATTCTTAATGCAAAATTAATTTAGAATTCTCATCTAAAAATACTTATTGATAAATTAATGAATTTTTATGATACAAACATTAACAAAATAAATTGTGTTTATTGATTGTGAATTTTTTTTAAAAAATGCCAGTTTCGACACTTAAGTCCTATTTTCAAATTCAATTTCATGGTGATTTCTTTTAATAGAAACTGGATCTGAATAAAGATGGCATCGTCACCTTTGATGAATTCCTGGAAACCTGCCTCCATGTAAGAAAATAATTATATATTTTACAAGTAGATTAATTAGTTGATATGAAAATCAAAAATGATTTTAAAAATCTTATTAATTTGTGTTTTTAGTTTTTTTTTCAAACCTATGAAATGATTCAAAACTAAATGTTATGATACTAAAAATTTTGGTTTTAATTAATTTTTATTTGCTTTTCTTACGTTTAAAGCTTTGAATGGTAGATTGTTGTTTGTCGATGTTTTATAATTTACACTATTTAAAAGAGAAGTTTTTTTTTATCAAAAAAATATCCATTTGTATTTTAAATCTCATTAAACAAAAAAAATGAGTTTTGTATTTTGCAGCACATTCTAATTGCAAGGTTAGAAGTTCGTATTTATCTTAACGAAATTAAAATCCTAAATAGTTTCAATGACAATTTTAATACTACTTTATACATCTAACAGAAGAAATTTTTATGAATGGAGTTACCTAAAATATATAAATGATATTCAACATGCTCCTCCAGATATCTATTCTATCTAGTATTTAAATAAACATTTATAGTACACGCCGGTTTTCAATGAAAATATACTACTTATGGGAGTATAGCCACAAGAGAAGCTCTTGAATCTATTCTAAACCCAAGTTATCACTCGTGCATAGCCGATATTTTCCTTAATAAATTATTTTACTACTCATCTAGCGTTAAAAGTGTACAGCAGAGGTCATTTCTCTAAACCAAATGAACAGCACAAATGGCTCGTTACAAGAGTTTAGGTAATTCCATGGTCTAAATATATTTACTTGATGCAACTTTGGACAGAAAATGGTACTGTACAAAGTTTCACGCATAAAATACTGAAAGGCTCGCAATAAATTTGATCTAGTCTGATTATATCAATCTCAAAGGGCCTGCTGCGAAAGATTGTTTTGAAATTGGCCATAAAACTGCCGATACAAAGCGTATAAATTATACGTTATCATTTTAAATGAGATTGAATGGACATGTATAAACAACTTGAATAAACAAGATGTGTGTGTGTGTGTGAATTATTATTATATCCCATTGTTTTTAATAATCCTTTAGATTTGAATAGTTAGATGATTGTTATCTGCATAATATTTAAAAAGAGGGAGTGATTTAATTTATCGCACATTTAAAATTTCTTAAATAATTATTTTAAAGGAGTTATTTAATTTACTTAGTGTGAAAATGAGGAATAAATAATTTCAGGACACAATTTTTTTTTCATATTGTATATTTTGTTTCAGTATGACTAACATTAAACTGTTCCATTAAAAATTATAGCATCATACAATATTATTCATGAACTACTTTTATCCATGTATTATTTTTTGTTACTAAGTAAGTATTATAACTGTTATAATCAGTTGATATTAATGAAACCATCTGATAAGATATTTATAACTAAATGTATCAATAGATATTTTATATTGTAGCAGGAAACTATAATTTATTTAGCATTTCATAATTACTTTAAAGCACATTCCAAAACAAATATAAATTTACATATTTGACTTTTGTGTTTATCATAAGGGTTAAATGTAGAATTTAATAGCAAGAGTGCCCAACAACGTAAAGTGAGTTTAATTTCAAAATAAGCTTTGAAAACAAAAGCAAGAATTTTCTAATATTCCATTAAGCGGTCAGACGGCCAAAATATAATAAGATTTCTGTTTGCATTTTTTCATAATTGTAAACATGGTATGAATCTACATTTTTTCTACCTTGGAAACATTGTTAAATCAAACACGGTTAATAACACGAATTCCGAATATAGTGCAAACCAATGCAACGAACAGCAAAAAAAAGCTGTTCAAATTTCCAAAGATCAAGTCAAATTTCCAAAGATTTCTGGGAAAACTATTTTTAAAATTCTCAGAAAAATAAACAAAAATTTAAGTAGATAGATTTCCATATTTAAAGATTCTTTAAAAGTTCAGAACTTTTTAAACAACATCAGCCGAATTTTAAAGACGTTTTGAAATTTATAGATACAAGAAAAAAATTGTTATTGTCTTTAACAGGTAGGAGGTGAGCTTTTCAATGCCCCTCACGTCTAAATGAAATGCAAATCTCAAAGTCAATAAAATAATTTTAAAGGGATTTCGCGCTGTTTAAAAAACCATATAATAACACCTTTAGAATTTTAAAGAATATTCTAGCAAATTTAACTTACGTTACTTTTAATCGACGCTTTTGTCGTGGATAATATGAATACTAAGCAATTCATAGATTTATCCAAACAAAACATTTTTTTCAGTAAAAATATTCAGTTTCATATATATTATTAACTGATTCGATATAGTTTCAAGAAAAACAAAAATTGGATTTTAAGTGTTCGATGCTTGTAAGGCTATGTGTAAAATTGACTTTTTTTTTAATACTTCGAAGAAATGTCCACGTTTCAAATTCATTCTCCCCAAGCTTTTAAATTTTAGAACTGTGAAAACTATAAATATATTTTTATTTTTACGTTACTAATCTGTGAAAGTTTATTTCAATGATTAAAGTTTATTTAAATCACCCTATTGGTGTTGATCTTTATTATAAAGTCAGGAGATCTGAATACATGATTTTTACTCACGCATCGTTTTTTCTGGCTTTATTTTGTACAAAAAAATTTTAATGTCGTTGTAAATAATCTGTATTTATTAGCAACTATTTCACGTGACTTTTAAGGTCAACCTTTATCACTGTAACACCTTTTAATTTAATACTCTAGTTTTCGTGCTTATTTAAATAAGAATAAAAAAACTTTTTTCATTTGAAAATCCATCTCTGTATGAAATTTTTGAAAATACTTTTAAATGTTATTCTGAAACAGTGATCAAAATTTTGTCTTTATTAACTTTTAAAGCATTTCATAAAAAATATTTAGCATTTTAAAACTTAATTTCAAATACAAATATAAAAATTAATGACTAACACGCCTTAGGCCCAGCAACGTTGGTCAAATAGTACTAATTTTTATCAGTCTACAATAACTAATAAGATTCTTCTTGAGTTCTTCTACAATCTTTGAATGCTCTACATAATATGACAAAACTTTTCATTTTCACCTTGAAAATTGTTTTAAAATTAAAATGCCAAAGAAAATATCATAACCAATAGTATAAAATAAGGCATGTGCATTTTTATTAAGGCAATTAATGTAAGGCACATTTTGATTAAAAGTTGTAGCTAAAAACATACCGTTTTATGTTTTTAAATACTTGATTAACTTATTTTGGAAATTAAATTAAGATTTCCTAAAACATGCAACAAAGATAAAAGGTTTATTATGGATAAAAATAAAAATAAATAAATATCGTCAAACGTAAATGAACGTGCCTGTTTCAAAATTGCTTAACTTTTATTTTTAATATTTCTAAAGCATTTTTATCGAACTTACACAATTCATAAACTACATATTTTTGAAAATAATACATTATAAAAAAAAGTTTCGACAAAACAAATTCTTGCGTTTCAAAATAAGATTACATTTTTGTTCTTTAGAAACTCGTTACTAATTAAACTAAAACCGAAAGCAGTTTTAATTTTGAATACTTTAAAACTACTTTTCACAAGATTCAGTGAAGCATGTCTTTGTAAAAGAATACTTTAAGATTATCTTTTATAATTATATATTTAGTTAAATAACAAAGTTCACCAACATCTGGTTTAATCTAATGTATTCGTAATAACTCCAAATTATAATAATTTAATGCATACTATGAGATTGAAATTTTAATGATAAGGAAGCATTCGTCCCTAATGAGAGTCTATCCACTCAAATAAAAACCAAATTTTCTTAAAATAATATTAGTCTTCGTCGCACAATAAATTGAGTATTAATTCAATTTATTTCGAAGGATAATAACGTTAGCTCTACTAGAACCCGTTCATTAGTTTCTAATTTAATTATCTTACAAATTTACTGCTAACGCATTTCATTATTGATAAAAGCGAAAGTTATTTATTTACTAATGAGTACGTCCTTGTAACATTATTATACAGTAGAACAATGACAATGTAAGATTTTTTTGCTCTAAAAGCATAAACATTAGGCTTTGAAGACCACTCATGTGCATAAAGTGGGAAATATAAGCTCTAAATTATGAATACAAGAATTTTTTTAATGTCTTTAATGGAGAATATTTGATCTAATTATTGTATTATTCAATCATTAATGGAAGTTTAGTATAACATGATCCTTAGAGAGGGTTGGAATAATTTATGTTGGTTGAAACCTTAAAAGTTTTACCTTAAGTATAGAAAATATCCATCAACATTATTTGTCTATTTAAATTACTTGATTTGACTACAGATAGTTAAAATACCAAACCAATCAAACAAATAATGGCAGGCAAACATTTTAAGTTATGGTTACTCCATACACATTCGTCATTTTTTAGTTAACGTAATTAAAATGCAGGCATTTTAAAATTTATGTTTATAAACTTTCTAAAAAATATGTTCGATTATCATTTGCACTACACTGCTCAAAACAATTAGGGGAGCACTTTTTAATTCCAACTTTAACTTCACTCCCAACTTTTTAATTTTTATCCTATAAATCTAAAATTTGTTAAATAGGTTCACTATGCATTCGAAATGAAATAGTAAAAAATAGGAGAAAAAATCTTAAGTTTTTAATACTTAAATTTAAAGGGGTGAACTGGAATAATAACTTTTTAATAAATTATAACAATAATTTTTTTAAAACTTTTTTTGTTAAAAATAGTTGAAATATATTTGTAAACATCTAAAAAATGCAAGCATGAAAAATTTAGGGTAAATTTATTTTCTAAAACTGTTTTAAAATTAAATTTATTTTACCATATTTTTCATATTTCCATTAATATAAAAAATATGTATTAAATTCTTCAAAATACGTTATTCTTCCATCTAACGATACATAAGTGGCGAATTTAACTTAGTCAGAAAAAAATCACAAGCTGATGACTCCCAATGGAATCATTTTGGGCGAAAGGGTTTAAAACATGTGCTCCCCTAATTGTTTTGAGCAGTGTATATTCCATTTGAGTTGCAAATCAATAATGCGTAAAAAAGTTGTAAAATTTTATATTCTCCTAACTATTATTTCTAAGCAAATTTTTAGTACATGTCGAATTTTATTTGAGTAAATAAGTTTTATATATTTCTGATATTATTAACAAACCGCATCGTGCGCCATTTCAAGAGCTTTCAGAGTTGAGTGAATATGGAATTTATAGATACAATTTGTCTGAGAAAAATTTTTGTTTAGGTGCACATTTTGTTTAGTTATCACACCTTTTATATAAAGAATACGCGTAAGACAATTTAATAAAAGTGTGAAGTTTAACAATAATTTCAAAGTTCTTCTCATAGGGTATCCAAACGCGGCAATATTTATTGTTTCAACTAATATTTTATAAATTATTGAAAAAGAAAATGGGTGATAACATATAAAGTTCTACATGAGTTAAAACAGTTTGTCCTAAAGTATACCTTTTTTTTTAAATTTATACACTTCAATAAGTTTTCATCAAAGTTATTTAGAGTTTTATATATTTGAAAAATTCATTATTTTTAGAATGATATACATATTCAACGTTATAATAATGTTATTTTGACTTTCAAATGTACAAAATGCGCCGTTAAATTCAAATTCAGACAATCATTTTGTCGTCTAGGCAACATGCACAATCTCATGTGTTAAAAAATTAAATATTTCGTATTTATTTAGTAATTTAACATCATGTTGTTGTTTACAATCTAATTTATACATGAATGTATATTTCCTACAGGATGAAAACATTACCAAATCCCTGAATCTCTTAGACACAGTTTTGTAATCCGAAGGCCGCTTGTGTACTATGTTTTCCTTTGAATCCAACTTCTAACATGGGAAGGTCTGCCGTCCTCTAAACAAGATTGATGACAAGACCAGTTGACGACAATACCAGTTGGAAATTGCGACAAGACCACATGGAATCACTACAAAAGATGTCATTTCTATCTATGAAATGACTGTTCAGAGTTTAAAAAGCTTGGGAATATCATATGTTCCATAGATCCTTCAACTAGGTGAAGGATTGTGTCTATATCGTGATGTTTGTGTGCTTTAAAGTCTACTTATTGAAGAATAGAAATAAAAAAGGGATTTATAAAAATTCTCATATATGGTATATATAAAGTTTTCTATTTTATGAGACGAAGGAGAGATATTTGATACTTTAGATGGTTTTACTGATATCCGAGTTATTTGTAGACCTAGTGGTGACAAAAAAACTATTTTGAAAGTTGATGGTTAAATTGATCTAGAATTTTAGGTTTGTAAATTACATAAAACGGTATAAAATGATTGGATATTATTTACTTTATGACTAAATATGAGTTTTAAAAAGTAGTTAATGCCTTTATGATTTTAAGTAAAAAAGGTGGCAATGTAAAATTTAAATTAGCTTTAATATTAGTTATTTGCAGAAATACATTTCAGTTACTAAATAAAGCTATTATTAGGTGAAATCTCAAACTATTTTTCAAAATATACTAAAAAACATTAGATGATGTATTTTCGATACATTCGAGTCTCCCCAAGGTGCGTACTTAAAACTACCACTAGGCTGCTTAAATCATTCATCAAGTAAGTAATTACAAATAAAATAGAATAAAAGAATTGTTTATCAAAGCATATGTCAGTTCTAGAACAATGCAACATACTTTCGAACGAATTATTAGGCCTTTCCCCATCGCGTCGTTCATCATAGACTTAGTGAATTGTGTCCCCCAACTGTTCCATGGCTGTCTAATTTGATGTTAAATGTAAACAAAAGAAACCAAAATTGAAATATGTTTCAATGTATCAGAAAGTCGGTGTCTTCCAAGCTCATTTTTCTTTTCTGTAGCCAACTCGTATGGGCCGTCCGAGCAAAAAACTTGGATTAGGATTTTTGGATGTGAAATTAAATATGACGGATAGATATAAAACTCTCTGAAGCAAAGATTTGGCTCGCATTCATTTATATTTAATATTTTTTATAAAAAAGTAACTGTTAATCAAACTTAAAGAGGTTATTTTGTTGCTTAATGAGAAAAACGTTGCATATGCAAAAACACTGGAATGGGAATACTAGAAACTGTTTGATTCTTTGGCCTAATGCAGCAGGAGTGAACTTAGTAGGGTAGGGTAGGGTATTTTACATATATATTCCGACTTGTGTGCTTGCTCAGTGAGCCGCTTATAAGTCTTCGTCAAGTAAGACAGACACAGAAAGATTTTTTGCTGTCACAAAGAGAGGAAATACACCCAGGGCGAAGGCGGGAATCGAACCCGCGCCCGTTACAGCACGCAGACTGCTGGCCTGCGATGCTTACCACTCGGCCATCCGGGCCCCGTGAACTTAGTCAAAACAACGACTAGTTTTGACAATACAAACAATTTTTTAGTGTAGGTTTAATTGGTATCGATTAGAGAGCCTAAATAAAAGCACGAATAACCGAAAAAGAGAGATCGGTATCGAGCCACTCTAGTATAGATTAATGCAGAAAATGATGAATCTGGATGGACCAAAAATCTGATTTTTTATTTCAAAAACTGCAAATCCCTAAAATATGGCAAGTTCGAGGTTTTTCCTTTGGAGCGATGATTCATTAAGCAACTAAATGACGAAGTTCCAATGTAGTTATAAGCTTACATTAATATTTCTTTGTCTAAAATCCAAGGATTTAAATGGTTACATAGCATACAAAACGCTAAAATATATAAACACTTTGCATTTTTTAACTTTTGTTTATTGCTACTAATATTATCGTAAAAAAAATTTCTGTTTAAAATAATGGCTTAAAAATATATTTAAGATAGAAAATACATACTTGAGATAAAGGCCACTGAGAATAAGTACTCTAAATTTAAAAATTGTGAACCCTATACTTATATTCTTTTGTAAACTGAAAAATTTGATCAATGCCTCAGAGAGTTTAAAGCGTGATTGATGAAAAAAGGCATTTCCTTTAAAAACATATTTACAGATTTCTAATGGTTTTTATAAAATAAAGTGCCAATCGAAATTGCTTTACAAAAATTGAAAATTTAAATTCAGATATAAAAGTTATAAGAGTTTGAAGTGCATTAAAGGCTAAAATTGTTATATAGAATTATATTAAGCTGTTTAATTAGAGTATATATTATACGTTGAAATAGAAGTAGAAGTGCGGGAGAAAGAGTTGAAATGTAAGCAATTTCATAGCTCCATTTTAACAAAAAATAATAACTTTCTTTTAAAATGATTTTATTGTAACTACTTAAATTCTAATCTATTACGTCTATTTATTAGAAGAACAAACACAACAATTTTTCAAACAAATGCAGTTCTTCAAACTTATTTTTTTATTAAGTTTAAAATATATTTGTTTGCATTGCCCAATCTTTTTGTCACTATTGTCGCTGTACAGCAAAAATATATCGCGAAAAAGTTAGTATTTTGTCGCGAAAAAATGACGTGGTTCGATTTAATATTGTTGAAAACTGATATTTAAGGATTGGAATGTGACGTAGAGGCATATCGAATGTGTAATTGTGAATTGCACTTACTCTTAAAGGCGCCTTCGCATTATTTTATTATAAATGGAAAATTGCAACATGAAAAACTAGTATTTTTTTCATTCCAAAACACATTCGCACTTTAAGCATATCATAGAGTAGGTGAAATGCTTCTGTCTAATTTTCAATATAAAAGCACGGTTGTATGTATTATTTTTTTATAGTTTGGTATGGTATTTGTTTTTAAAAATATATTCATATGTTTATTTTAATTTTGAAATTTTTAAATTCCAGCATTGTTTTCTAAGTTGAATATTAATTTTGCAAGACACACGACTAAAAGAAATTTAATAAATTTATACAACTAAATATGAAAGTATTGCAATTTTATTTCTATATTCATTAAAAATATAACTTTTTGCATTTGTATAGGTGTGAAGAGAATGACATAATGCCAAGAAAATTTAAATAATCTTTTGAAAACGAATATGCCACAAAACCAAGAGTAGAATTAATTTTCTGCATCATCGTTATCTTAAAAATGTACTATACGATGTTAAAAATGTAAAAATATGGTCAATGTCATTCTATGAGAAAAACATTGAAGCAATGTTTCGAAATTCATAGCATTTAATTTTACACGTCAATATATGAAGGTAACAAATTCTTCTTAACTCTTTATAAATAATTAATTTTATTCAGAATTAAAAATTGAAAAGGTACAAACAAATTGTTTTAAAACTATAATCAAAAGTTTGGTCTTTTAATAACGCCATTTTAACAGAGCTATTGTTAAATGTTTATTTTAAACAACAATCTTGATGAATCAGCAAATGGGAAACTTTTCATAACGTTTAAACGTTTCATAAAATTGTTAGATTTTTAGCCAGCGAGAAAAATTAAATTAGATAAAGCTTGACTTTATGTAAAATAAAAAGATTCACAACTTCTTAACAGCAACTTAAATACTATAATAATAAACCAATAGAACATGAACCAAATTAGTTAACTTATAAACAATTATAGTAATGGTAAAAAATATGCAATTATATATTTAGAACGCCTTTGTATCCTTGAGTACTAAAAAAACCCCTATTTTTCTTATAGTTCTAAAAATCTTAACCAAGAAACTATAATAAATAATAATAGACAAAGCATTAGTTTATTACGAAACTTATAGAATAATTCCAAACAAATAGAAGTTGTTGAATTAGAGTCATTCATTAAGAACGTAATAGTAATAATTTAAAAGTTCGTTAAAGGGTAGACTGACCAGTGAGTGAACTGGCCCCAGTGAATGAACATTTGGTAAATATAATTAAAAAATAAGGATTGAAAATCATTCCACCAGATGGATTGGCAACACTGACTTCCTCAAATGTAGTAAGAAGCTATCTGACACATAGTTGGTTGTCCAGTCATTATATCCTGGTGTTCATTCACTGGTGAACGCAGCGCCCTAAACGTTCATTCACTGGTTAGTCTACCTTCCAACAATGTTATTGCATTTCTAACAAAAATAAAGGAATATCGTGGAAAGGATAGAAATTAAAATTAGAAATCCCTTAATTGAAGTATTAAAACAGTAGCTAAAACTCTTAAACTGGCATCGAAAGGAAAATGAGCTTTATTAACAGGGAACGTGTGTGTTTTGTATCTTTAGTGTCAACTGTTTTATACGTTGTAAAGAAATAGATATACAGCGTGGATCCATGAACCCATTGGGTCCTTCGCACTACTAGTCCAGGAGAAAAAGACACTTTTTATACTGAAGGTAGATATATGAGAATCTGAATGCATTTTAACTGCTGACTCACCTCGTGATGTATAGAAGTTTCTACTTGTGATAGCTGATTCACAATTAAATTAAAGTATTTAAGAAAAACATTTTTCTGAAACTCAAATAAAATAACTATAGTGAATAAAATCTGGGATTGAAGTTAGTTGGAATTGAACGTAGATTATTGGCGTTGAATAAACTATTTGCACTAATAAAATCAACATTGTTTTCTTCACGAAACGTCCAAATCTAAAATTCTTAATTAAATTGAAATTTCGGAATCCCACAGCTTTAGAGATCTGCCAATTTAAGCAAAAAGCTAACATGTACAGGCTGAGCAACAACAAAAAAAGCGAAGCGTAACGAAAATCTTACATTTGCCATTGTTATAATTTCTAACACCCTAGTACCCAATACTAAATCAATTCACATAAATGCCTTAATTCCTGTCTTGACATGAAATGACATACCTGCTCACTAAAAAATTATTCGTCGCTCTCATAGCTGTAGTAAAACCTTACGCTATCGCACACTTTCTAGAGGGCACACGTTATGAAGAAATAACAGGGGATTATGTGCCGAAGCGGCAACAATGTTTAAGTTTGTTCGGGAAGTTGTGTAGAAAAAATACTCTATAATACGCATTTTTTATGTAAAAAATAGCAATGTTTTTCAATTATTAATTAAGAATATTTATAATTAATATTTAATTAATCACTTATCATAAAAACAAAATACGAATATTAATATGCTCAATAATTTATCTTTTTTTAAAATATAGAAAAAAATATTTATCGATTAGAATTACGGGCCAGTTTTAACTTTTAAAAAAAAAATGAGTTTGACAATTGCATATTTTTTCACTGAATAGAAATATAATTGTCAAAAAAAAATCCCTGTTTAAGAATCACAAAATGCTCTCTACGTATTAAAAAAAGATCAGAAAGCTACTAATGGACTCCTTTAAAAAGGTTAAAAAAGAGTTGTTTTAGAAATCTTTTGTTCTACACAACTATCCGAGCAGACCTCAACATAGCGGGGGGGGGCAGATTGTTACCCCACCCCCCCCCCTAGTGCGTCCTCTAGAATATTTGAGAGAGCGCACGGATTTACTATCACTATGGTCGCGCCATCTATGGAATTGACAATTGGTTAACTCCTGATTCGTCCTATCTAGAGCGACGATAATTCAAACTAACTCTAACCCTGATAACAAGTTCAATGGTGAGTTGCGCCACCTGTGTTTAAACTCACCAACTAGATGTTTTCCTCAATAGGGATGGACCAGTAGATAAAATGCGTTCGGCTTCTCCTGTATCTATAATTTGAATGAAAAATTCAGAGGGTTATCTTTCTCACATGAAAAGTCGGTTCCCGGACTAGATGTAGATTCGCTTGATGTTCTGTCAAAGTAGATACTCGCCAATTTTATATGTCGAATGAACTGATGTTCTCATTGTGAAAATGTGTAAAGAAACTTCCGTTGTCAGCCCTATTCGTTGCCAAGTTCATTCTTACCGTTACTAGTTTTCTGTGCAAGTTTTATCTCATTGTTGTCATTGCTCTGTAGTAATACATTTTCCTACTAAATATTTCTTTTTAGAACTATGATATATCATAATGTAATGGATATGAGAGGAGAGAGACCAAGTGGAGGCTGGAAATTAAAATATTTCTTTATTTCTATTATGTGAGCTTTTTTATTTGCAGTCTGTCTCTTTTTACTCTACCTTCGAAGAGGATAACTTCAGCCCTGGAGGGTAACTTTGCCCCAAGCTAATAACTTCAAATTAAGTACTTTCCTTTAAAATGAAGTTAACTTTCTCAATCTCTGCCTTGACCAATGAGTAAAAAGAATATGCAAGAAGAAAGGATGTAAGGTTTTTTTTATTGGGCCAAAGTTACCCCTTTTGACAGGTATCACTGATCGTGATTCAAAGCGTGTTTTAAACATTGTAAGAAACGTTGATTTTACTGTAAAACAAAATTGTCAGCAGGTTTTCAAAAAAAATATATATGAATAACTTACAGAAAAAACAAATTATTGTTTTCAATTTTAGCAGATTTTTCTATAAGCTATTCGGAATTTTTCTGGCCCACCAGCTGGTAGTTTTTCTGCCGTTGTTACAACAGAGTTTTTACACTATACTATTACTAGATGACCTGATTTTGAATCCCATTTGATTTGGTGTTCGAAATAAATAGGAATAGATAAATTAGTTGAATAACTTAATTTTTAAGTAACTAATTATGTGGTTTAAGACAAAGTACGCATTGAAAATGATTGAATATTTATTCAAATTAACTCAAGGAGGTACAGACATAAGCAAATTATTTTAATCTTGAAACCACAATTTAACTTAAAAATAGTAAAAATGTCACTAAATCTTTATATTTTTATCCTAAAATAACGATTCCATTTCAATTATAAAATAAAGAAAAATCATATTTTGAAAGAAATCATCTAGTTTTATAAACAAAATTTTTGTTTTTACCGTGGATGATAAAACACTAACTAAGGTAATAAGAATTATTGCTTCTTTTATTGATAATTGATTTCTAAGTACTTGCTACAGCAAATTGACTGATAGTCGGTAGCATGTAAAGATTTCTCAAAGTTGAGTTAATTAAAGAAATTATGTTTACTCAAAGGATAATGTTAGCATGTTTAGATGAATTCCTACTTTTTTATTGTAATTTATGAACGAGTTTCAAAGTATGTTTGGACTTTACGACTGAATAATCTTATTTTGGATTTTCAATGCAATTGAAAAGAAAATAGAATAAAAAGATTAAAAAAAAAGTCAAGGCTCTTTAAGAAATTCTCACTTCAAATGTAAATATTTTTCCTTGAACAAACATGGTTTAAAAATAAATTACTTTTATGTTAGGGTTATCGCATGATAACTCTAACATAAAAATAAAAAAAAGTTTTTTTAAGCAATAAATTTTAACTTTCAATGAAACACTTTCATTTTTTGATTTACCTTGAAGATAAAACAATTCTTTTTATACAATAATAATTGATTCGTAAGCCCATTGCTATTACTGAAGCGATTACTTTTCATTGTTTTCTTACAAAGCTTATCTTTACAATTGAATTCATTAGAGAAAAAAAACTATTTTTCACTCATTATATTATCCCTTACCTTGTTTCGTTATGATACATAAAATGAAAAAAACGTTATGTCTTTTATTTTTTTCATTTAACCAATCGACTGATGAATCGCTCCTCAAGAAGAGAAGTGGGAGCGTTAGCCGGCACTCTAAAATTCCTCTTAGTGTGTACATCCAATGGATAAAAAACTCTTAGCCAAATAACTCTTGCTGTAATAAATATTTTTACAATTTTTATATGACAAATGTTGTCTTATGTAGATTTATACTTTCCTATAACTTTTTTTAAATTGGTTCGAATATTATTGTTTTGTTTTTTTAAAGTTTTCAATCTATAATTTTACAAAAAATATTCGAATCAATTTCAAAAAGAGGAATTATCAGGACTTTTATGCTAGCTACATACATCATAGATAATTACCGTTTGTGAAAATATTCTAAACAGCCGAATTAATGTGGCTTAGAATTTGTTTCCCATTAGAGTCAAACAAACACTTTGGTTTGAGGACCCTACTACCTCTGATGAAATACAAACAAAATATGATGTATCTTAACAAAGGATCTTTCAATGACAAAAATGCATTCCAGATGTAGAAGTTCGCTTTATTCATTCATAAAAATAATACTTATCAAATTAATCCATTTATTTTATAAATGATGTTTTAAAAAAATGGTACAAATAAGTTTTCAAGGATTAATAAAGAATTAATTTTTTAATGAATTTGTAATAGAGATAAAACTTTTCAATGCATTAAAATGTTGGTTGGTAGACATATATTTTCAGACTTGTGTTCTTGGTCAAAGACCCGCTTATAAACATTCGTCAAGTAAGGCAGACATAACACACACACATACGCGACAGATGCTGCCATCTATCGCGTTACCTCCACAATTTAGACATGTCCCTGAAGGAGAGGAAAATAGTCTCCAGGGATCTGCACCAGTGGGAAACTGCACAATGACCGCCCACAACTTTCGGACCCAACAGATTTAACGAGCACGTATTCCGCATATTCTCGAAGGGTCTTCAGTGGCACCAGGACTCGATCGTGGGACCTTCCCGATCCGGAGATCAAGGTCCTAACCACAAGGCCCCCACAGCCCCACAAAACTGTAAACAGGCTTTGTAAATAAATTTTATATCGAGTTTAGGGAGGATTACTTGATAAGAAGGAGATTTTGTATAAATTGAGGGGAGATATATGTACCTCTTTGCTCTTTGGTTCCTAAAAAAGGTGCAAATATGAAAATCTAGAATTTAATCAATCATTCTATTATTAGATTGAGAAATAATACTAAAATCAATGGATTAAGCTCAGTTCTTATATATGATTGTAAAAATAAAAAAGGTTGCTTTAATACCGTGAACCAAGGAAAAAGGTGCTGAAATATACATGAATCAAAACATTAAACCATTCAATTTTTACATTTCTTAAAGAAAAAAGGGTATTTCAACGTAGTTAGAGAATCTATCTTTGTTTAGCATATACATTATATATGTTTGAAAATAACAATTTCTTTGATAAATGATTCCAAGTTAAAGAGTAAGGATTTATATCAACGTATCACATTTTCGGTGCATTATTTCGCTCGGCATCGAATAGAATTTCATCCTCAAACATTTTAGAATTGTTTCGGATATTTCTGCCAAAGAAAATGGGATTTTAGAATAAATCTCAAAATTTATTCATGACTGTCAAGTCAAGCCAACATCAAATTTGCCCTGAAAGTCAGCGGTGAAAAGGAATTATTGTTTGTTCTGGGTATTATATCCTAGCAAGAAAAATGACATTCGAACTCCAACTATTTGTCTTAATTTTTACAGGGATAGCTTTGAAAATAAGAATAAAAAATGTAGCCGATATTTATTTAAACTTTTCAATTTGTATTCGAAATCCTGATATGAATGAATAGCAGAGTATAAGAGTATAAATTAAAATCAAACACTGTTTTGGGCAAATTTTGTTATTGAGATGTAAAAGTAAAAAAATGTAATAAAAAGCAGAGCAGTTGTAAGGGGTTGTTACTTTTACAAATCTACTTTTTATTTAAAATTTTTATGGAAATAATTATTCCAAGACTGTGAAAGCCCACAACTTTAAACTAATAATTTTGAGTTTCAACGTTTGGGGAATTTACACACCATTGAAAACCTGTAACCATTACAATGTTGGAATTGCATGTTTTCTTTGCAGTCTTTCAAGAAAAAGACATAGATCTAAAAGTCAGAAAAGTTAGTTTTATTAACATTAAAAACTTTTTTTAAAATAATTAGCATTACACTTAACTATATCTAAATTAATATGATTATGAAAACTAATCACTAAAACGTATTTTCATAATTAAGGTTTTTTAATTTCTTGCAAGCAAAAACAACTAAAGAAAACCTCCTTAACGGTCAGAGAGCTAATGATTTTTCAATTTTTATGAGTGAATATTTCTTTTTCATTCCTTCGGCTTGAAACTCACATATGGCTTTCTGTTTAGGCCTTTGAGACGTATCCCAATCATTAAGCCTCACAATGCAACCGGATTTTGTGACCATCATTTGGTCTCACAATAGACCCTACTAGTCTTCGTTTGACAATAGACGCAGGCTCCTCATAGACCTTTTGTCGCTAAGATTATGTTTTTTCATAAGGCAATCGATCGTGGACTACAACCTCTCGAATTGGGATAACATAGTTGGAACAGATACTGGTTGGTTGTAACTATGTATTGGCCGGTCCACTGGCGCAATGGTTAGAGTACTAGCCTTTGGAGCTGCTGGGCTCGGGTTCGAATCGCGGTTAAGGCATGGTTGTTTGTGTTTGTCAATAAATGTTGTTATTTGTCTATGTGTTTGTGGCGTCCTTCTTTGTATGTCTCTTGTGACTGTCTCTTCTGGCGAGCGGGGTAATGGGCTATATAGCCTACGTCCTTCCCTTCTAGAGGGCGCAATCATTGTCATTTGTCATTGTCAACTATGTATTGACTCTAGTAGAAGGAGTCGTAACAGCCTTGCAGGACCAGCATTAATTAAAGACACAGCTTGGGATAACTATGGTCAATTGTATCTTGGTGCACGTAGGATTTTTTGCAATTGGCCAGAGGCCGCTGAATATGCTAGGTGGTGAAAGAAAGCGTTCGCCAATTTGCCGAATCTTTGCGGTAACTCTTGTGTAAGTATTAGTATAGTGGCTAAAATAGTGGCTAAAAAGGATAATGAAAAACCGTTCTTGTTCTCCTCTGAAAAAGATTGTATGGTTGAAAAATATTTTTTAAAACGAGTCTGGTTTGAGCATGAGAAAGGGGTTGATAGAGGATGAAAAACCAAAATAAGCTTAACCGAAAAACTGGTCTTTGACTTCAGTTACACAGGCAAACAAAGTTCTGAGGTGGAACCAGTTAAACTGAAAACCATTTTTTTAACACCAGAATATCCCTTTAAAATGGCTTCGCTTCTAAATCCACGACATCTTTTAAAGGATGTTCGTTTTTAGACAAACTGGCGATGGTTAAGGTAACTGCTCAAGCATGCGCTTTCGATAATATGGAGCACTGAATTGAACTGTACATGGTAGTCCATCAGCAGCTGTCGTTACCATCTCCAGCGTGGACAACAGTACAGCAGCAGATCGAGCACTTAATTAATCAGCGCCCCTTAGCGAGTGCAACGGATTTCGGAGCCCGTTTTCAAGTGATCTTGTATCACAATTCCTTTTAGCCATTATAGTATTAAGGTAGGCGAATACCCAAAATTCTAAAATTTTTACTATTACTTTAATCTTTTCCAAATGTGGCCTAGTGATTTCAAATATATTGAGCAATGCTTTTTAGGCATTGTTTTTATTTAAATATAATTGATTTATTTTAAACGGTGTTTTTCACCTAAAAAAAGAGGTTTACGCCAACACTTCTAGTATTAAAAGTTTTACATTAATTTACCTGAAATTTTTTACAGATGCTAATTCAATATATATCTGTGCTATAAGCCTCTAGCATCTGGTGCAAATATAGTAGGTTTTTTTTAAATGTTCAAGTGTAAGTTAATGAAAAAAATCTTTTTTTTAGTTAAATTCATGGCATTTTTCTTAATAACTTCTTTTCTTGTAATTTGTATGTAACTCTAGAGGATCATTGCATGTATCAGTTCAAAACGGAGAATTTAACGCATAAATAATGTTTAAAGGAGGAAAATTCAATGTGGTAGACTTGTTAGCGTAAACCTCTTTTTTTAGTAAAAAAACCGTTTAAAATAAATAAATTATATTTAAATAATAAAAATGCTTAAAAAGCATTGCTCATTATATTTGAAATCACTATGCCAAATTTGGAAAAGATTAAAGCAATAGTAAAAATTTTAGAATTTTGGAGAATTTCGGGTATTCACCTACCTTAATATAAGTTAATATTGAATGACTCTTTCAGTTGTTAACGCTTCCGGTACTCAATTTTTAGCTTATTTAAAGACTTTTAACACGACCATACAAGTCGAGAAGTTTTGAACTCGGGTTAATTAACAAGACCATCCTCAGCGAGCAATAGATTTCAACAGCATACGTGGGTTTTGCACATTAGTCCACGAGGAGTATAACGAACAACATCTCCTATACACGGAAAATTATATTCTGTACTGCAAAATTGACTTACATTAATTGCAGAGTAAGTAAAAAGGGATCTAACGATTGCTAACGGCTATATCAATTTAATGGGAAATAATTTATCTATAAGATTAATACAGAATGAAGACGTAACTTCAAACTTTCTCTGCGAAAAGCGCAGATTCAGTGAAAAGAAAGCCTGTGCAAGCATAAACTTTGAAACGAAAGGGAACCTGATCGTTGGGAGTGTCTCATTAACCGCAAAAGCAAGTCTTATGCAGAAACTCCCCGACTTATATATGACGTGAAATGGATTACAGCTTATATGTTGTGGGTCTGACGAAGTTAAGTCATATGGCATATACTAACAAAATTTTGAAGTTCCTTCTGCATTCTTTGTTGATCTTATCTATTAATATTTTTTCCATCAAACACTGTTAAAAATAATAGTTCAAGGTTGAACCAAAATACGGTTCAAATTTGCTGCAACCATGATTTGGTAGACTGTTGAACCATACAAGGGCATTTTCAAATTGCGTAGCTATGGTAAGAGGTTGAACCATAAAAAGGGTTCTCCCAATGCATAATAATAGTGAAAGGTGAAAAAAAACCAGTATTTCGTAAGCTAACGCCGTCGGGACTTAAAACCCCACAGAATTAACGAGCACGTCTGTCCCAGTAAAGAGATCCGATTTATAGGATGACTGGCAGTAGGTGGGATTCGAACTCCAGCTCTCCTGAGATGCTTGAAATTCTAGGGTGATGTTATAACCACTCGTCCAAGGACTGGTCAATTCTCAAGCAGAAACAGAACTAGTTTGAGTAAACAGTTAAATTATCGGATGCGGTTAGTAGAAGTTGAACCGCAATATAGTGCTATTGGAGTAGAAGTCGAACCAATTTTTCGTGAAAGCAGGTCTACTTCTAGAATGTTATATTTGGTTGAAGAATTTTATGGTGTATCTGCTAGAAGTTCTTCATTTTTCAACAATATTTGGTTCAACGTTGAACTGAAATTTTTAACAGTAAATAGTTATAGTCGTTTTTAATAGCTTGAATAAATTTGTTTAACAACCACATAAAATATAGTTACTACCATTCAGAATGCATACATAAATGCATCTATACAATGCACACAATAAATGTAGGAAACATTTTATAAATACAATTACAATTTTATTAAACTAACTATGAGAATTGCTTTTCCTTGGGGGCTGAAATTGATTATGTTTGACATATGGCAGTCCGATTGATTTGGTCGTTTTTGAGGACATTCCGTTATCAGTTTTCTCTTGGAAAATCTGTATGTCGTTTTTCAAGTCTTAGAAGGCTGTTTGTTACCTAAAAGAAATGATGTGCTGCTTCTTTAAAACATATCAAGTACTAGAGTAAGGTTTCTATGCCATGTCAGTTAAATTCTTCAAAAACAGAATATGTCACAATCACCATTTTAATTGAAGTGTTAAAAAATTTTGTGTAATAGCTTATCCAGTAATTAGTTGTCAGGAAAATTGGTGTTCAGATAACGGTTGACTTGTTTCAACACATCAGCAACTAACTTTCATTTGCTTAACGTTTTAAGAAGAAACAAATTCAAATAGCTATAACATTGTATCTGATAAACCTTATTACATGATTCCGGTGATAATAACTAGAAGATAAACCAGAAGATTAAAAGTTATCTAATGTAGGAAATAACGAATTGGATTTAATTTTAGTACTAGTTACAGCTTATAAAAAGTATAAATTTACCTTGAATTTCCAAAGATGGTGATAAAAGCTATTTTGTTTAGTGTTAAGGGGGAATAGTACCGAGAATCGACCTCTCAAGCGAAGGCTTCTCTCTGTGTTAATCCTATGGGAAAAAAATAAAAACTTTGCCACATTTCTCCGGCTGTATTGAATATTTTTTCAAACGGTTTTTTTTATATGATACATTCAGATGATTTGCAGGTCTCTATCTTTTCATTTTTTTGAAATTGGTTAAAATAATTTTTTGATTATTAATAAACATTTTTACAATATGAACAAGGTCGAAATTTGAAAAACTGAGAAGATAGAGACGTAGAACTTTAAATTTCCTTCGCAATGAAAAAAAAAAGTGTGAAATTATTTGCATTTTTCGGGTCGAAAAGTGGCAAAGAAATTATGAAATTCCCTTATCCAGGAAGTGGCGCCCCCTAGGAGTAGAACGTAAGCTCCTCCCCCTGGTAACATAAGCTCCTCCCCTTGCATTTAAATGAGCTAAAACTCCGATAAGATAAGGTACGTGTAGTTCAATTTTAAGAGTCAGCGAGTTTTAACTTCTTGTCTGTAAGCTAAAGTTTCAATTGAGTGTGCCTGTGTGTTTTTGGAGGCTGATTTCGAAAATGCAAAGAGATTTTTTACTATCGCTTCCAGTTTAAAAGTATTAAAAAAAATTAAGCAGCATAGATTCATTCTATTAGATTCGAAATCTTAATTAGTAAAATGTTCATTTTAAATTGTTTCCATGTCTATGATTTATTTAAAAGATCTTGATAAATGTTTTTGGAACGTGGATCTTATAAAAAGCATTACAAAGTGTGATCAATTGCACAAATTTTGGACTAATTTTTGTTGAAATATTAATTCAAGTTTAAATCCTAAAAAACAATATTTCTTGAAGTTTTTGTTTTAATTTTGAATTTCTTTCAAAAAGGTTTTTTACGACATTTTTAACTCTGTTTGGGCATTAGGCAGTAGTATTGGCTTGTTTTATATTAGGGATTTTTTTTTTCAGTTTTTCATTTTCCGCTATTTCAATAGATGTTTCGGTTTCACTCTCAAAGCGAAGTATTTTCATCTGTTGTGTTCTAATTTAGTTTAGTAAAGTTATTTTAAATTATCTTCGCACTAGAGCTACACGAGGGCTATTGGCGACGGGCGTCGTAGCCCCGGTCAAGTGACGAGTCGACATCAGAGTATGCACCCAACGCAACCGTTCAAGGAGACATCGTACGCAGTGTTGGTACTTTGTCGAATATTTAGCGTGCGTTCACGTCTCTGGTCTGTTTTGGTCGGTGGTTGTTCTGGACATGCCCGAACCGAACCTGGGACCTTTCACATGCAAGGCAAACGCCGTAAACGACTGTGCTCCCCAGCCGAGTGCATCTTTGATTAAATACAGGGTGGTTATAAAATAACGCTCGCTATTCGGAGTGGTCTGTAGCTGGAATGAATAATCACAATGCATCAAAAATTAACACACTTACTAATCAAGAAGGGGGGGAAACAATGGACTCATAAAAAAGATTGAATCCAAAAAAATAATCATAAAAAATAAGCATAAAAAACAAACTCGTCTCTTGACCAGGGTTCCAAATTACGAAGCGTCATCAATTATGGCCAATTGCGGCCAACACAGCTAATTACGATTCGTAATTTAGAATCCTGGTCAAGAGACGAGTTTTTTTCCAAGAAGAATGGAATCATATAAAAGAAACTCGTCTCTTGTCCAAGGTTCTAAATTACGAGGCATAGCCAATTATGGCAAATTACGGCCAACACATCCAATTACTCCTCGTAATTAAAATCCTGGTCAAGTTAAGAGTTTTTTTTTATGGTTCCATTCTTTCCCTCCTTGATAAGTAAGTGCCTTCATAGGAGTCTTAAAAAGTACCCACTAGTGATTGTTTTGGCCGTTAGTCATCCTATAGAATCGGACCTTTTTGACATTGTGAACAATTAACATTCTGAGTTAATTGCATGACACAAAATTTGCATAAGGGGCCATCTTCATATTAAAAATGTTACTAACTTTAAAATTTCCAATAGCAACACCCCTTTTTGAATCCATATTTCAAATCTCTGACCTATGTTCACACGAAATGCCAAATTTTGTTAGTTTTTAAGCATTATTAGAGGAGTTATAGACGTGCAAATTTTAGGTCCCATAATGTTAAATGAGTTGCACATAAAAAAACTATCCCGATCTATAAATAATTAAGAAAATGAAACGAATTTTTTACTGAAAAGAAATTATAATAACCCAAACAAAATGCATTCAATATTGGGGTATTTAAAACAATTTTTATTTTTTTAAATAATTATTATATTAATTTTTTTAAAAAAATATGAATAGAAACCACTTAATATTTTTAAAGAAATAAATTTAAGACAAGAAGTTTAAGCGAAATCCTAATTTTTAAAAAATTTTATTCATAATTTTCTGAGTAAATCACAAAATACTTTTTAATTGCCCTTTAGGGGACTGTGTATAAGATTACGTGTGTAATTGATAAATAAAGACGGCTTTGCATGCATGCTTGCTTGTCATTTTAGAGATGGTCCCCAAAAAGTCCACAAGTGATTCGATTGAATAACTCGTCAAATATTCATCCAAGTGTAACGAAAACTTAGATTTAAGGGTTTTCAAGAATGCTTAACATTTCTAAGTTATTAAAATTGGGTGTTGCTATTGGAAATTTCAAAGATCGTAATATTTTTTATATGAAGACGGCCCCTTATGCAAATTTTGTATCGTGCAATTAACTCAGAATGTTAATTGTACACAATCTCAAAAAGGTCCGATTCTATAGGGTGACTAACGGATGAAATAACCTCAAGTGGGTACTATTTATTTCCACAGCTGTACCTCGCTCGTGAAATAAATTCCACTAGTTTTAAAAAGCATTACTTTTCGCACTAGTTGCATAAATATCTATTTTAAGGCTCATTATATATGAATAAAGAAAGATGCATAAAAAATATTAAATTTGCATAAAAAAATATGCACAGTTTCATTTTTAATTTTAAAGCAACAATTTTACTTATTTATTTTTCGAAATGTAAACTTGTAGTTGCAAAAAGTTATTTATTTAAAAAAATCCATCATTATTCTTCAAACTTCAAAGAAAATTAGCAAACGATAAAGATTAATTATCAAATCTGAAAAATAAGATTAAAGATAATTATTAATTTTAGCTAATAAAAGCTTGAATTCGAACTAGCTAACGGCCCTGTTTGGCGAATTTATTTCTGAGGCGTTGTTAGCGTGTTTCCTGTTAAGGGCAAAATGTTGTGTGGAAGCAGTGTAAGTGACAGATTCTGTAACAAACCAACTTGTTTTTTTTTTTTTAAAAAAAAAACCATGAATGCATTGAAGTATCTTTCAATTCCAAACACCACAATACAATTTCAATTGACAAAGCTTCTCAATTCAGAGAGCTCCTTCAATTCAGAGTGAATTTGTGCTATTTTAGTTCGGATCCGGCCCGTGCAGCTAAAAAATATCCTACGAATAATACTTTGTGTAAGAGAGTGCACGTTAAATATCCTTTAAAGTACCAATGCTGCGTATGATGTTGCCTTTAACGGTTGCGTTGGGTGCCTACTTAGATGTCGACTAGTCAATTGACTGTGGTTCTAAAATATGATGCCCGGCGCTCGTGTAGCTCTGATGCGAAGATTATTAAAACCTAACCTAACCTCCAATGAATCAAAAAATCAATCGAATATATACCGTCTAGAGACGGTTTGTGATCGTTAAATCCATTGTGGTTCAATGGCAGATAGTCTTATACAATATCCCTTTTCTTACTGAAGCGCCCCAAAGCGCCCGAACAACTATGGATTCGATAATGTTATTCCTATCAAATATTACGAGGAAGCAAAAATCTTTCGTAGCGAAAGGAATATCGCAAATCGGTTCCCAGTCAGATAAAGGCATCTTTTTAACGGCACTTCAAAATTACGAGGCACGTTGACAAAAATCCCTTAAGGGGTCATAGGAGTCTTTAAAATGTGCAAAGAAGGTACTACAAAACATAGTTTGATCTTTCATGTAATTTTTTAACTACTAAATGTATAAGTATAATTTTTTATATGTAATTCTACAAGATTTATTTATTATAAAACAAGTTCCAAAATTTATGAAACTATAGCCAAAACTAAAATAAATGATATTAAACATGAAGCTATTTGAACACATTGTGATTAGACTTGCGCGGCAAATTGTGAGGTCAAAATTGAAAAAATGACCAAGAAAATGACTTTATATTGAACAAATATGTACAAACAAAGACTTATACCTAAATTCTCAGCTCAATTTTAATTAGAAATTATTTGTAAAAAAATTTAAAATCAAAATTTTAAAATTTTTATTAATTTTTTTAGAAAAAAGTTCTTAAAATAATTTCTAATTAAAATTGAGCTGAGAATTTAGTTATAAGTCTTTGTTTGTACATATTTGTTCAATATTAAGTCATTTTCTTGGTCATTTTTTTAAATTTTGACCTCACAATTTGCCGCGCAAGCCTAATCCCAATGTGTTCAAATCGCTTCATGTTTAATATCATTTATTTTAGTTTTGGCTAAAGTTCCATAAATTTTAAAACTTGTTTTATAATAAATAAATCCTGTAGAATTACATATAAAAAAATTATACTCATTTATTGAGTAGCTAAAAAATGACATGAAAGATCAAACTATGCTTTGTAGTATCTTCTTTGCACATTTTTAAGACTCCTGTGACCCCTTAAGGTTGCTTATAGCTCAAGTGTAGATTTAGAGCGACGTAATTCAATTAACCTGCAAACTAAGTATGTCATCCCGTTTTCTCGGTGGGAAGATGGTTGGTTGGTACATGTATTTCCGGCTTGTGTGCTTGATGAGAGATCCGCTTATAATCTTTCGTCAAGTAAGACAGACATAGACAGAATTTGTACTGATACAGAGAGAGAAATTACACCCAGGGCGAAGGCGGGGATTTCTCATTGGGTGTGTAAGATTGGTTGACGAGGGAGGGGCTTAGAAAAAATAGTTTCCAAGTGACCAATCGGCTACTTATAGAAGGGCTGAAATCAGAGATAATCAAGATAAATACGTCAATCAATTAATTGAGCATTGTGATTTGCTGGTCTCCGAGTTCTCTGACCCTCCCTCTTTAACAGTTCCAATATCTTCACCAGATGTCGCCTTCGGCCAAGTTGAGTTGCCTTAATCGGTACTATCCCGCCTTAAGAAACTTTGCAGAAATTTCAAGAAAATTAATCCTACGTGCACTTAATGTTCAATCGCAATGTATTACTGTATATCATCTTCTGATGCAAAGATATTTTTATAAACTTCTGCAGTGGAATTGATTTTATTTGCCTTAAGTCTGATGTATTTGGATGTTTTTGAGGATATAATGCTATCAGTTTTCTTTTAGGAATAAATGTGTGTCGTTTTCTTTGATGGATGTTTATCTTCGATGGGTTTTTTGAAGCACCATCTTAAATGTATGAGTTTTCAACTTTACACTCGATCTTGCCATCATTCGATTATAAAAAAACCGTAGCTTTATCCACTATTCAGTGCTATCTTGATAGAATCTGTATTTTTTCACAATCCCTTTTTATTTCACAGAATTTAGGATTGTGGATGGGCTTGCAGTGCGTAGAGGGATAACCTACACAGCATTTCCTGTAAGGTATCTCACAAAATGTATGTTCAGTCAGCTTGCTCAAGAATTGGTGTTACAAACCCTAAAAAAACATGGGTAAAGAACCAAAAAGTTAAACTCTCTACCTTCTGATACTAAGTGTCCAATATATGCTACACTTAAACATTTATATTAGAGATAATAAATGGTAATGTACTATTCATAGATCATTTGTAAATAAATATTTGGTAGTTTGTGCATTACAATACCTTTATATAAATATCTGATCTAGCTAGTCTGCTGCTATTTGTGCATGTTGTGTCTGCCTTACATGACGAAGGTTTATAAGCGGGTCTCTGACCAAGCACACAAACCTGAATATATATTTGAGTTCAGTCAGCTTACTCAAGAATTGGTGTTACATACACTAAAAAACATAGTTAAAGAACCAAAAAGTTTAACAGCACTATCTTCCGATACTAAGTGTCCAATATATGCCACACTTAAACATTTTAGATTACAGATAATATATGGTAGTGTCCTATTCATAGATCATTTCTAAATAATTGAAATATAAGGTACTTTGTGCATTACAATACCTTTATGTAAATATTGAAAGGAAATTATTTTGAAATTGCAACATGCTTTTAAGCCGATGATGGCGAAATCAAGATCGACAAATGGCAAAATTGTGCAACATTTTGCCAAGGGTATTTCGACCACTTAAGATATCTTTTCAACTGTACTATCAATAACAGAAGTTTAATATCTTAAAAGATTTGGTTGGAGAGAGCGAGGACCGAAGTGTGCGATACATTAACGAAATAAGCCTTCATATAAGACACTAAAAATAGATATCGCTAATGGGATTTTAAAGGATTTATTTTATATAAGTCATCATCTGGGATTATTTCAATGTTCAACGCATCACAGATTTTGCGTGATTTTGAAAGACTAATGCTATTTAAGGACTGTATTTATTAACATCTTATGACACTGAAGGTAGTGTGGCAATCTGATATTTATCCTAATGTTTTAAACAATGGTTAAATGTAAGTTGATAAATATATTGTGTTAATATATCTTAAGTTGAAATGATTCAAACTGTTTGAGAAATCGATGAGTACCACTAAAAAAAGGGTCTTTGAGTGTTTTAAGTAAAATTCAATATATTTTCGCTTTTAAACAAAATATTCATTACTATGTACCATATTTTTAGACACTTTTAAAATATTGCATTCATTTACTAGTTGCATCAAAAATACAAAAAAAAAATTCTAACACTACAACCGAAAACATAAACCAAATATATTGTTTTGGACAAAATGCACCATATTTACATATCAATATGTGTTCATTTACGTTTTATAAAATACCAAATTCTTATAAAATAAGCTAAGACTTACCCTTTCTTGCAAATTCCCTTTTTTTTTACAAAAAATACACATCTAAAATAATTAAATCACCCATTACGACCCTTGAGAACCTTTTCAATATAAATTTACTTCAGTTTAAAAATGAATATTTAAGTGTAAAAAGGGCAAGAGGTTTGGGTCTATTTAGATAATTTCCGTACGCCCATCTTCTTCCACTAAAACATTGAAAAAAAGAGAGCAGAGGGCAATTCATCTACATTCACAACCCTTTTCTACTTTTAATGATTCGTTTCTACAGAGCATTATGACATCCATAAATCGTTTTCCAGTATTATCCAACAACTAAAGTCTTTTTTGTATGGGCATTCGTTGGCTGGAACTTTACAACAAAAGAATTTTATATGCAAGGAATAAATCCCCATTTTTTTAACGACTTGCTTCAAAAGCTAAAAATAGAAATTGAAAATGGATGGCGAACGCCCAAAAAAGACGTATTTTATTTTTAGGTTGAGTTTGACCACAAAATCGCATAAGAAAAGCACTAAGCACGCTGCCCAGGTTAAAGTGACGTAAAACAAAACTGGTCGATTTTTCAGCAGAATCGTCTTTTCCTTTTGATTCATTTTTATGTATTAAAAATTAAAAAGTTCCTTAATTTTTGCTCAACTATTCTACCTATTGAATTCAACTATTGATTCTAAATTTGGTTCAATGAATTAGACATCAACACTTTGTTATTTTTATTTAAAAAGCAATATTTGAACTTGACCTAACTATTTCCTTTTTAATCATTTTAGTCCCAGTGGTGCCATTTGGCATCATCATGTTTCTGATCATAATTTTAAAAAAAATAATAGGGCTGACATCAATTGGGATGAATAAAAAATATTTTTTACAGAAAAAAGTTTGAAGAATCAAATGATATCATAATAAATCATGAATCTTTTTGATATCATAAATAGCTATAGCGATCAGAAATTTTTTTCTCAGTATAAGAGAGTAAGATACATTTTAGATTAGTATATTTAAAGAAAAGATAATTTAAGTTTGTTTTTATTATTATTATTTTCCCCATGTTTTGCTGCATGATACATCCTTGAATCGCATTATTCCTTACAAGACACTCCATTTTATTATTCTGTTCATTGAAAAAAATGTACGTCTGTAAAAAATAAAATATACGTCTGACCGCATTTGCCATCAAGGATTAAGTATATTGCTTATTGAACGAGGAAAAAGGGCTTATCTACTTTTGAGTTAACATGTGATGTTATTCAAATAAAGAAAGCTATGTAAAAAGCAATAGCTGACAGTTATTTCTGTTTTAAAAATATGTGTTATTGATTATTTTTTTACAATTTCGAAATCTGTTGGTTTTTTAATGGACACGAGGATATCTTTGACGAAATCAATAACATCAAAATACATTTATATTGACTGCGTTTGCAGTTTCATGTATTGATGCCTTTTCAACGAAAAATATTTCGTTGGAGTATACGTTAAGACTTTTGTTACGTGTAAGAAAATTTTATTGAATTTCAAGTTAAGGGAGTTCAAGTTTAAAGTGTTTTGATGACGCGCAAACTTCGATTACTTTTGAAGCGGATACAAAATATGTGTATATATTTATGGAAAAATTGATTTTCATAGCTTGACAAAAAAAAAACCCAGATTATATTTCAAATTTTTCCTCCACCACAAATAAAAAACAATAAAAAGAAAATTTAAGAAACAAAATATAATTCAATGATTGCGCTACAGCTGCAAATCGTATGAAATGTGGAAATAATACCAAAAAATTGAAACAATCACTCTGCTCATGCCACTCTGTAATGGGGGACAGAGAATGAATAGAGGGAGTGTTTCTGTTTGCGGTAACTCATGAGATCAAAAACCACATCTGAAGAGTACACGGGAAGAACCGATTGATTTCTTAGAGTCTTTCCGTAATTGTTTCTGCTTGGCGGGCATTGGCGACCGGAAACCGGTTTTTCTTATGGTTCGTCATTTGCGGTACAAACGTGTGACTCTTTCCACAAAACTCTGGCGTGAATTAGGGTTGCCGCGAAGGATAAACAAAGCGAGTAACTGGCTTCTTTGCACCAGTTTAGGTGATTTCTCGCTATCATCCCCAAAGAGTCTATTAAGGAAAGCCTTGTACGAAATCAATCGGTTCTTCCCGTGAACTCTTCATTTGTCGTTAACACTAAAATACGAAAAAAAAGGAAAATCACTCGAAAAAAACGCAATAATCAAATACATGGGCAGTTCTACCATAATTTTTAATTTCAGGTATTAAAAACGTGTAAAATTTATTTTTTCAAAATCTCTTTAAATGTTTATCAAAAGGTTTATAAGGGTTCTAGAATTACGAAAAAAAGTTTAGCAAAGCTCATTTGTAAAAAACAAAAAATTATAATAAGGGACGGCAGTTTTTTAAAAACACCGATTCAAAAGAAACCGGTCCAAACCGGCCTTACGAAACTAACTGTTTTTCAATGAAACCGAAATTGCAAAAACCGGTTAGTCTTAAAACTGGTTTCGGTTTTCCATCCCTAGATCATTATGACGGTAAGGATCGGAAGGTCAGGAACGGAAGGAAAGGACATTCACGCTGTTTTCCGGTCTTTTTTGTGTTGAAACTAACTCCAGTGTAATAAAAATGGATTTTTTTACTTCTTGTACTCCACTTAAACATATTTATAGAAAAAAAAATTCAATTATCAAGCAAAAATTAACCTTAAATCTGGGAGACTGTAAGGAAAGTAATAAAGCCTCGCAGCCAATTTCATTGAGTTTTTTTTTAATTTTGGGCTTATTGGTGAATTTTCACAAAAATATGTTGCTACTAACTGAAATATCAGTTTTCTGCCATACAGTTCGCATGTTTGAAGAATCACTGTAGCTCAATCTAGTGCTTCTCTTCACCACTTAAGGAATGAGGTCAGTGAATGCACTAAAACCCAGGGACAAAGTTAGGAGACGAGAAAAACACATTATAAATGTTAAAAGCCAAAATTCAATGGAAGGAAATCGTTAAGCAACAGTATTAGTTCAATTTAAAATCCAAATGAATGTCATTTTTGGCTCAAAAAAGTATTGGACTGAGCCCTAAACTAAAAATTTGACATTCGGGACACACGATGGTAAGGACTTTTCTGCATTGTTTTGTGTTCTAAAATTTTTTTGGAGTTTCTTTGCGTTAAAATTACGTTCTGCAATTATAAAAGGACCAGTCTTTTAGCATAATAAGAAAAAATGGTAAAGAAATATTAATTTTTTTAAAAGTTATGCACAAGGGACATAAAATTAAAAATTATGGTAGAATTGCCCACATAGGGTAGGAGGTAGGGTAATTCATCGCTTCCGGCTGCCTATTTCTAGCCATCCTAATAAGGTGCTTAAACACAGCCAATAATGCCTCGTAATTTAGAACCCTGGTCAGGTGACGAGGTTGACACCTGAGCGGGCACCCAACGGAACTTCGAGCGACATCGTACGCTGACTCTGTCGGGACTACGGACTCCACAGATTTAACGAGCACGTCTGTCTCAGTGTACTTTGGCCCATTGGTCACGAGTTGGATTTTTATAGGGGAGAGTGGGGGCTATTGGGACGCAGGGCTAATGGGACAAGGGCACTAAAGCTAGGAAAAATATACTTTTTCACAAATTTTTCTACACTAGAGAATTGTAACAGTTACACTTCATATTTTAACAACCAAAGATCAGCAAATAAACGCATGTGCTGATGAGGAGAGAAGAATTGCTGTTTTGGAGAATTTAAAGTTAATTAAAAGTGTACCTTGTTTTTCAATTTCGAAATATTAAATAAAAACTTTCTATGAATTAAAATGCAGTTTTAGATTGATGAAATATCCTAGATTAAGATAGTATATGTCAAATACTGTGGTGAAGTACAAGTACTTCTGTGTTGGGTCATTTATAAAAAAACAACACAGGGGGTCTAATTGGACGCGAATGAACCTAGCTTTGCATGCTTCTCTCAAACAATCAATTTAAATCTCTTATATCTAATTCAGTCAAGTTGCCTAAAACTTTTTTAAACTTTAATTTTAAACTTTGTGAACTTTTTTCACCGTATAATAAGTGAAAGTTCAAGTTGCTTTATTGGTGACATATTTCCACCTGGAATTTTAATAATTACATCTGCACAGAGCTTGGTGAAGATAAATATATTGCTATTGGTAAATTGTGCTAGTAAGCAAGCTATTTTTTATTTGTTGGATTGCTTTCTGAAAAAGAAGGCGATGAACTGAAAATGTTCGTAGGGTAGTTGCATATATATTCCAGCTTGTGTACTTGATCGAAGACCCGTTTATAAGCCTTCGTCAAGTAAGACAGACACAGAAAGAGTTTTTACTGTCACAGAGAAAGGAAGTACACCCAGGGCAAAGGAGGGGGATCGAACCCGCACCCGTTACAGGGAAAATGTTCGTTAGAATGATCTGAAACAGGTGAACGATGGTAAGCTATTTGAAGATAAGACGGTCTTTTAAATCCTTGCACCGTGAAAAAGAGGACAAGTTTGTGATAAATTTTAGAAGATTTAGTTGTAAAACTAAAGATTTAGTTATAAAAACTAAAAATTTAGTTATAAAAAAGCTGAAGATTTAGTTGTAAAACTATCCTTTAAAGTTATTCAAAAAAAATTATGGGAGCATCTTCGATTTTGAGTTTTAACTATGATATTTCATCTCTTTCAATGTTGAATAATTGTTTTTAAAAAATTTCGTTATGTACACATTATTTAAATGGTATTTGCTTTAGAGTTTTATTTTCTGGTCCTTTTCTGATTCGTTTTCCCTTTTTTTAAATATTTTATTAAGGCAACATTTAGCATGCCCCATTAGCCCTGCACCCTGTCCCATTAGCCCCCACATATGGGGGCTAATGGGACGTTTACATGTTTGTTTAAAATGCTCAGCAACCAAAATATGGTAATGTTTTAACATTTGTCGAATGACTTTTTAAGTAAATGAATGTTCAGTTTATGAGCTTGTGAAAAAATAAATTAAAATTAGTTTATTTTTGCTGAAATACAGAGGTTGAAAAAAATTTGTCCCAATAGCCCCCACCCTCCCCTACTCTTTACACTTCAGAGATCCGATTTATAGGATGACTGGCAGTAGGTGGGATCCGAACCCGCGCACTCCTGAGAAGGTTGAATCCCTAGGCTGTTGCCTTAATCACTCGGCCACGGACGGACCAATTCAATACATAGGAATATAAAAAACATGAGCTCAATATAAACACCACAATCTAAGTAAAAGTAGAAGTAGTCGTTTTAGAAAAAGATCCAATTATACTTGGCCAGTTTTTACTTTGCCTCAATATTACCTAAATTAGAACATGAAACTAAATTACTTGGCAAGACGTTTTAGTAATAGGCGCACTGCATTCATTTTTGCATCAAACTTTTCCATAGTCTGTAATTGCAGCACAAAAATTAAAAATATTCTCGTAAATATACTAAAAATATACGCCCAGAGAAGCACGTTTTCTTTTTAAAACGTAGCATTGAGTAAATGCTGCTTAGTTGCGAAAACTTAATAACGTCACAAATGTGCCTTGTTAGGAATACTAATTTGTAGCGATTTAGAATGGTTGAATTTTTTGTAAAACTTTTTATGGTTTTTCAACGTGAAAGCAATTCACTTTTGTCGATTTGTTACCCAGTGGATTACAAAATTCAACGACGCAAAAACGTTGTTATTATTGCGTTAATACAACAAAAACATGTTTCCTTTGAAAACGCCTTTGGAGTGATATTTTTGAGAAAAAAAGAAAATCAACGCATTCAACAAGTTTACAACTTTTTTCATCTGCTACCTTTAGTAGGGCAAATAAAAACATAAACTGTTTGGGGAGAGATGTAAGATGTGCTTCGGAAGAATACGACAGGAAAACGAATTGCTAAAATTGCTTATACTTTAATAAAATTTAAAGTAATTTAAAAAGGTTAGGCAAAAAAAGCTCTAACAGGGTGAGCAACTTGCTATTACAAAAGTTGGTTCGAATAGAAACGAGAGTCGAATGTTCTCGAGAGAACTAGTGGGGAAAAGACACCAACCTCTTACTTATAAATGAAAAGTTTTAGAACTAATTAGGTTCAGTTCACAGTTTGCGTCGTTATTTACATATTATATCTTCTCCGCAACTGATGGAGAAACCACACACACTTTCAGGGGCCCGAATGGTCTAGTGGTTAGCATCGCAGGCCGGCAGTCTGCGAGGTGTAACGAGTGCGGGTTAGATTCCCGCCTTCGTCCTGGTGTACTTCCTTTCTCTGTGATGGTAAAAACTCTTTATGTGTCTGTCTTACTTGACGAAGGCTTATAAGCGGGTCTCTGATCAAGCACACATGCCGAAACATATATATGCACCTAACCCCACCTCCAAAAATTTTCAGCAAAAATATTAATACTAGTTTTACTACTTTAAAATGTATCAAAAACTATTTCCCTTATGGTATTATTTGCATCCTAAGTTATTTATATGCATCTAATTAACTTAAAAAAACTTTATCCCAAATTAAAACACAACCAAAAAGATGCTATTATGCAACAAAATATAAATGTCTTAACCCTGACGGGTAATATTTACGCTTTCTCCTAAATAAATATAAAACGAACGGTTAGAACCGAAAGTAGCAATTTCCAAACAGAAATAATGAAGCGACCGACATTGGATGCCTCTTTTTCCATACAAATTATGCAATTTTTATACTTTTAGTATATTCTTCGTTTCATTAAAATGCTCCACTTCACTTGATGAAAACCCGAATCCCCCAAAAGTTAAGGGTCTTGACTTGATTTTTCTCTGCTCTCCTTTAAAAGATGAAAAAAAATTCTTTCTCAGCTGTTCTTTAACATAAATAAAAATTTCATGTTCTTACAAATACCTGCGATTTTTTTTCAATGTTTTATAAAAGAGTATTTACGATTTTATTGACTATCTGCCATATTGCATTTTCAGGTCTAGGCTATGTTGACCGAATATTTCTTACTGATTTTCATTGAATAAGGAAAATAGGCACCGTATTTCAATACACCTTTGGTCATAACTCAATAACGACAAAATGTTTTGTCACGGAAAAGAGCTTTCTGTTTTAGTTTACATAAATAAACAAATACAAATGAAGACAATAGTTCTGAACCATTTAGGAAGCACAAATTAAGTTTAAAAAAATAGAATTTCAGAAGGTAAGATTTTTTTTATAAACTAATGTTTTTATTCGGAAATGAAGGTGTTAATGGGTTAAAGTTGTCGTTAATGGGTAAATGATGACATTTTGTTCGAGTCACAAAACCATGCCGATTAACTTTCTAATTAACATTCCTATAGTTAATGGAAAAAATAGTATCTTTAATCAGCAGGTATTAACAGAATTTTTATTATCAATGAAACATTTTTTCCCATTTTTAAATCTCTTACAAGAAATAGCCGCAAAAAATTAAATTTGTTTTTGAAAGATCAGGTACAAACAACAAGAAAATACAGCAACTACTACTCAACAAAAGCATATCGCGAGTTTGAATATTACAGCAGCATACAAATGGCCTGTTCACCGCCTTTTTTATAAGGTCGGAAGTATAAAATGCTGAGATAGGAAAGTATGAAAATTTCCTAGCTGAAAGAAAGAGAAAAAAGTACTCAGCTGATTCTGACTGAAAGAATGGAACAGAAATCTCAGGGGTTTCAATTTTTGTTGGTAATCTCCCCACCAAAGCAATGAAGCGATGGCCAGAAGAAAAGAAATGAATTAATATAAGGGGATGGATAACAAATTGAAGGATTTTTAGATGTTCCTGTTAGCACATGGGTAGTAAATTACTATCTTATCATAAAGGTCATAAAAATGTGGGGTTTTGTCATCTGGAAAATTCATTGGACTATTGGAAGGGGCTAAGTTTTTTGTGGGGGTAGAAGGCCATCTTTGAAGTATCTGTGACGTCACCATACGCAGGGCCGTTCTAGTTTGGACGAATTAGCTGCTGGGTAGGTTTTTGTTTGGCGCCTCAGCCGCGTTATTATGCACAGCTGTTTTATAAAATGATATAAAGGTTAAAGGCTAAATATATGATATAAAGAAGGAATGATATAAAGGCTAAATAAGTTTAAGCGTTCCTGTCTGAAACAATATCATTTTTTTCATTATTTACTAAGAACCTAAGAATTAGTCAAAAAAGTTAAATCATACAAGTCGAAATGGTAGTAACGGGTAAATATTTTTTGAACAAAATATTAAACCTCGGAACTTCTTGCCCTCCAGTCCTTTTAGTTATCGAGTGTAGAACGAATATACAACGAATATAGAAATAGAATGTTAAGAATACATGAATTTCATGAAAAGTACACGAACCACACGTTTCTCATGTCACAGAACATGTCCCAGAAACTCTAGACGAATCGCAAAACATTTCTATACAAATGCTGTCAGAAGATCAGAATATGGTTTGCACTTCACGAGTGTGCCTTTACTACTTGACAGTTCACTGCATTAATGTGAAAAGGTTGTAAATATTTTATTTTTCAAAAATTAATTTCACAACAGAACTTTTTCTCAAAAATATTATTGTTTTATATATTCTACAAATTACCTGCACTTTTTTCTTATTATTTTTGAAAAAAATGACTATTAAGGGAAAGTAAGTATTAAGAGTATGCACTATTAGAACTTATTTCGACAGTAAATTCTACCCGATTTTGGCTACCCAATATGCGTTGTTTTAAAAAGACTTAAAAGTAATTGCAATTAAGAAGGTGAAAAATTAGAAAAATCTTACTGTTTTTAAGTAACTTAGATTTTAAACGTTTTTTACTTTATTGAAGTACGAATCCCAATTTGGGATTTGGGCGCATTTATTCTGGAGCACCTTCATATCCTTATCTTCTACTTCCAAAGTTATTACAGGAAATTTTTCAGCAGCCTTAAAATATGATCCAAGTGTAAACAACTGCTTACAGAAAATTAAACCTGATTTTGCATTTTGATGAAGTATTACAGACTGTAAAAAATCTGCACTGAGTATCACCATAATTTTGGTTTTCAGTAGCTGCAACGGGAGTGTGACGGTGGAGAAATTTTTCACCATGTTTCCGATTATCGGTTGAAACATTATCAAAGATTTTGGAAGGGCAAAACAAATTAAACGAATATTGAAAATATGGTGACACATTTCACCACACAGCCATTGCGGCTACTAGGAACCTTTATTATGATGACATCAAGTGCCAAATTTTAATGTGCAGGAAATGTATTTTTTTGCAGATCAAAAAGTAATTTTTGTTGTACGAAAATAATTCAATTAGACAACTGTTTCAGACTTTTTAACGGAAACGAGAATCCTTCCATGTAAGTAAAAATACTCCGTATCAGTTCTTTAAGCTTTATTGTTAGAAAAAAAAAGAACTGTTGGACTAAATATATTCATACTACTAAATAAAATGACAGTTAAGGACACATTAATACAGCTGCCGATAGGTTACATTGGCAAGAATTAATGCTAGATAAAAATTTAAAAAAAAACATCTTGTAACATCCTGTTTGGATCATTTCTTTTATTATAAAGGATGACTTCTGACATCCCGATTGATGGAGAGAGCTAGATACAAAGATCACAAATTAGCAGAAGAACTTTCAGATTATCTGTCAATTAAAAAAAAAGCACATTTGATTTGAAATTTGTTTCCTTTTCATTTTTTTCTTATAATTGAAATGTGGATGATCCTAATATCTTTACATGTACATATAATGGCTACTTAACCCTCTGCGTTATTAGAAAAAGCGCTTGCTAAAATATAAACTTTTTTTTACTGTACAAGAATAAAATTTAAATTTTTAATTGAAAATTAAATTTTTTCATGTTATTTTATTCTATTTCTGCAGCAGATAATAATGAATAACTCTAATAACTCCTTCTTGCATTACATTTTAAACTTTAATACATTATAAAATTTGCGCATTTTGAAATTTTATGTGTGTTGCTGAAAAACTGATAGTCATATGATACTGGTTTATACGATTGTATCCCTAACAGGCTTAATTCAGTTTCAATAAAAACATACATTGGTAATTTTTTTTCTCACTTTTTCAAAGTATATCAAGATGCTCTATGAGATCTATCAATGAACCCAGATCTTTTGGGACATTGATACAATTTTCTTTTCATTTTGTTTTATATTTTCATCCAAAAAAAAAGACATTGAACAACGGTTATGTAAGTTAATAATAAACTACATTTCTTCTTCCCTTGGGCATACAAAAAACACTTTTATCAGTGACTCCCTACCTGACCAGCACAGACATGCTCCAGCAAGTAGTTCCCAAGTCTTTGTCCGATATTTTAACAACCTATTTTTTTTAATTAATATGTTTGAAATTGCTATTAATTCACAAGAAAAAAATCACAAAGACTTTAACTTTAATTAATAGTTTTAAAGTAAATTAGTTGGGCTTACAAAAAGATGGTATAACAGCAAAATACATTTCATCAATTGAATTGAATTTGTTTTAAGATGTAAAGAAAAATCCAAGCAAATATGTTTGAGAAATAAAATAATTCATTAAGCGTTTTATTGTGCCTTGTATTGTTTGCTAAAAATAAAAAATCTTATTGAAACCTGAAGCATTAAGGATAGTCTATTAAAATAATTACTTATTAAATGTATTTTCAACCATTTCCCCAATTCCAACAAACACAGATTTTATAAGAAGAAAACAGTATTATAAGATTTTATTGCTTTTTTAAAGCTTTTTATATAATTATATTGTATTTAGATCACAATCGAGCATTTTTGATAAACTACAATTGTTTTATTTTTCAGTTCGAAAATTTATCTTGTAAAAACAGTACAGTTTATACACTAAAAGGCAACATAACTTTCCATTTACACTTTTCAATTTCTTTTATACTAAGTTCCCAATTATCATATTATAAAGTTAATAAATTGAAAACCACTCTTTGAAATCAGTTGGGATTGTCATTACTGAAATATAAGTAACGTTTATAACTTTTAGTTATATAATAACTAAAAATTGGTTCTAGGTCTAGCAAAAATTTCCCAGGGGACCTTTAATGTCGTTTAGAGACCACGAAATTTCTTATCTCTGATCCAAAACTAAAAAAAAGTACAAATACAGTACCTCTTTGTCTTTGAGGTAAAAATAAATTTATGTTTGTGAATTTTGTACCAAACTTTCAACAAATTAATTACTAACTTTCTTTTGTAATTTCTCAAGAGTAAAGAAAACTGAGAAATTCACGCCCTACCCTCTCTACAAATCGACTCCTAAAAATAATATTTTTTTTATTATTAGTCTGCGTTTCGTTAGCCGAACAAAACTGTATCAACTCATTTATTTTTACTCAGATTTACTTAAGTACTTTGAATACTGATTGTAGCTGCAATTAAAATATCAATTTCTGGCCAAAATTATGAAACATTCTCTTTTAAATTACTTTCAGTACTGCTGTGATGAAATAAACGTAAAGAGTATGTGTGGACATAATTTAATTTTCTAGATTCATTTTTTTTCTTCCACACATATTACTGCAAAAGTCCGGTCTTAATTTCTTACTATCGACAGCGTGATACTTCAAATTGAAACTAAGAACCGCTTTAAGTTACATCTAGACGATCAATAATAATTTCGTTTTCAAGCGACAATCGATAAAACAAATAAAAACATAAACAAATCGCAATGTTATTGTTTAGAATTAAACTCGGTTTTCGGCTATTTTTTGATTTCATAAAGATGTTTAAATCTTGCGAGAAAGCACTTCTAATGGGAATGTTTCAGATGACGTAACATTCTTGTTTTCATTTTTATATGTACTGCAATTTCATTGGTTGCTTCGATTTCCCTCTAAAAATGACCGAATTTGTCTTTCTTTGCAAGCTTTCTTTAACAAATGTTTCGAAAAACCAACAGCACTGAAAGAAGTTGGCATTTAAAAAATTTAATAAGTAAAATATTCTTAGAAAACTCATTTTTCGAATATCGAAACATAAGTAATTCCAGGTAACAAATGAAAACAAACCCATTAGAGATATTAACATCCACGACGTGAAACAACCCCATTGGCAATTGAATTAACATTGACATTGAATTACTATTCAAATCTTAGGGCTGGGGAGCCCAGTCGGTTAGGCATCCGCCTAGAATTCGAAAGGTCCCAGGTTCGGGTCAGGGCATTACCAAAATAAGTGCCGACCTATAAACGGCCCGTGCAGCCAAAATGTCCGACAAATAATACCCCATGTAGAGGGAGTGCACGTTAAATGTGCTCCAAAGTCCAAGCGCTGCGTACGATGTCGCCTTTAATTTAGTCGCCTTGTCGGCTCGTCACTTGACCGGGGTTCGAAAATACAACGCCCGTCACCAATAGCCCTCGTGTATCTCTAGTGCGAAGTTAATTCAAACTAAACTAAACTATTCAAATCTTACTGAATAATTATCACTTTAGATTCAGTTTTTCCCCAATCAATAGAGTGAAAGTTAGAGCTTTATTAAACCATAACGGCGATTAGTTAGCGGCACCCAACTAACACACTCGAGCGGAAAGTTCTTTTGAAAAACGAGCACATTATCATCTATTACAAACCACTCACACTTCGATTATAAAGAGATGGGGGAAGAGAAAAAAGCGTTGACCACGCTTTATATGAAAGCGACACAGAAAAGAAATAAAATTTGTTAGGAGCCCATTCATCTGTCAGACCCACCTGACTCGAAGATTCTTCTCCAAGCTACAAGATGCAAAAGAATATAATATGTGGTATTTTTACAGCTACAAATACAAAGCGGTCACCAACTTCCATAGATTTTTCTATGGTTAATTTTAAATATCACTTTAGCTATGTATCGTTAATAAGATAGGGAAAAGAAAGGTATGTAATCATGTCGTATAAAATAAAGTATATTCCTTTAGCCCTTTTAGTCCCAGTGATGCCTTTTGGTATCATCTTTTTTCTGAATATAATTAAAATTAATAGGGCTGACATCCTATTGGGGTTTATAAAAATATATTTTATAATAGAAAAAGTTTGGAGATTCGAATGATGTGCTTTATGATATCATAAATGGCTATGGATGATCAGAAAAAAAATTCTAAAATGATAATGCCAAATTGTCATTGGGACTGAAAGGATTAAATCAACAAACAGCTGCATATTAAATTTAATATGCCTGGTAAACTTTTTAATGATTTGTATTTATGCCTAAAGGTATTATTTGGTGGCAAGTGGTAAATTTCTGTTTGCTCAAAATATTTGCAAGGACACACGCACATTTTATTCTCTTCACTGCAGATGTGCACAGCCGTCAATATTTGCAGAATTCATTTTAAAACTTCATAATGTTCAAAATTTTCAAAAAAAAAAAATTATAAAGAAGCTGCTAACAATTACGTATTGGTCATTTATTTGGATTAAATTTGGTGTAACATAAGAGTAGTAAATAAACTAAGATTTTTTTCAGCAGTAATTTCTTGGAAGACATTTTGCATATAGAAATTTATGATAACCAATTATTTACAAAAGCTAACAGCGCACGTTTTTTTATTCATAGCACACAAAAATGTGTATTTTAACGGCTCAGAACCTAAAATACCCACTAAATTCCCCTCAAAAGATTTTAGACGTTAATTTTTTTCAAAATGTAATATAATTTTTTGAAAAATATATTCATATAAATAATTCATGAGAATTATTTTCTTCGAAAGTGGAAGGATAATAAAATTGGATAATGAAAGTAAAACCGTTTTGAACAGTGTATTTTTGATTTATACTTGTACTGTTTTTAGTGTACTAGCAAACTTGTACTAAGCGGCTCAACATTTATTATATATTTTTCAATCAAAATTTATTTTTCCTTCTTCTGAAAAAATCTTTTGTTAAACTGTACATAGATAAGTTTTTTTAGAATCTGATCCTACAATTAAAAAATCGCAAGACAGAATTAAGCACCCGAGCTAGCACACGTAACGCCTACATGGGTGCTGTAATTTTAAAGAGCATGTGATCTAGTTTGAATGGCCTGCCTGGTAGAAAAGATTAAACTATTTTTAAGGGTATGCCTTATGATTAGGGACAAGCTAAGGAATTATAGCAAGTACTTTAACATTGTGATTACAACACCATCTGCAATCAAATATAGCATAATGCGGTTTAATACTCGGCAAATGTGCTGCATTTTTAAGGAAATTTTTACAATGTACATTAAAATCAAAACTTAACTTTTTTAATTTAAAATTTTTATTCTATAAAGGAATACAATTTCGAGTTGTTTAAAAAAAACTAATAGTAACTTTAATTCATTTTAAAAGAACAAGAGTACATTAAAACTGCTGTATTCTAATAGCAGTTCTACATAGCACCTTCTATTCTAAAGTCTCGTCGCTTATTATATCAATCGACACAATTTTTTTTTCTTTTAATTTTCCAGAATCTTTGTTCATTCGAGATTTTTTTTTCTTTTTTGTATTCTCAAAAATTATTTTTTATGAGAAGAAAGAGGTTTCTTTTCATTAGAATCTCCTTTTTAGTTTTTTGAAACATAATTCATGTTTCTTTCTCGTTTCATTATTATCATTATATAAAAGAGATTTCCCAGTTTTTTTCTTTTTTTTTTTTGTCTTGTAAAACTAATTTTTGAAAATGATTTTTCCGATGAGTTTAATTGGATATTTGGGTATATTTGTTTTACTTAAGATATTAATGCTTAATATATTTAATAAAAAGGTATATTTTTAAAGAGTAATGAAACATAAAAAACTATTTATAATTTTTTATGATGGATTTATTAAGGAAACTTCAAGGTTTTTAGAAGTTGTACGGGGCCCATATTTAGTAATTGGTTGCTTTAAAAGTCATTTAAACGTTTACCTATTCATTTTATTTTAATTTTATTATTATTTTAAAAGTTTTTTTTTAATTTAAAAAAAGTTAATATTTCTTTTTTTTTTTAAATTTAATTTTAAAAAGGCACTCGCTAAGACATTTTAAGAAAAGAAGGAAAAGCTTTACCTTACTAGCAAACTTGTACTAAGCGGCTCAACATTTATTATATATTTTTCAATCAAAATTTATATTTCCTTCTTCTGAAAAAATCTTTTGTTAAACTGTACATAGATAAGTTTTTTAGAATCTGATCCTACAATAAAAAAATCGCAAGACAGAAGAAAGCAAGATCGCAAGACAAAGAAAGCTTATACATTTAAGAAAGATTTGTGATTTGATCTACACATTTCAGATAATTTTTTCTTAATTCATCGAGAGGGGTTTTTTTCTGAAGTTAGACTAATTTAGTCGAACTAGGGGGCTCCGCCCCCTGCTCGCTATCGCTCGCCAACCCCCGGAATCGCTGCGCAATTCCATTGGCCGCTTCGCGGCAGGTAGGGGGCTTCGCCCCCTGCTCTCTACCGCTCGCCAACCCCCTAGAATTGCTACGCAATTCCTCTTTGTTTGCTCTGAAAACAAACATTCAAGACTAATAAGTGGGTACTGCCAATGCAGGAATGCTCATATATACAATCTGCATTGAATAAAACATGCTTCCTGCTCATTAAACATAAATTATTCATCATCAGTGAAAAACGATTTGATAGGTCGATGTGATGAGGTCAAACTCTAAAGCTTATTTAGTTACCACCTTTGGCTCAGTGCGTTTAATCTTCACAAAAAACACAAAAAACATTTGAAGAACTGAATTGGTGATTTATTCACTATTTACTAATTCAACATTTTTAATTTCATACTGCAAAAATTAATTCGAACAATCAGAAAGATATTTTAGTTAAAAGGTCCCGACCAGCGGGGAGAGTGCGCAAGACGAAAAAGGAAGGATGCTTCGGCTGTTTTTACCATATAGTTAGGAAGGAGAAGCAGAGGGGTCCATCCAGAGACATTAAGACTGCGCATTGGCAAACTTAAAGTGTCCTCATCATCTAACTTTCACAGTCACATGATTGTGTCGCGTTTGGCTCGCATGTATGGTGAGTTTACCATTTGGCGAGTTTTTCCACAGCGACCTGAACACATGAGGCCGACAAACTAATGGTATGATAAAGAAGCTTGGAAAGGAACAAGGATGAATCGCTAGTTTTTTAAGATCTTCTTAATATATATCAGAAGGGCCCCCTTAAAGGGGGCCCCAACTTTTTCTCCATGAACATTTATCACTATGCCCAATACCACTGCCTCAAACTTTTTAATTTGGAGGAAACAAAAAAAAATTAAATTCACTAACAAAAGTTTACTATTAAATTTTGTTTAAACTCTGAATTGATCAATTCACAAATAACAATAATAATTTTTTTAGGGGGGGGGGTGGAATTAAGCATGCTTTCCAATCTAATTACTCCGGCTATTTTTTTTAAATACTATTGCTATTTTTTTTTTTTTTTTTGAAGATAGGAAAATACACGCAAATATTTTATCGATGTATGTTTCGGGGCCCCAAATTTGCTCGTGCCCTGGGCCCCTAAAGTTGTAAGTCGGGCCCTGGATATCAAATTATTCCTTTGCTTTTGTACGTCTATGTAAGGTAGGCGGATACCCAAAATTCTAAAATTTTTACTATTACTTTAATTTATTCCAAATGTGGCATAGTGATTTCAAATATAATGAACAATGCTTTTTGGGCAATTTTTTTTATTTAAATATAATTGATTTATTTTAAACGGTGTTTTTCAACTAAAAAAAGGGGTTTATGCCAACACTTCTAGCATAAAAAGTTTTACATTAATTTACCTGAAATTTTTCACAGATGCTATTTCAATATATATCTGTGCCATGAACCTCTAACATCTGGTGTAAGTATACGGTATCTGGTGTAAGTTTTTTTTTTTATAAGTCCAAGTGTAAGTTAATCGAAAAAAATCCTTTTTTTGTGGTTAATTTATAACATTTTTCTTAATAACTTTTTTTCTTGTAATTTGTATGTACCTCTATAGGGTAATTGCATGTATCATTTCAAAACGAAGAATTTAACACATAAAAAATGTTCATAGGATGAAAATTCAATGTGGTAGACTTGTTGGCGTAAACCTCTTTTTTTTTAGTAGAAAAACGCCGTTTAAAATAAATAAATTATATTTAAATAAAAACAAAAGCCTAAATAGTATTATTCATTATATTTGAAATCACTATGCCAAATTTGGAAAAGATTAAAGCAATAGTAAAAAATTTAGAATTTTGGGTATTCACCTACCTTAAGATTACTTGAACAATTGAATTACGTGGACTCTTTATTAAAAATTAATTTAAAAAAACATTAAGTAGGTTTTTGTAGAGCGTTGCTGTAATAAGTTGATGATTGACATGGTGAATATTTTCAGCCTTCTCTATAACTTTCGTTCTAATGGTCCGATTTTAAAAAAAATCAAATATAGGTCTTTTTGAAATATTGCTTTTTTCCTTTATTTCACCTGGAATAAACCAGCTTTCTAAAGCGCATCAATATATTCCATATTCAACGAATGTTCGACTTTTTAAATATAAAGAACTCAAAAACTAATATTGCAAAAACAGGGTATTTTTACCAAATTGTACCAAAATTATTATACTTCTAAGCTTTCAATTTTCAGACCATTAATTTAATTGACTTGGTCCAAAAGATTAATTATAATTAGAATTCTAACAACGTTGACTTAATCATGAATATGATTCTTCAGTAAAAAAGAGATTTTAGAATGAATTCCCTCGATAGAAAGTATAGTTTACAAAGAACACAATAACTAAAAGTATGCAGAACTAAATAAATTTTACCTGTGAAGGTGTGACAAATAATTTTTTTTACCTCTCTTTACAATTTGGAATTTTCAAGCATTTGGCATATTGCACAAAACGTTAATGAATTAAGAGCATAACATTCACGATTGTTAACATGCTCAGAGATTAAAAGAATGTAATTAAATATTTATTATAAAAGCCGGAAGAGAAAAAAAATCGTCTGCAAAAACATTAAAAAAAACACCAAGTGGCTGTGATTGGTAGAATCCCATGTGACTTGGAAATAGATGCAAGTCCCCACTTCGGCTTGCCAGCTGATATTCAGGTTTGGCGACAATTTGGAATAGTTCGTAACGAAATGGTAGCGTTAAGTTGCCATGTGTCGCAACTTTTCGCCGTTTGGCGATTTGTGATGTTTAGGACATAATACTAATTTGCAAGCGATGGCGTTTTTTTTAAAAACCGGTTTCCGGTTCAGACCAACCTCTAAAAAAATGTTTTTTTCTGTCAAAACCGGGGCCAAAACACCGGCTTTTCAAAAAACCGGTTTAAGTTTTCCATCCCTAAGCTGCTTTATAATTGAAGCGTAGTCCATTCTATTTAATGTCTTTGGGTCTATCAGTTCAAATTTATTGAAGCAGGGCTGTCAGGTTTTTCGAGCTACTGCTCATAACAAACCGGCACTGAGGTATCCCAAGATGCAACGCTTTAGCATTTTTTTCAGCTACCGCGCATAACACAGTAGCCGAAACTATGGAAACTGTCACTGAGTATCCCAAGATGCACCGCTCTAGCCTGCTTATTTTGTGCGTTACTGCACACATACATATATAGACTGCGTTATTATCTTTCTTAACTCTATAGTATGGTATGATACATATATATTCCAGCTTGGGTGCTTGTTCAGAGAACCGCTTATAAGCTTTCGTCAAGTGGGACAGACACAGAAAGAAATTTTTACAGTCACAAAGAAATGAATAACACATAGACAAATAACAACATTTATTGACTGTCACAAACATCCATGCTTGACCGGGATTCGAGCCCGACCTCAGCAGCTCCAAAGGCTAGTACACTAACCATTCAGCCACCGAGGCGGCTGCTCTATGTTTTTTACGATCCGTGGCCGGAAACTCAAGACCGATGCCAACAGTTGAAAAATAAGCTAGTTTCCATGGGACTGCTCCAGAGCATCACGTAGCTCTAGCGCTAAGCAACGATCGCTACCAAAGCCATGGGATGCAACCTGAAGCAGCCCCGGTACAAAGCAAGCACACCCACCACACTTTCAGTGTTTCTGACGTTTCTGATTGGCTGAAGCCGCGTAAGTCAAGTGGCTTTCAAGCGTACGACAATTACAATTTTATATTATATAGAGACAATACTAAAACATTTTTTTTTTACTTAAGGTATCTAGCAATTCAGAAATAACTTTTTGTGCATGAATATTTTCTGTATTTCATATTAAAGAAAACTATGTCAAAACTATGTCAAACTAGCAAGGTATTTTTAACATTGCAATACGCATATTTTCTGGCAACTTTGTTAAAATGTTCTGTATTTTACTTTCAATTTTCTGTATGAAATTGCTGTATTTTATCAATTGAAAACCTTAAAAATTTAGAAAGAGTGTAAATGTGTAGGTAAATGAAGACAATTTGAACTTGTTCCAGCATTTGATTTTAAGGCGTATTCTGCAGTTAAGTTTCAATTTGCATGAATGTTAGATGTTGTATTCATTAAATAAAAGTTATTTCACAAGTAAAATTAAATAATATTTTGAAATCAAAAGACACAAGTATTTTATCTGTAAAAATATATATTTCTCTTAACCAGCTATGTTATCGCTATCAATATTGTGCTTATTACAATAAAACTGTACACTTAATACTTTTTTATTATAAAATTATTTATTTAACTTTTATCGTTTGTACAAGCAGGTTTGAAACAGTAATTGTCACATAAAATTGCTTCTACTCAAGTTTTATACACATTAGGAGAAAATTTGCCAAACGCAGCATACAGTTGTAGTTGAAACTTCTAAATGAACATTAAGAGTTAATTAATGAAGGAAAATTATTTTAGTGAATTTAAAGGGAATTTCAATGAAATTTATTCTTCCCACGATCTTTCAAAAAGGGTTAACGACTCTTTGGAATTTTTCTTTCTAAAGTTAGAAAAAAATGCAAGGAAAGTCGATTACTACGAAAAGTGGTTAATCTACTTCAGAAAATTCTGTATTGATCTTTTTACGAAGTGATATATCACTTACTTTAAAAGATTAATGTAATCTCCACTTTCTAAAAGATGACCTCGCAAGAGATTGCCGGAAAAACCTGAGGGTCTGATTGAAAGAAAGACAAATATGGTATTGCTTGGAGGTATGGATGTAATGTTTTAGCTTCTTCATTCCAAAGGTAAACAGACGTAAACCATAGGAAAATTCACTTGTCAACTTCTTATACAATTTTTTAAACCCAATTTTTTCGATTAAAACCTAGAATATGTACAAACTTTTTTTACAAAAAGTAAAATCGAAGCGGCTGATTTTGTGTGTTAAAAATGACGTAGCCAGAGGGCCAAGTAGATTTCGGAGGTCTTAAAAAATAATAAGAAATTTGGCACTTAAGCAAATGTTATTAATTATAAATCAGAAAATAAATTCAGAAAGCTTGTTTGCAAATTGATAGTACACGGAAAAGCGTATTATCGCTCAAAGTATCAAATTCCGCTAAATTGATGTGCCCCTCAGCAAATGTTTAATTTTTTTCAAAATTTCCTGCAAAACACACCTACATTTAAATACATAATTATTCTTAAATAAATTTATATATAAAAAAAGTAGATGGGTAGAAGATGTTTTTCGGAAGTGCAGATATTATTTTTTCTAAACATGGAGAGATAGTTACGAACTTAAAGACAATACATTTATTTTTATATTGTAAAAGGGTTTATATCTGTCAATTCGAAAGCTTGTTTTTATTTTAAATATGTTGCCAATAGAAATTATTGTCATTTATGGTAGAAAAAAATATTTTATTTTTAAAAAAAGCAGATTGATTTTTTTAAAAATCAATTCAATCAAATTTTAAATAACTTAAATATATAATTAAGTAAAATATATACATTATATAAAATTAATTTCCTTATTTAAAGCGATAATGACACAAATTAAACATTAATTAAATTGATTAAAAAATAATTGCAACGGTTAAAATTATTATATCGATTAAAACATCACAACGGTAATTAAACAATAAATTGAATAATAAAAGATTATATTTACAAATCGTTCAAATAAGACAGATTTAAAATTTTGAATAGACCAACAATGCTAATAATCAGTAAACAAACAACTTCATAAAATTTGTTATGATAGTTTATGATTTTACGAATTTTTAATGTCATTTACATGTGAAGGGTGCAGTCGTAAAATTCACTTAGTTTAAAGTCTAACTAAGATAAAAGGCCCGGTACGTTCATTGGCGCCTTCGTCCAGATGAATTAGTCACCAATGAACGGGTCGGACCATATAACTTAGTTATACTGGAGTGTGAGATTCGCAACTACACCCTTAGTATAAGCCAATTGTTCAAGTATTTTATCTAAGTTTTGTACCTATATACAAATCGGGATAAGTACACCGTTATGTTTTGCTTTGACAAACAAAAACTTTGTTGTGTTAATTTAATAAGCATTTAAAAATAATGTATTTGCCAAATTTATTCCATTTTTCATTAATCTAATTTTATATTAAATATAAAAGTATTTATACAAAATTTAATATAACATTTAAACTCCTATTTTTAGTAATAGTTATTCGATATTTGCATAAAAAACAATGCATAATAGATAAGTACACCGTTATGTTTTGCTTTGACAAACAAAAACTTTGTCGTGTTAATTTAATAAGCATTTAAAAATAATGTATTTGCTAAATATATCCAATTCTTTTCATTAATATAATTTTATTTTAAGTATAAAAGTATTTATACAAAATTTCGTATAACACTTGAAATAGTATTTTTAATTACGTTTATTCGATATATGCATAAAACAATCTACCAACCGATACTTTTTGTAAACTGTAACATCCACATAAAAATGATAATATAATAAATTTGACAATTACTATCTTTAAGAATAAAAATATTTCTAAACAATCCTCCCGCACAAAAAATAAAGTTAGTAATTTAATAACAATTATTCAAAAATACTCTTAAAAATAAAAATACAAAAACAGAATTAAAATATGAGAATTATTTAGTAAGTATCTTAATCCATTCATGCGGAGTTCATCTTTTATAGACCAAAACATACATGTATTAAATCCTGATTATTTTAATATTAAAAGCGGTTCAGAACGAATAATAATAAAAGTAAATCTTCAAATTCGGTTTTGATTAGGACACAGAAGACCTAATTATTTATAGAAAACCGACCCACCCTTTCGGAATAAATGGGTTCTAAACACCTTATTTAAAATGTCCTCTTCATTTTGGATATTTTATTTAATTAGTTTCACATGCATATTTACATGAAGAAAGTACGCTAAAAGCAATGATAATTCACATTTTCTTTTGTGGAAGCATTTTAAGTAGTTATAAAAAATAAAATTATCACAGTTTTGGAATCTCTTATTATGGTTCGAAACTCTCTCTTTTTAATATGTGTATCAGTTTATTTTAAGGAAGCAGTAGTACACTTATCTGTTATTGCCATTCTTTTGTATAGGGGATAGTGGGGGCTAATGGGTTATTCGATAGTGCTTTGACACATTTGATTGCATGTATATGTGTATTTGAAACATGTGATTAATAAATTTTATAAAAAACTAGAAAGATTGGCAAATCTAAAACAAATATTAGATTCAGCTAGTAATTGCTTGATGAAAATTTTATGGATTCACATCATAGTACTAATTCATTGTACGAAAGATTATAGTTAAAATTTTGCCATTCTTTTGTATAGGGGATAGTGGGGGCTAATGGGACAAGAGGCCAAAAGCGAAGAAAAATCTATCAGACATTAAAAGAATGCGTTGATGTGGAGAGAAGAATTGTTGTTTCGGAGATTCCTAAGTAAGTTAAAGGTGTATATTTTTTTCACTTTTAACGTATTGAATAATAAAATTTTATGAATAAAACTATAATTTTGGGTAGAAGACATATCATAGATTACGATATCGTCGGTAAAATGACAAAACCACGAATGTGCAAAAACAAAAATTAATCAAACATCGTTTAGAGTCTAGTTCCTTGTTATGTACTATATAAGTTATGTACTACACTTGTTATGTACTGTAATGACTCCTAAAACCATTTATTCCCTTTTCCATTTGTAAATTGAAAATTTGTAAATTGAAATTGCATTGCTCTACCATTTCATTGCTTACTTTTTCTTCATTTTAACTACATTCAGTTTTTTACACGTTTTTTAATATTTAGCAATTTAAACCGAAACTCAGTTAGGCCGGCCTGTATTATATTTTTAAAAAAATAATTTAAGATTTTAATGGACTTTTCATTTCTTCGGCTCGTTACTTGACTGTGGCTCTAAATTATTACGCCCGTCGCCAACAGCCCTGGTGTAGCTCTAGGGCGATTTTCAAGCAAAACCTAACTTACATTTTTACAACAAGTCAAAATATTAAGTTACAATTTTCTTTCTCATCACTATTCCTTCTAGCTCACTAGGGAGAGCAATGTTGCATTAATTACGTTCAAGAAGGATGAATAGTTGTGGGACAGGTCTCAAGGGAATTGGAAAAAAATTATAATTGAATCCTTTAATGCTTTCATTCGAGACATTTTTCTTGGGTAATTTTATAGACTGAAAGCTTTATTTCCCAAATTTTAATATTTTTGCCAAATGATGAAGAAAAAAACACGAACTTATCTGAATATTTTTATCTCTTTATCTTTATTGGTTGATAAGAAACAAGTATTTAAGCATTTGAATGAGTGTATTTTCTTTATTATGCGTTGTAATTATCGTTAAAAACAAATGAAAAGTTTTTATAAAAAAGAAACTTGTGCGTTTTGTAGCGGTATTTATTATCTTTAAAAGATATCTTTTTAATCGAAAAATATTGACTGTAAAAAATCTACTTGTCATCAAAACTTTTTTTTATTTCAGTTCCTTACAGTAATAGATCCATTTTGCCCTCATATCATGGTAAAAAGGCTGTAATATTTGTAATTAATGTCTGTTATATTTAACGATGCATTGAGAGATTTACTTTCGTGGTGAACTTTCCACATTAATAGTGGTACTGATAAAAGAATTAACATAACGCTCATCACACCTCATTTACTAATTAATATTTGGTGTTCGCATTGTCAAATTAGAACCATCAGCCAATTTCTGTTAAATTCCCGGATCTAACAAAAAGTAATCTTCACAAGTTTGGAATTTGCAAAATATACTAACTTTTAGAACAACTGTACTGTGGCGATATCGGACGATGCCCTGGTTCAGTACATCAGGAAAGTTCTGTCGTTTCAAATTTGTTCAATATTTAGATGACAAACGCAGCATTTGCAATGTCACTCCACTCTGAATAGCCCATGACCGAATCTAATGGAATATTTCTGAAAAGTCTAAATTTGCATTTACGTGAAAAAGCAATCTAAATGCCTTAATAAGTAACACAAACATCACAATAATTATCATATCTAAGGAAATAAGGACTATTTTTAAAGAAAATGTCCAATTACGTATATGTAGCATTATTTGAAGTTTTAAACATAATTCTACAGTATAATGTATTTGAATTTGTTTCAAAGTACACCTTTTATGTTACAAATCCTTTCCGTTAAAACTTCAGAATAAGATTATTATCTTAAGTTTTAGGATGATAATACCATCTAATTTGGCACTGGGAAAGCATTATTGATTAAAAAAGCATTTTAATTATCTGTAACTAATCCCATAATTAAAAGACATTTCGACTACTTTGTTTAAATTATTTCAAATATATAAGTACTTGTATATGAATTAAACACCGTTAAAACTGATACTCCTAAACATGAGTACAGGATGTTCTCATTTTATTGTGAGAACAATATTATTAAAAGTAAATGCGTTGAAATCTCAAGTTTAAGCGCTGTTTAAATGAAACTCTTAAAAATGACTAGTACGATGTTCCCACTTTATTGTTTTTTATTTCCAATGCAGATGGCGATATAGACATTATCCTTACACCTTACAGTGATCAAATAAAACAAAATAATTGTTCATAAGGTCTCTGGCCTCCCAGTAACGGAAGTAGATACAGTTATTTTATTGTAAGAGCAACTATATTCTCGAAATATACATTAAAATAATATATATCTCTCTCGAAATATATCTCAAATTTTAGATAATTTTCAAATAGACCCTTGCTATTGGAAATGGGATGGCACCATTAGGATAAATCATGCTGTACTAGGCTTAGCGTAGATCATTGCATCGTGGGCATAACCTATAGGAGATATAATTTTTTATCAATCATTCTCAAAATTAAGTACATGCATGTTCTCAAATTTGAAATTATGTATTCGGAGTTATTATAAACCAGTCATATTATGCACATTTTTTATATTTTTTTCAAATCTGATAGCCAATTTTTAACAGTGAAATAATGTTTTAAACGACCACCTATCAATTTTCCTACAAGTTTCCGTTTTAAAAGTTTTCAGTTTTGCAAAACATTGAATTCAAAAATATATATATTATAATTTCCAAATTTTCAATTAAACATCTTATTTAACCGAAATCATGTCTTCGAAAAGACTTTGAAAGAAGGTTAGTCTTCTAACAAATCACAAAATTCTGCTACTGAATAAGAGAAATGATATCCCAGCTGCAGCCAAGATTTCTACTGTGATACGCCATCTACTGCAGCCCCCCATGCAGCTCTTTCTTTGAAAATTACAGAAACTTATTAATAAGCTACAAGCTGTGTCGGAGAGCTTATATATAAAGGCAATATCTCATAGAATGCAAATCAGAAACTTGATCAAGTTTGAGAAAGTATAAATGTTTGAGGACTTTAAAAATCGCTTTGAAAAGACCTATGGACTTGCTTTAAGATATGATGTATATTTTTAGATGCTTAAATAAGAGGAAATAATTTTACTGGTTCCGAAGTCTTGAAGTGAAATTGATAGAGGTGAGTTATAGAGGCATACATATCGTAGTTATAAGTATTACTGTGAAACGAAACTGCGTAAGTGAAGGTTTTTAATTTTTCAGTTAAGGAGTGACTAATTTCACATTCATATCTATACATGTATATTAAAAATATGAAATGGTTAGCGATAGTGCGACATTTGTCACGTAAAAACTTATTCTTTTCGCAACTAAAGCTCTATATTTGTACACTAAACCATTAGAAATATATTTTATTGCACAAATAAAACTAAAATTAAATACCTTTCCCATAAGATCTCCCGATTAGCAGGTTGCGCTGGAGACATTATTAGACAATCGTATTTCATTCTATAAAGATCCATTACCATTAAAACATTTATTATTTACAAAACTACTCCACAACATCACAACACTTCCACTAAACATCATAGCATCAATTAAAATCACAAACATTATGTCCTTTTCAACAACTCCCTGAAGAAATCTAAAAATAGCTCGATAACAGAACACTGCACAAGCAAAAAGGAGGTAAGTTCCATTGAAACGACATGGCCATGAGTCACTTTCCCGCGCAGTGCATAGTGGGAAGGTAGCTATCGAATTGTGAGAAACGATCTCACAGCTGCTTTGGAAAGCTCAGCTTGGTGCTGACACCCCTGTTGTGGGCTATTCAAGATATACGTGTGATATTGATCGCATCGCAATTAACATCACTTTAAATAAAAGATTTTAAGTTTTAGTCTCGTTTGCATTCTCATTTGGGGTGTCAACATTGATTTAGAAGGAAGAGTGTAAGATTGAGAATGTATACACTGTAGAAGATCATTTTCGGGTTACTTAAGGTTATATTACTAAAGTTTGTGTTTGTAATTTCTCGTATTGTTCGTAAGCGCGGTTTTTACATCAGATTTAGATGATCGTTTTAATGTTACCTCTAACCATTAATCGTTTAACCTCTTTATTGTTTTTGTTAATTTAACTTTTTTTATTATTTTACTTTTATCTTTTTTAAACAATAATGCTGTTGTGTTTTATTGGTTTATATTGTCGTTAATGTACACAAGCTCAATTTAAATAATTTGAAAAGTTTTATGAATTATCAAAATACTTTCCTGGGAAAATTTGGTAAATGGTAAAAATAGAAAATCTGCTTTTTTATTATTAATAAATACTAATGTGAAATAACTAAGGAAATAAACTATGGGCTATTAGGTTTAAATCCTAAAACTCCTACGTAAGTTTTCCGAACTAAATATCAACTAGGATAAGTTGTCTATGTTTTAACACAAAGGTTATATAAGTTACACCAGTAATTACATTTTATCAACTATTCACCAATCAGTAATGCAATTGTCTTATCAAACAAAGCTTTTCTATCAATCTAATAGAAAACCAAAATTAATTAAAGCTTAATCACATTGTAATGGTTGCCATCAATTGTGCTCTAAATTGGATGGTAAGAAATAGTATAGAAAACCCAATACACATTTTGAAACCTTATGGGCAGGATAGTAATTTAGAGAAACTTTATAAAAGAGAATGTTAGTAGTACTTAAAATATTTAACTTTTTGATGATTGAAAAATGTTTTCTGAGTTATATTTCAAATACTATTTAAAACTAATTAAAAACTATTTATAAATCTTATAAAACCAGATTCAATATCATTAAGCAGAGCAAAAAAAAAAACACTTCAAGTCTACTTTGGACTTATGCTGGTATTGGCGCTTACAATAGGCTTGATGGTTGGCGACTTTAATCACTTAACAAAACAACACTTTTCTGGAGACCATCCAAAGTATTGCCAGCTACACAAAACGAGAGAACGCATTTGTGCTAGATATTAACTATTAAAAACAAATTTGTTTGCTACTCAATCAAAATAAGAGCCGCCATATTAGATTAGGGAATCGTAGTCACTGAACGTTTAATGATACTACGTTAATGGAATGATAACATCTAAAAACACTCTACCAAGGCAACAGCCGGGTCACACAACAGGATAGCATTATGTGTTCCTTGTTTGTTTGTACACACTTCAATAGAAATGGAACAAAATATATTTATATGATGCTATTGTTGGATAGTACTTAAGGACACCAATTGCGGCTAAAAAAAACTGCAAATGTACATATTTTATAAACTATCACTTAATTTAGGTATGTTTTTTCAATAAACACGATATTCAATTATGCAGTAAGTGTAAAATCATTTACGTTACAATAATTTAACTACATATTTTCTTTTACAAAAATGTCATTTAAGTATTCGCAAAGGATAATAATATCTACAAATAACAATTTTTAGCAACTCAATTATACATTTAATTAGTTCTTAAACAAAATTAAAAATTCGATTAGTACTTCAAAAAAATATTGGGAATAGGTGCGAAAACATCACTCAATTAAACAACAAAGCTCCTTATATAATTGCTGTATTATTTTACCTTTTGATTCATTCAACTTATTTATTACATTTGTTTTAATTAAGCGTGCAATAATTAATAAAATAATTAATTTGAGTTATTGAATATAATAAATCTCAAGCCATTAAGTAGTGTATATAAGCAATTAAATTGCCAAGTGATAAGTAATTATACGAACTACTTCAGATAACTTTTGTTATATATTTATTGAACATGGAATAAATTTTAAAGTTAACAAATATTTAGTCAAGGATGTGGTAAATGAAAGAAAATTATCAATGCGCTTAACTTATCTACAACTCTTCCGAATAAGTTAATTTTAACAACCAATCTAAAACAACCCAGTTACAATTCAAAACAAGAAAGGTATTTTCGTCAGCTGAAAACAGCACATGACTACGGCTATCCAAGTTAAGGGTACCCAAAAATTGGTCAAATATCTATTTTTCAGTTTTTATTCTTATTATTTACAATATCTTTTTGAACATTTACTAAAAGTTTCATTATAATATCTTATGTATAAAAAAGTTATTACACATTTTCTGGAGTCATCTCTCGAAGTTTGAACCCGTATTTAGTCTGCTTTCAAACTATTTTCTCTGTTTCGCGTTTTTTCAATTCTTGTGTTTAATAAATCCCTAAAGCTTTTTTGCTAAATTTTGAAATTTTTAGCCGATGATCTTATATAAGTGGTGCACAAAATTGTGAATGGAATAAGGTTTACTATGCATAATTGATTTTTCTGTTTAATTTTGAATTCAATAATTTGTAATTTTATTGTTTGATTTTTTTAGATGTTCAGTATAAATACATATAACTTTTTAACTGTAGCTCACATTTTAAAATTCATGCACATTTCTCGAAAAAATAGTTCTAAAAACAAACTATAAAAGTTTGGTGGAGTTATTCTTAAAATTAAAATAGAAGTACAGTTTTAAAAAGTTCGCAATTTTAACGTTTATAAAAAAATTAAAGCCTACTTGTAAATATTTTTTATTGCAGGGAAATGTTCAGTTAGAGTAAACCTAAACATTATATAAAACACTATAATTAACAAGTTTATTCTACCATTTCTAAAAATAATACTTTGGGTACCGTATCCCCTTAAATGCAAAATAAACATCGCAATGCAAATGCCGTTAAATAGCTCAGGACTAACTCCTTCCCTTTAGCAAATAAATGCAACTAACCAAATGTCAAAAGAGTCTTTTAACTCTGTAATAGACAAGTTGAAGGTTTCTGCATAAGAGGATATGCAAACTGTGCCTACGCAATTTGTAATTCATAAGTTTTGAGACAAGCGACGGCTTTTGAAGTTTTCTGAGAGGGTAAATATACAACTTTAATAAAGAAAATAAGCACGAGGAGACAATTACAGGACACCACAGTTGAACTGGTCTATATTCGTTTTTAAGTGGCAAAGAAACGCTTATGCAATGTTAATTCAATAGGGGATACGTCACTTAAGAAAGTACAGTTCGATTGGACAGTCTGAGGAAAACGCTTTCCAGCGGATAGAGTTAAAGTAAATAATGAAGTTAACGGGTTGAAGTAATAAGGAATGAATATTCTAACGCATATTTTAAACGTTTCCAAGTGTGATATATACAAATGCAGATAACAGCCTTAGAAGTGAAAAGGTAACACGGGTCAACAAAAAATAACTTTTAAGAAACTTTCTTGATATTAATACTCTTTTAATTATGCTCGATCTAACCTCTGTATTGTTTTGTTAATTTTTTTGTCTAATTAAGAAATCGTTTTTTAAAAAAGTTGCATCGAAAATTTTTAATTGAAGATTTATATGATAAGCGTCTAAACTCGGAAGCATTAAAATCATCCGCAAACAGATTGTAGACCACGTTTATCCCAGCTTTCCTAAAATAGGCATGTTTTCATGTTTGGAGGGGCATCTAAAAAGAACATCTAAAAAGTAATGAGAATAAATTTTAGATTGCTCAGATAATGCAGTAGGCAGATCTTAAAGTCAAACCACCAATGCAATCCAAGAATTAAAGCAGGAATAATTTAAGGCATATGAAATAAGACAATAACAGTAGCTAGAATAGTTTCTTTGAATTAGCATATAAAACCTTTTTTAAAAGTGAGTGCTAAATTTTAGAATGCTGACGAATGATAATTGTTTGGTCAGACATCATATTTAGATTCAGCACACTAAGAAAGTTCAAGAAAGAAGCAGTTTTGGTTTTTAAAAAATACATCCAACTTATTTTAATACTAATTCTAAAACAAACTGTAGAAAAGATTAAAACTAAATCAAAGATCACTAAACAAAGCAATGATTTATTACTTTTGAATAAAATTGGTTTAAGAATAAATTTAAAAGTTCCGTCTCAAATATTTTCCCCGATCTAAAAACGTGGGCAAGCAAGAACACAGAAACATTAATAGGAAATATTTTGGTTTCGCATTTTAGAAAACCTACAAGACAGTTGTATATTAATGTTTGCCATTGGAGTCACGCTAAAATGTGTATTCCCCATAAATATAAAACTAACGTAAATGTTATTTCATATTTATATGAGAAATCGATTTTAAATGTCAGCCAAAATGCATTTAGTTTTATTTTATTTATGTTGAAAATGGTATTCAAATGAAAAATAGATCAAACATATCAAAAAATAGATCAAATATATCAAAAAAAGGCAAAGCCCTAAGAATAAATAGCTGCTTGTCTATTGGCATTAAAAAAGTACTTTTTTTAAGCTTTGAGAAAAAACAGATAATAGCATATAACCAGTTTGTAACAGTAAATGTCTCGTAGAATCCCTTCCATAAACTATTTATAAACCTTAGAAAACAAAATCGTCAAATACGGCAAAAGTTCTAGTTTAAGCTTTTAGTTACCAAAAAAAATTGTCTGTTTTCATTAACGTTTTTCGCAAATCCAGTGGACATGTTTCAGGTTTTGAGTGTCAACAAAAATGGTGACTGAAATAAATTCGTATTCGAGTCTCGCTTGTTGAACTATGTCACTTCAGTACGTCAAAAATTTATTTATTTTACTTACGAATTTATTTTATTGATAAGAATTTTCAATAAAATTACTATAACTACACTGTGAAAAAAAATCTGTAACCATTACAGAACATTTTTTTGTAAAAAAACTTTTCCTAGAAAATTTCTAGTAAATATTTACTAAAAATAGTGCTGTAAAAACACATAATATATTTTTGTTAGCATTACATGTATATATCATGTAGATTTACAGGACTATTTTATGTATCCCACACGGGTAATGTTTCAGTAACTATACAAGAAAATTTTATGGATACCACATTTTCCGTGCAAAGAAGAACAAAATGTCTGCTTTCCTTCTACGTGGGATCGAACCCCGGTCTCCCGCACGACAGGTGGGGATACTGACCACTATAATACCGAGGAATAGCAGACGACCGAAACCCGGGATCGAACCAGGAACCTTTAGATGATCAGTCTGACGCTTTCCCAACTGTGCTATTTCGGAATACAGATAGCTAGGAAATTAGAAGTTAAATTCATTTGAAACAACCAACTAAAGTATAAATTTTAAATGGCGATTGGCTAATTGGAATCCCGATCGATTAGATTAGGTTAGGTTTGAATTATCCTCGCACCTCGCACTAGAGCTACACGAGGGCTATCCAAATCAAGATCGAGGCTAAAATGCTAGAAATAATTTTGTAACTTCAGAAATGAAGATTTCTGTTCAGAATTGCAAAAACTTTTTTTGTAAAATTGGTTATTTCTGTAACATTACTAAAAAAATTTCTGTATGTTTACAGTATTTTTTTCTCAGTGTATGTCGAACTAAACAAACAATCGTAATTACGAAGTGACACTGATCCTTTATTTTTAAATATCTTTATCTACTAAACAAAAAATAGGCATCTTGAGGAGATTAAACGAAAGAAGGGCAATTCCATGTCTGACGGAATGACATTTTGAATTGTAAAATTGAAGTAAAACAATTAGGGGAGACCGGGTCTAGTTGATACAGGGTCAAGTTGATACAGTCAAAATAACTCCGTAATGCGCAGGCGCAATTAACTGGTACTCACTTGACTGGACGACCGGTCAGTCGTCAACAACCACGCGTGAGCACTTAGAGGAGGTTGCTTTGTTCTATGAGTTGTGAATTAAATACTGGTTTTGAGCTTTAAAAGTAAATTTTTACCCCTGTATTTGAAGTGTTATTGAAAGTTTACTTGTTAGTGGATTGTGTTATAAATAACATCACATTGTTACATGCTATAAAGGCAAGAATGTAACCTAGTAGACTTTGTTCTAGCTCTTATTGGTTTTCCGTATTTTGCGGTTTAGTGTAATGGCGACGGTTGGGTCAAGTTGATACGCTTCTTTGGGGTCAAGTTGATACGGTGTATCAACTTAACCCACAAGAATTTTCATATGTTGCATTTATTTAAAGATACCAAGAAACTACAAGAGGCGAAATACCAATTGATATTTTTGGAAGAGCTTATGAAGAGATTAGAAATGGCAGAATGTCTATTAGGGAGGTGGCCAAAATCTTTAATATAGACACAATAGCTCTTTACAGGTTCAAGACAAAAAAGGGAAAATAAAACTGGAAATGCCAGAGGCTACTGACGAGGTTGTAAAAATGGGTTATGCTAAACATCGACAAATATTGACTAATAACTTGAGGAGGAGCTTAGCAGATATATTTTAAGAAGAAAATAAATGTTAAAATTGTTTAAATCATTAGGGGGTAATATTACCAAGAATGGAAGAACAGAAAAGAACCGAAAACAAAGAACAGAAAACCTGACAAAAGAAATTAAAAATAAAAAAAGAGAGAAACGAAGAAAAATTGAAAAAGATGAATCAGACTCAGATGAAGGCGAAGAGTCTTTTTGTTTGGTGTGCTTCAAAACATATTCAACGTCAAAGCCTGGCCAGGACTGGATACAATGCATATCCTGTAAGAAGTGGGCACACATCGCATGTGCTGAAGACAATCCATTTTACACGTATTTCAATTGTCAATCCGATCCCAATTTCTCAGACTCGGAGTAATCAGTTACAATCAATGTAGGATATATCATGTAAAACTTTGTATCATATAAAGTTAAAAACCTATTTATATTGTAAAATAAAACACTTTTCGTAATTTGTGCATTTTTTATTAGATATATTTAAATATTTCCTAGCACCGTCTCAGCTTACTCATATGCGTATCAACTTGACCCAATGCCGTATCAACTTGACCCAGATCGGGTTAAGTTGATACACATTGCAACATTGTAAAAAACATTTTTTTTTGTCAGTGAAAATTCAATTGTATTTAGATTATAAAAATATCAGGCGTTAGCCAAAGAGTTATAGTTACTAACTACACTTAGTTTGTTTCAAAATATTGACAGAAAAAAATTACAAAAATCAGAAAGTAAAAAGTGTATCAACTTGACCCGGTCTCCCCTATCACAAAGCTATTTTTTAAGAGAAATTGTTTTTTCAGTTTGTATATTACTGTTAATGATTAAATGATTATTATAAGAATGATTAAAGATTATTAGTAAGAATGATTAAAGTTGAAATTTTTTTTAAGTATTTATTATTTCATTTTTGACTACTTCTTTTTGCGTGACGGAATGACATTTTTTCAACCACGACTGCATCCTGGTACTTAAAAATGGAAATTTCTGTAAATTAGCAATACATTGAGTTTTAAACTAATGCATAGCTATAATATGATATGTAAGATTATATTATAATTTAGAGCAACCTACCTGTAACATGGTCTAAGTTATTAACTGTCATTTGACGTGACGGAATGACTCAAGTTTCATAAACACATATTAAATTAAAAGAAAGCGGTTCTCTGAACAAGCACCCAAGCTGGAATATATATGTATCATACCATACCAATTAAAAGTGTGCAAAGTAATAAATTTGATTTAGTTTATTATCTCATAAGATAATACATTACATACATTTACATTACATACATTTATTACATTACATACATTTATTCACAAGTGAAATATTTTTTAAAAGCGTATCGAGTTCTATTTCCAACTAGTTGGAATGTTGGCTGAATTTGCTGAGCCAACGAATCTTTTTTGTACACTAGGCATTAATCTTCTTTTTCAGAAAATGTGAATATATGAAATATGTCCTTTATTGTCCTGCTTTCTTAAACCATATTTTGAAAACTTGGAATATATTTTTTTAACTTAATTTGTAGAAATTACAATTTTTAAAAAGTTAGCATTTTTATAGAATTGCCCAGAAAGCAAATATTCCTTATTGGTAACAGAAACAAAAAGCTAAGAAATTTCATTTGGCAAAACAAGGTGGCTTCTGCAATCCCACGTGACTTGGTTATATGTGGGTCCCCCTCTTGCTAGTTTAATAGTTTTCTTCTTTATTTTTTTCAGGTTTACCTGGCATGGTTCTTATCAAATGGCAACTATAAGTTCCATATATATCAACCCTTTTCCTCGAAATATTAATTTGGCGAGTTTCATCTTAAGGACGTTTTCGGAGGCTGCATTAACATTAGATTATAAAGTCCGTTCTTTTTCAGTGACAAAAACAGAATGAACTACGAAAACAATACTGATCTATAGTCCCACCAACATTATTATTTATGTATTAGTTATTTATACTTGACAATGCAAGATGGGGTTTTTTGCCAATTCATGTCATATTTGAATTTTCAAACTATTGCATAAAATATATTCCTATTAAACATCTCCTTACACAACAAAGGACAGCAAAACTTTTATGATTGATTAACAAAAACAGAACTTTTATAATTAAAATAAAAATAATTAAATTTTAGCTAACAAATTTTTGGCATCGTTTTAATTGGAAACATTCATTACATGGTTTCCAAGAAGCAAAATCGATTAAATCAATATTCTAAACCCTGCAAGTCCACTAAATAATTCACTGGCAGGCAAAGTGTGTGAACTTTTTCTTTGTTTCCTGAGAAATGAATTAATTAATCACCCATTAAGTTAAAGCAGAGTACGGAAATTTCTCTCCAAAGCACCACATTCAAAATGATGGAGTAGATCCTATGATCCTCGGACTTTTAAACAATTTAAAGTGTCATGAATAATAGACAATACCTAACCGGGATTAATCCGATGGTTGTTTTAACATAATGAAGGGAAGGTATTCTTAAGACATTTGTTTTTTTTTCACTTCAATTATTTAAGATAAATAGTTAATTAACGTCTACTTTCCCAGACAAACTTTTCATTTCTAGTTTCCTTTTTTTCCTCCACTGACTTTGAGTAAACAGTTGTCTAAGTTATTCAACGCAATATTTTTGCTTACAGATTGCATTGGACTTGGTTAAATAAACGTTGCACTAAATTTACAACAATGTCATTTGGTAATCCAATCGTGTCCGGCTGTCTATTTCTTGGTGGTTCTACTGGGCGACCATCTGACACTTGAGTAGGCACCCAACACAACTTTCAAGGACGACATCGTGAGCAGCGTAGAGAAATTGGAACATATTTACCGTGTACTGCTTATACATGAGTTATTTTTCGTCGGACTTTTTTTAGCTTCACCGGTTGATAAGTTGTTGGCAGCTATATGGCCAATGAAAGGACCCCATAACCAAATCTGGGACTTTTCACAAGCGCTTTACCGACTGGGCACCTCAACTTCTAACTAATTTAAAGATAAAATACAATGGTCTCTTCCATTGGATGACACATTTGTAAGAGAGAAACTGCTCGCTTCCATACAGAATAACAACAATAAGAATTATGGAATTGCTTAATGACTTAATCATAGATGGAGAGAAAGGGCAGCTTCTGTTGTCTTGGAAAACTGGAGCACCAGAGGTAGAAGGTTGACTTAGCTTCCTGGGGAAAATACCTTTCCTATATGCCCGAAATATTCCAGTGAACAGGCCTGACCACATCCTGGACTGTCTGATACTTTCGATCTTTACAGAAATAATATCACGATTCTGAACTTTTAGAGAATGACTAACAACATAGACGTGGTTGAGCTCTGCTTAACCTAGGAGGTAAGCAACAACATGAAATTGCTTAAAGGCCGGGTCATTTGCCAAATGCTGCTTTTGTCTGTTTCAAAAGAAAACCTTTGAAGACGTCAATAGAAAGTTACAAAAATTTTACGCTAAAGAAAGTTGTGCATATTTTACATAATTAGGTGTTTTTATTCATGGTATTTCTTGAAAATTGAATTCATGCATTTTCTTCAATCTTATATCCTCAGGTTTTTTTATTCTGATTTCATATTTTAAAGCAATGGCATTAAATATACTAAATTATGACAGATTTTTTTTTTCGTTAAAAAGTTTGTAAACCACCCAATTTCAAAATCATTTTCTGACACTATAAACTAATAAAAAAGATCTTTACCCTGGTTCCTTATTTATTACCAGCACTATAAAGATTAGTGTCTGCCATCGTTTTCTCTTGCATGTTATTTTAACAATCAATTTTGGAAAAGATCCATCTTTTGCAAGTCAGGCTTTTAACGCTTCCGCCGTTAAGTTAACCGTTTTAACAACACGTAATTTATGCAGTAGATAAATCTTCTTTCAAAGCTTTCTGAAATGGCCTATTTTAGATTTGAAGCATTGACTTGAATTAAATGTGTATGTCGCGTGGAGGAATATCGAGTGATAAGTTTAACATGATTTATGTTTAACGGATTAAAAAAATGAAGTTTGTTTTCCGGGCTTCCAGTCGTCTCGTAGGATAAGTTTTTAAATCGTGAAAAATACCACTCATAGCTAATATAACTTGAAATATTCTATACAAATGTCAGTTTTTTTTAGATAATTACATCAATTTGTCAAAACAAATGTTTTTCTATAGGTCTCATCTTTTTGCGGACTTTTAAGATCAACGTGATCCAACATTTATTTTTATATTTATATTTGGATCCATTCTGCTTACTACATTAGAGACGACATTTTTGCTCAAAAATGTGTGTCCAAACACAAGGTATGTACAAGTCATCAAAAGCATGTTACATTGCAGTAAAGCATTTTTCGCAGTAGTAAAGACATTTTTTTGCAGAAGTTTATAAAAATGTTTAAAAAATGCAAAAGATTGCAAAAAGTCAATAATTTTGGTCAACCCTTGTATTTTCGCTTACTTTTAAACACATATGTAGGTGTTCAACTTTAAAACATCGCTAAGTAAAGTATTCTGAACTTAAAGGGACATTATAAACGAAAACTTTTCTTGCCTTTTTTTATTCTCAAAGACAAACTGTGTTACACAGTAAAAAAATCACGTGCTCGATTGTAGAAAGTGCCAAAAATAGTCACTTTTTCCTTTTCTCTTTAGCACTTTTTCTCTGTATAGCAGCTTTAAAGAATTCCAGACCTTTCCTAGAAATAGAACTACAAAAGAATTAAAGAAAAACGAAAGCAGAATTCATTACATTCTTCGGCAATGGCCAATACAAAATTCTTATTGTTGCTATCTTTTTTTTTATCACGATACGTTTTATTACGGTTCTTTTCGGATGAAGGGTGTGCGCAATCTCCTTCGTGGTTTTCATGGAATGTGACAAAAAAATCCAAAAAAATTGGCTGATATAGGATATTTATTTAACTCCAAGACTTACACTCTTAAAACAAACACTTCTTATTTAACTCAGTCTGAGTGGATTTCACTCCTCCAGACTGGAAAATGCACTTCTCCTTTTGGAGTGGATCCTTTGAGTGTTAAACCTCCGACAGGATCACTCCAAACGAGTGCTTTTAACTCAGTCTGAGAATATATGCATGCCTTTACGGTGTCGAAAATGCACTTCTCCAACTGGAGTGGATTTCACTCTTTTGTTTTAAGGGTGTAATTTACTCACCAATGGGAGAATTCTCTAAAGTATTTATCATCTACAAAAAAAAAATATCTCAAACCACACATTTTCGTATATGGTATGGTAGGTACATATATATTCCAGCTTGTGTGCTTGTTCAGAGAACCGCTTATAAGCTTTCGTCAAGAGGGGCAGACACAGAAAGAGTTTTTGCAAGCACAAGAGACACACAAAGAAAGGACAACACAAACAAATAACAGCATTTATTGACAGTCACAAACATCCATGCCTGACCGGGATTCGAACCCAACCCCAGCAGCTCCAAAGGCTAGCATCCTAACGATTGCGCCAGCGGGGCGGCCCTCTAATGTCTTTATCATTTATGAAAAAAAAACAATATTTCACAAACCACCCCTTTTCGTACATTTTATTACTTTTAAAACTTACAAAATTATCCAAGAATTTGCAACTTTTATTACCTTTTCTAAAACCTTTCATTTCTTTAAAATAATATTTCACAAAATATCCCACCGCGTTTACTTAATACTTTTTTAACTAAAGTAATAATACATAATTAAGGCTTAAACAACCCAAAACATGTTTGTCTCTTTAAATATTTTTAAAACATAGTTAAATCCCTAAGTCATCAAAAGTAATCATGTTACATTAATTAATTTACGTAACTTTGAACAGTTTCAAAAGCTATTTTGTTTAACTTCTTAAGACAGTGTTAATTTGATTTCTTAATTGAATTTGAGTTAGTGAAAGTAGTTATTTTTACAAGAAAGAGTCGATGTTTCTTTTAAACATAGGCGACTTTTTTAAATTATACTCTTTTGAAAATAAGCTGGCATAATAATCCCAAATATATCTTATTTATTTGGTTATTTTTTACATTATTTTTCATAATGATTTTAAACTATTAAATAATTCTCCGTAATGTCATTTACAAATACTCAGATTTGTATTAGATAGATTGTATTTTTATATTATAATTATTTCTTTCATTTAATAAATGTACTTTTAATCTATTATATTTTAACGCAAAACTAAAATTTTTGTTTAAAGAATTCTGTTTATTTCAAGGTGTTTTTTTTTTTTAGTTTTAACCTTAAAAATTGTATAATGCGACTATAAAGTTTAGCTTAAATAAAGTAATATGAGTTTTATGGTTCCACTACTTTCAGTTTAAAACTTTAAAATAAAAAGACCGTCAAATATTAATGTCTAAGAAGAAAATGTGGTGATAGCGTTATTGCGTTATGAACATAGATGGCGCCACATCGATATTTGGATAGTCACACATAAAAAAAAAAACTTATAACGCGGAGTTAAAAATACAATCAAACTTTTTTCAAAACATGATAAGAACTATTTCTTAGTATAGTGCAGTTCAAAAGTTATGGTTTTGGATAAAATATAACTAATTAAACCCTTCGGTCCTGAACATTTAAACTATTTTAACTATTAAATCTTTAAATATTTAAATAACTAAATCTTTAAATATTTAAACTATTTAAAGATTTTAGAAGGATTAATTATGCATTATGTATAATTAACTAAAACTTTAAATATTTATACATTTGGAAAAAAAATATTTTAATTAACACATTAATTAAAAAAAATCCTAATTAATGGACACCAGGCTTTAGAATCCCATTTGCAATCTTATTTAACGTATGTTTGTTTAGATATATGTATTATAATAGCCTTATCTCTAAGTTTGAATTATCGTCGCACTAGAGCTACACGAGGGCTATTTTCGACGGGCGTCGTATTGTAGAACCGTAGTCAAGTGACGAGCCGACACCTGAGTACAGGTTGCACCCAAAGCAACCTTTAAAAAGCATATTCTCAGCCGGGTGAGAGGCAATGTATGGAAAGTGGTCAGGGAACTGGCTAGTTTGTCAAAAGGGTATCGGTTTCGAATCACGGCATATACAGGGTGGTTATAAAATAACGCTCCCTATTCGGAGTGGTCTGTAGCTTGAATGAATAATCCAAATGCAAAAAAACTTTGAGACACTTACTAATCAAGAAGGGGGAAAAAGAATGGCATCATAAAAAAAGGCGTAATTGGATGTGTTGGCAGAAATTGGCCATAATTGGGCACGCCTCGTATTTAGAACCCTGGTCAAGAGACGAGTCTCTGTTTTATGATTCCATTCTTTTCCGAAAAAAAGAAACTCGTCTCTTGACCAGTGTTCTAAATTGCAAGGCGTAATTAGCTGTGTTGGCCGAAATTGGCCATAATTGACTACGCCTCGTATTTAGAATCCTGGTAAAGAGACGAGTTTTTATGATGATTCTTTTTTATGATTATTTTTTACGATTCTAAGTTTTTTATGATTCCATTCTTTTTTCCCCTTCTTGATTAGTAAGTGTCTCAATTTTTGTTGCATTTGGATTATTCATTCAAGCTACAGACCGCTAAGTATAGGGTGCGTTATTTTATAACCACCCTGTAGATATTTATGTAGTGCGTTTGTCTTATTTGTTTTGATACGTGCTCGAAAGTTCCGAAACTGTTCACAATGGTACCACTAGTTTTCTTTGGGTGCCCGCTGAGGTGTCGACCTCGTCACTTGAATAGGGTTCTAAATTCGTGATTCTAAATTCAGGGTCATATTTTCGCTGTGTTAAGGCTCCATTGAGGCTACTAATATACAACCGGAAGCGTACAACCTCAATTACTCACAGTACATAACATTATTTACAGTCACAAATATTGCAAAACATTAATAGAAGTATATTTAAATTATGTCATATCATGTGACTTTACTGATGTGGGTTAGCCAGTTTTTACTATAAGTGTTCTTTGATAGCTGTAAAATTTATTTATCAATCCACAGTTAATAAAATAATTCAAATCGATAACATTATAATTGTGTTTTTCACAGTATAGTATTTTATATTTATAGATGAATTTGATTGTTAACAGAATAATACAAACTGTTTTTCAGAAAATCCACCTACTATTTACCTTTTATTTTATTTTAAACATTAACTTTCAACCCACTCTTTTCTTACTACAAAGAGTTGATTAGTCACAGCTACTCTCCTTTACTCATAAAGTCGTCCTAAGAAAATTTTCATTAAAAAAAGGTCTGAAATCTTATTACCCAAATGTGGGAAAACAACCCTCGCATTATTGAATCAGACATTTCTGTGAAAATACAATATAAAAGCCGGTAAGCTTTTATAAAGCTTTTATTTCAATTTTCTTTTAAAAATTGAATTTACCTTAAAACCATTTGTGATCTAAATATATTTCGTATAGGGTGAATGTTGAATAAAAAATGTAGTTATTTTAAGCCATGTTAAACTTTGCATCTCAGAATTTGCTTCAATTACTTTAAAGAAACTCTAGGTACTATTTTCTTTTTCTAAGAAGGTATAGAATTCGTTATTATCAATAAAACTTTTAGATTATCTTATTTTTTACAACGCAGACTATGTAATTTAGGATGGATCTCCAAACTTTGATATAATGATCTAAACATACTTTACATAATGAACGCCATGAATCATTATAGAAATTGATATTATATCAGGACCATTACTTGGTCTCAATATTAACTTAAAACTCCAATTTTAAAGACTTAAAATCAGCTTTAGATGCATATATATGCAATTGCTATCAATTGGGAAAACGAATATAATTTAATCTCCAATAAAGATTTGTTAAGAGGCTACTTAGATTGAGAAAGTTTTTTAAGAAAAATGAGTTATTGATTTTATGTAAAAAATAGCTCAAATTATTTCTGAATTTAATAGTTATCTTAGTAATCTAATCAAAGGCAATGCAGAAGCATTTTCATTGTTTTATTTTTAAGTTTCAACTTGTCGTCACAAAGAAAATTGTTTTTGAAACTACCAAAAATAATTTGTTAAAATTTGAATCTGTTCTTTCATTGTTATTATAAAAATTCTATTTTAATGTTAAGAAAAATTAATTTTTTTTAAATATTTTGTTGTAATAAATTGCTCGAAAATTTAAATTACAATAAATTCGATCACTAGATTTTGATCACTTTTAAATTACATTTAAGTATTTATTTCATAAAATCTTACAACAGGCACGCACGATCTATGTCAAGCTATCTGTAAAAAAAGTGTTAATTTTTTTCCAAATTGTTGGTCTATTGTACTTGAAAAAATTATCCCATTTAATTACAACAAAACGCAAGAAAATATGCATAATATTGCTTTCAAATAATCTTAAAGCTGCTGTTACTCTAACATTAGCACTAAATATAGACAATATTGGAAAGTATTGAAAGACACAATTGGTTGACCAATAAATCTTTTTTATGAAAAATTAATACAATTAATGAACTCAAAACTTTCAAACACACATAATTATAAAATTACAAAGCTAGACAATGTACATATTAGTTTTCAGGATATATCGACTTTTTTTAACGAATGTATTTAAAGGGGCGGGGATTATTTATTTTATTACATTTTAGATTTCTTTAAATTGCCTTACGCACATTGATAAAAAAAGCAGAATTTTATAGAATTGAATTTACCTTAGTTGTCGCTGTGTGGTTCCCATAAATTAGTTATTTTATCAACTGGTGTATGATTAGCTGCTACGTATTCCAGATCAGCCACTGGTCTCAATAAACGTTCCATTTATTAAATTCGGTGGATTGAAAACCTGTCCCATTTTAAAACTAACCCAGTCTCCCCTTTAGAACTAGAAAATATTTGAATCCTAATATTCAATTTTTCTTTAAGAATATCAAGATTCAACATTACTGGGGGAAGGGGTTTAAATTATCCAATTTAATAATATTCTTTTTATAATAGTTATTGGATAGCTGCCAAATATTTTATCCTGTGCATAATTGCAATTATTGAATTTTCTAGGATGATATCAAGCAATAAATCACACCGCTAAGAGGCATGACTTATTGGAATTATATTATCCTCTTGAAGAATAATTAAGTTTAGCTGTAAATCAATATTCTTCTTTGTTTCCTTTAATCAATCAGATTTTTTTTCCTAACTTGCAATTAATTTTCGTGTTTTTAGGGATTAACAAGTTTCTTTTTGAAGCACTAGTTTTTCAAATATTGTTTGATAGTTTATTTTTTTGTCTTAATAGCCACGTAAAAACTATGTTCACGTCTCTTTTTTTTTAGTGGGTGCTATTGTCGATTTATGGATAGCTTCAAGTTATTGATTTTCTTAATTACTTTTAGAGAAATGTTGATTCTAGTCTGGTGTGAAAATGTGATAGTTAAAAGTTGAAGAGATAAATTCTTTGAAATTATTTAAAATAATTATTTGACCTATAAATATTTTAACATTCCATTTTCATACAACTTATAAGGTTTTCATAAACATAACATTACTTTTGATATCAAATTCACTGTGTCAGCTGCTGATCGCTCATAAATGGATTCTAAAAATTTATGAATCTTCTCCTTTTTTGAAAAGTACAAGGTTACTACCTATCTGTGTTAAAGATCCGTTTTCAGAATAGAAATCGGCGGCAGAAAACGTTCTAACCAAAGTTTCTTGACTCTTTTTAAGATACAAATGGTAAGCATCGCTGGCCAGCAGTCTGCGTGCTGTAACGGGCGCGGGTTCGATTCCCGCCCTCGCCCTGTGTGTATTTCCTCTCTTTGTGACAGTAAAAAATCTTTCTGTGTCTGTCTTTCTTGACGAAGACTTATAAGCGGCTCACTGAGCAAGCACACAAGTCGGAATATATATGTAAAATACCCTACCCTACCCTAAGATACAAATTTCTAGATAAGTAGAGAAAAAATATTTCAACTGGTTTCGTCATATTTAAGTTTTATTATTTTGAAAGTAGAAACATCCTAGTTTTTTATTTTTAAAATGATTTTATCATAAATATGAGAATATTTTATTGAAATTTAAAATTTACTACTTTTAACACTTCAAAATTTATCAAAGCTATCACTTCATACTATTTAACTGTACACAATATTCCTATCACAATCAAAATTCGAAACTTAACTTTCCATAAAAACTTTCGTTACATTATTAAAGATTTTACATGTTCTGTGTGCAAAATTGATTTTCATTTTATTAAGTTTAAACGTTTTAGAATAAAAATAATTAATAACTTTCAATGTCACAAAAAATACACATGCAGCCATGCACCCATGCATAAATTCAGTAGACATCACAGAAATAATGTCAAAATATTCAAATGCCTTTCAATATTAAAATATAAAACAAAACGGAACTCGAAAGAACTCTCCAAATATCAGTTCCAATAATACTAACGCAAGAAGAACAAAGGAAATAAAAAATTCAAACGTGAATTTCCTCTATTTCCGATGGATCCTTGCAAGCAGAAAGAACAAGAATACATTTCATGCAACTATGCAAATAAATATTTTAAGCTCTGGAAATCTCACAAAGTGTTCGAAAACAAAAGATGCCATTTCGCAATACTTTATAAATAGATAGAAACTAATGTAATCTTTGAAAGATAATAAAAGTATAAATAGCAACAGTAATGTCTTGCGTGTATTTGTTGCCAAAAAATTTAGCAATTCATTTGTAAGAAACGTTAAAAATATATCTTTTACTTATCTTAAAGAATAATCAAATCCTTAAACATTAGATTTCCGTTGAGATCCTCATGGTTTGGTTTGGTAGTATTAAAGTCACAATAAGTCTAGAGGAAATGTTAAAACGAATTACATTAACTTACGTAAGCAAATTATGTTAAATTTTAACGAATCACGTTTTAATTAAAACTTCTCTAAATTATTTAAAATCACAATTTGAAAAATTTATACCATGTAACTTACATGTATTATGTCGTGCTAAATTCCCCAAAAGTATTGTTTTGGTTGTTAAACGTTAATTTGTTTTATTCTTAATGAAATATCCAATCATTTCATATGCATTTGTGTCGGAAAAAAACGTTGTTAGTAAGTTATTACTTTCTTTTTTGTACTATTTCTTCAAAACAATTTTTTACTAAATTTATGTATAAAAAACTATAAACTTCATAATTATGTAGCATTCTTATGTCTTCTACTAAAAATAGTGAATATTATTAGTAGAGTTCAGAAAACTAATTTTGACTTACAATTTCAGATGAGTTTTTCTTAATTTCATAAGATTTTTTTCCCTTTCCCCATATGATAATTGTAATCCTAAGTTTTTGCAAATGTACGGCAGCATAATTTGATCATATTACATAAGTTTACCTGTCACGAGTTTTTAGCAACATATTTCTGACGCAAGAGGTTTTTTATTCAATAAGTCGTTCCTGCTAAAGTTTGACATATTTAGAACAATTAAATAAAGAAACAATTGGAAATATTACAAAACGTGAACCGAACATTGCTCAAAACCTTCCAGTTCCACAATTTTTTAATTTGATACCCTCCTCAAAAATGGTGTTATTTTAAGGACTTATGGATGTAGAGAGACAAGAACTTTTTTCATAAAAGATCTAAACTTTGAAATATGTCCACTTCAATAGCAAAAAATAAAATATACTTTCTAAACTTCAATTATCCAGATGATTAAAGTGACTTTTCTTCATCAAATTGTTTTTTAAATTATAAAATCATTCGTACCTAGAACCATGTCCCTACACAGAACAACATTTCTGTAAAAGTACAGCACATTTTGTTTTACACCGCAGGAAATTAATGTTTCAGACGTACGGAGTCACATGAACAACTTACTCCATTAACGTTTACACAAAGAAGATGAGTTCATCCAATCACAGCCAGTGAAACAAACGTTTTCGCCAGTACCACACACTAAATTTTACATCATATGTAAATTCATAGCACGATGTGATGGCAGCACTTGTACCCTAGCACTGTGCTAGAAAATTAGAGAGATTTTTTTTTACAGTTTTGGTATAAAACAAATACATGGCCTTTCATACATGACTAAGCAATTTTGTACAAAACGTTCGCTAAGAAAATTCTCATGTAGTTATATTTAATTCAAATCAAATATGATGTTAGTAGTTACATTATTTGGTAGAATGCATTGAATTGTACTTGAATAAGTTTTGAAAATTAAAAAAGAATTGAGCTTCAAAATTTGAAGTCAGCCCCTTGAAATCTTCATCCATGTCAAATATTCAGTACTTTCCACTTCCATGTTTTAAACTAGATATAACTGTAGCAGGTTGAGTGTAGCCAACATCTTATAAGCCATAATCATAGAACCTAGTAGTATTTAAATAAGGTGCAGTGAACCTACGCGGTCCTAGGTATGCAAATCTTTCCTACATAATTCATAAGTTCCATTCAACCCGTCGTAAAATTATGAAATTCAAAGGTGTGATATTTATCTTTAACTTTTTAAGCTACTTCTGTTTCTTTATACACTTGATTGAAACTAAGGAAATATTATCTCGAAATATATTAATCTTTACGTTTTCCAGAAATCGCGCTTATTTTTGTGTGAAGAAGATTCAGTTTCCAGACTCTGTGATTTTATTTAAAGGGATATTAAAAAGTAATTGATATTTCAAAGACTATTAAATTTCGATCTAGTCATTTTCTACAGTGTAATAAATACATTTCTTTAACTGCTTTATATTTTTCTCCAAAACTCAATTTTAGGACATTATTAGTTTTAACCTTGTCTACTATCCAATGGCAAACCAACTTTTGTAGACTGTCACAAACTAAAAATTCCACAACTCTGTACGATACCCATGCAGAAACTAATTCAATCATTTGGCTTTAAACTACATTAATTAACCAATAACATTCGATGACATCTGAACTGATGTCCATTACTTACACTCTTAAAACGAACGAGCGATTTTAACTCAGTCTGATTGATTTTCACTCCTCCAGTCTGGAAAATGCACTTCTCCTTTTGGAGTGGATCATTTGTGTGTTAAACCTCCGACAGGATCACTCAAAAGAGTGATTTTAACTCAGTCTGAGATTATATTCAATCCTTTCCAGTGTCGAAAATGCACTTCTCCTACTGGAGTGGATTTCACTCTTTTGTTTTCAGATTGTACACTCTTAAAACAAAAGAGTGAAATCCACTCCAGTTGGAGAAGTGCATTTTCGACACCCTAAATCATGCATATTTTCTCAGACTGAGTTAAAATCACTCGTTTGGAGTGATCCTGTCGGGGGTTTAACAAACAGAGGATCCACTCCAAAAGGAGAAGTGCATTTTCCAGTCTGGAGGAGTGAAATCCACTCAGACTGAGGTAAATTGGGAGTGTTCGTTTTAAGAGTGTATATAGCACTAATATCCTATGTAGAAGATTTCGTACTTAATCCGTCATTTTACCATAAGTCAGATTTCAACCTGATGTTAACCCACTCACTCTTTGTGGGTTGAATAATTGAATAATTTGAATTTAACCAACACTTGACTTTTCTGGACATCTGAAATTACATGCATTCCTTTATAACAGTAATCTTCGAAGCAAAGGTTTTCTTACTTAGTCTTGTTATGTTACCTTAAGTCAGATTTCAACCGAGCAGCTAAGCAATACTAAATCGATCCTCACACAATTTGTAAAATAATTAAAAAAAACTTGACTTTAACATACACTTAACATTCGAAGACATCTGAACTGATGTCTATTCCATTTATAACCCTAATCCCTGAAGCAAATGAAGAGTACTCGGGAAGTTAACCACTTAATTTTTTAGGAGTCTTACCTTAAGTGTCTGCTTGGTGGCATTGGCAACAGGATATCGGCTTTATTTTTTTTTCGGTTCTTCATTCGCGGTACAAACCTGTCACTTACATCCACTGATCTCTGGCGTGAATGATGGGTGCCGCGAAAGAAAAACAAAGAGAGTAACCGGTTTCTTTTTCCAGTTTAGGCGATTTCTCGCCATCACTGCCAAACAGGCCTATTGAGGAAAGCCTTCTACGGAATCAAGTGGTTTTTCCCTTGTAGGGGAGAGAAGGGGAATGGCGCCACCTTAAGGGAAATTGAATTTTCATGCAGAATTGTGTTGCAATTAATGTAAATTGCAATGATTATATCATACTACAGTTCATAACCTATCTTGCAGTGATTTTTTAAAATTTAAATTTTTAATAAAAACTGAATAAAATTGTATTTTTCTAAAGCTCGCACAGTGGCGGGATTACCCCGGTATCTGGGGTAATGCCGCCACACCACTGGGGTTATGCCGCCACATCAAGAAACAAAGCAAATAATCTATAAATAATGGAAAATTACATAATAAAGCAATACATATGGAACTAAAATAGTTTCAATTAACTTTGGAATGGTAAATTGTACAGGGCACAGCTCTTTTATTAACTTTCTGTGTGCAACTAACTATGCAGGTTTTTTTTTTCAGCTTCGTTGGTCTATTTGACCAGTTCAGTTATTCTTTTTCGGATACGTGGCATCTCTAACGAAAACTAATAGGTTGTAGGGCCAATATATGAAATTTCTATTTTGCGGATTATGCCGTCATCCTGTTTCATGTGGCGCCATAACCCCACAGTGAGGTGGCGGCATTACCCCAGTAAGACAAAATTGCATAGACGGTTGTTTAAAGAAAGGTAGTTAGCATAGCGTCCAAACTAACGACGTGATAAAATAGCCAAATAATTGCTCTTTTAAATGATACATAACTGATTTATCAAACTTAGAGATAACAGTCACTTATTGCTTAATTTCAGAAGGCTCAAGATTAGATGAAAATCACCTAAAACCGTATTTTTTAAATAATTTTACACCAACTCACCGCACGGCCATTAGCGTCTATACTACAAATAACTTTGTTTCCTGCTACAGGTCAGCGCTCACGGCCCCCCTCCCACACACACCGCTGGCGAGATACAAGGGGTGGCGGCATTACCCGAGGTGGCGGGATTCCCCTTCTCTCCCCTACTCTTCAAATTTTTTCTTTCCTGGACTCGTTATTCTACCATAATTCAGATTACAATACAATATTAATCCATCCTCAGTTCCTTAAAAAAATCAATTATTTAACTTTAAATAGCACTTTGGTATATCTACGGATGCGACAACAAAAACAGAACACTTAGCATTCTAAGAAATTTGAACCGATGCCCATTCCACTTATAACACCTCCTACGCAAATGTTTTCTTTCTCAGTTTCGTTATTTTACCATAAGTCAGATTTCAAGCCGATCTTAAATCCATCCATCTCAAGCTTGTTTATCCATCCAATGGTGCATCCATTTGATCCATCCAGGATCGATCCATCTCATCTTTATTCAAGCAATCCACATCGTAAATATTTACACGCTGAATTAAACATGCTCCCTCGGAAGTACTCACTTTTTCATTGGAGCGCTTATCAATAACACTGTAGCATTAGAAAGAAGTGTGGTGTCGTAAAGTGCTTGATAATGTGTCGTGTTTATGCAATTATTTTAGAGGAGGGCTATCTGTGTCATTGATTCAGACGGCAAGGTGATTTAGATGAGTTTTGTGAAAATGTGAGTTGACTATTTTCGTTTGATAAAGTTCGTTGGAAATGTCAAAGTTTGGAAATTATTTAACTGGGTTTAAGATTATATTGAACACCATAATATAAGGACAAATTTGTAATGTGTACAAAAACTGTGTAAAAAAATTGTAAATATTTACACGCTGAATTAAACATGCTCCCTCGGAAGTACTCACTTTTTCATTGGAGCTCTTATCAATAACACTGTGGCATTAGATAGAAGTGTGGTGTCGTAAAGTGCTTGATAATGTGTCATGTTTATGCAATTATTTTAGAGGAGGGCTATCTGTGTCATTGATTCAGATGGCAAGGTGATTTAGATGAGTTTTGTGAAAATGTGAGTTGATTATTTTCGTTTGATAAAGTTCGTTGGAAATGTCAAAGTTTGGAAATTATTTCAACTGGGTTTAATTATATTTTTCGTTTGTTAAGATGCATATTTATTTAAACAATTTTTAATAAAAAATTATTTAATTTTTTTCTCTAAGATTATATTGAACACTATAATATAAGAACACATTTGTAATGTGTAGTAAAAACTGCGTAAATTTTTTTATAAAATAATGGAAAACGTATAGATTAGAAATGCGATTGACTATTATAATTTGTTTCTGTCAAGTACAGTACTGTCTCTTTTTAATCTATATGAATACAGATGTTTTTTAAAACAAACACTTTAATTTAAATGCCGAGACGGAGAAGAATAAATCAATAGACTTCAAACCTTTATATTTTTAAAATAATAATAAAATACTGTGAGAAAATCTGAAAAAATGTAGATTTTAAAACTAAACAGGTATTTTAATTCTTCACAAAAAAATATGGTTTGCGGCTCTTATTATCCAGAGTTCACAAGTAACCACTGCAAACCTTTCTTCCCCCATATTATGTAGGGGAAAGTGTTGTACCTTGGGACGCTTGTACCTTGGGACACTGACAATTTCTAAGAATCTATTGGCAGTATTCATACATTGTTTATTTCTAATAGAAGTCTTAACCAACAGACAGCATCATAATAAAATTTAACCCTGGCATCATTGAATTGATGAATTGGTGAAAAAAAATAATATTTCATTACCCCAAATTAAATATTTTTCTCATTCTAATATAATGTTTTGCCTTTGTACTTTTACAAAGAGTCAACTGCATTTTATTTTCTTCATAAAAGAGAAAATTTTAAAATATTTTGTTTATGAGAAAATAATGATAATGCATTTAGATTGGCCACTATCTTGCTTTTATTTAAACCATGTAGTGTATTGTACCTTGGGACAGGTCCCAAGGTAAAACATATTCATGATTCATAATAATTTGGATAAATAAAATATCTTTATTATTTATTTTAAAAGCAATTCTACAAAACATGTAAAATACAACTCGGCTTTGTTTGGATATATTTTATAAAGATTGAAGTTTGAAAATTAATTCTGGCAACAGCTGATAAATCTTTTTCCTTCCATGAAGTTTTATTTGTGTATTTCCTTGAAAAAAATAAAGTTTGTTTCCTGCCACAAAATTATTCAGGTGTATGACTATTGACTGAATTATAAAGTATGTCCCAAGGTACAACATCATATTGTACCTTGGGACAGTTTATCCTCTCTACTTTAAATGAGTGGTAATTTTTTAATTTCAAGCTGCCAAAATTTAAAAAATATATATTATAGAGGAATATATTGGTGTGTTGAAATGCTGCTTTTAAATTTTTATTTTTATTATAATTATCGAATAAAAAAATTAAAATGTAAAAATTGTCCCAAGGTACAACACTCTCCCCTATGTATTGTGTTCTGTTCACAAATGCCTAAAACTTGCCTATTTCTAATTGCCTAAAACGTTCAGAACATTGTATTTAGGAATTGTAACATCTTCAATGAAACATATTTTTAATTACAAATCACGATTCACTTGATGAAAAATTACGTATCTGCAAATCGACATTTGTTTAGGTACTTCGTATTAGGTCTTCGTATCTATTATATTGAGGGACATCAACTCATTAACAATGGTTTGCAAAAAAAATTTGCCGCACGAAAATGAGCTTTCTGGTTACGTTTATATTAAAAGTAAACAAAATCTAAGAAAAATGATGAATATTGTCCTGAATAATTTATATAGTACAAATTAACTTTCGCGGAAATCGAATTTTATAAACTTAAAATTAATATTTTATGCGGAAATTAAAGCTTTAATTGTGGTCGCAAAGTAATCGTAATGGGCCAAATTCCCCAGCAATGATGAATTTTTCTTATGGTATTACATCAGTCATTTCGATCACTATAAGAATTGAAACACACTTGATACATCTTCATATTTTGTATATGTTAGTAATTGAACTCAAAAAGTCAATTTGGTCTGCTAAGTCATTAAGTTAAGTGCGATAAGTTAAAAAAAAACTCCATGAAAATTACTTCAAACATATACTATAAAGAGGATATTTTGTAATAGAGAGTTAATACAAAAATATGAGATCACCATCTTTAGCAATAAATAGAACTTTGATGCAATGATTTCTTATTTTATGAAAGGCTATGACTCAACTTAACACACTAATGAGCTTACTAAAGAATATGAGTCAACGTATTTCATGTTCTTTTGAATATGTCTTTAGTACTTTGAAGATGTTTACTATCGGTTAAATATTTCTTCCTTTTCATATCCGTATCAGTAATCAAAGAAAACGTGATTCATCTTTGCAAAAGATATTAAAATGTGTTATGCTGTGCGATATAAATATTAACACAGAGGATATCCCAGAGTTGAAAAGGCTAAACTTTTTAACATTCAAATACTTAAAAATATATTCGAAAATGGAGTTAGTGAAATCAAAAATTAGTATCTACTCTTTGCGTGACGATTATAGACATCAAATAACGTCAAAGATGAAATTAGTTGTGAATTTAGAAGTACATGAAGAATACCACTAAATCTTCTCTACAAGCTACATGTAAACTGTAAAGCAAGTTTTATATATGTAAGTTATCACCATATTTTACTCTATTTTATCTCAAGTTACTAAGTGTGAAGGATATGTATTTCCTTCTACCCTAACCATTAATTAAATATTTAATATGATGTCAACAATTATATTAGTTATTTGGAAATTTATTGTATTACTTAGAGATAACCATTATTTAGTATTTAATATTGTTTAATACTTGTTCTATCCTCTATGAAAGCCCTTGAATTTGATGTAAAAATGCACTTTGTACGCCAAAATCTAAAAGTATGTTTGCTCATCCTATGCTATAGATTTTCTTTAAAATATCATGTCTAAATTCATCTGTTTTAAAAGATTCAAATTTAATCGCCAAACTAGTTTGCTAATAAATTGAAGTCTAATAAACTGAGAGCAGAAAGCACTAAACTATGTTATTGAAACTATTATCATGTAGCTCTAGACATTAGCATGAGTTAAAAATACGAATTTACCTTAAAAATCATTAGTGAAGTTGCTTATATCTGTCTAGCAATAGCACACCAGCTTATTAACTTTAATTTACCATGTGTCATTCTCAACGAGGTTTAAGCCTATTTAATCCGATTATAATGCTTTCAAACTTCAATTTTCCTGATGCGTTCTAAGACCTGCCACAATTATGTTTCATTTCATACAGTGAGCTATAAATACTTTCTAATGTCTCAAATTAGTGCCACCCACTGACATTTAAAAGATATACTTACAAAATAATCTTTAAAATTACAAAAAAATACTAATTGAAGAGTGTTATCGTAAAACTCAGATTCTCCAAAGTGTAGCTAAGATATAGGTTCCGGCGAGTTTATTTCATACAATGCTTTTGATTTCCTTAAGTTATCTGTCAATAAAATATTTGTTTCAACCAAAAAGCATTTACAGGATCAGTTGTAACACATATATTCATATGGTACGATATGTTCCATTGATTAGAGTAACGCGTTACTTGCAACAATTACTTTATTTGGGTATCGCCGCTAGATTTTTCAGAAAGTAACTGTAACTTAGTTACTTTTAGCGGAAACGAAGAAGCGGAAAATTTCTTTACTTCTTCCGTTACTTTCCGAAGGCTGAGGGATGCAATTGTGAAATGCAACTCCTTTAAAATTAAAGAAAAGTTTAAAAATTATATTGGCAATGTTTTCTTTGTGCTTACGTTTCTTTAATCTCGGTTCGTTTTGAAAAACAGTAAGATTGTTAAATTGCATTTTTTTAATAACGTATTGAAATTTCTAAAAGTAACTGCAATTAGTTACATACCGTGTAAAGTAACTGTAACTAGTTACGTTTTATATTAAGTAACTGTAACATGGTTACTTATTAAAAGTAACTTTGCAATCCCTTGTTTATTCGCTACTAATGGGACACCATTTTGGGTTCGACCTATTAGTTATCAATTTGTGAATTTCAGTCTGTGGATGTATTAACAGGGAATGAGGGAGCAAATTTAGTTAAGCTTGTTTTAATGATCATCCTTTCAAAACTAGTCTCAGTATACTAGAGATTAATGCTTTTGATATTTTCCCAATCATAAAGCGTTCGACTAAAAATTTGCTTCTAAATTATTGTAATATTTTTTTCAAATTATATTGAATTTTTTAATGTGATAAAATTAGAATAGCTTTTTTTACTTTAAACATTAATTAAGATTAAATTAAACTTTAAGCTTGAACTTTAATTTAAAGGGGTGTCTTGATTTATCTTGTTTGAAAACTAACAAAGTTTAGAGTTAGTTTGAAATATCGTTGAGTATCACTAGAGCTACACGAAGGCTATTGGTGACAGGTAATAAAATTTCGAAATACAGTCAAGTGAAGAGCCAATACCTGATTAACAAGAATAGTAGGTACAAAATATTTCCATTTTGGTATCCTTACAGTCCATAGTAATCTCTGAAATTCGAATAAATAACTGCAATTATTTCATTTTCGAAAATAGTTAACCTTTTAAAGGAATTCATTAGCTATAAAATAATTTTCAGAAATATATCTTTTAAATTTATTCAAATAAATTAGATTTTGTGGATGTATATTGAATTTTTTTTTATTTCACAATAAAAACTATGTGTGAATACATTGAAACTTTATTCAACATATTTTTTGAATACATTATTGTTTTGTGATAATTTTTTCAAAACAAGCTTTTTACATAAATAGCAAAAAAAATTGTTCAAACATTAGAGATATCTTTCCAAAAGCCTAAATAATATTAAAATCATAATTGGTTTTATTGATTAAAAAATTAACTACAGTTGTTATAATTACACAAAAAATCAGGGTATATAAGAAATAAGAGTAGTTATGAAATGCTACTTATTATTAGTGTTATATGTGTATATAGAAATAAGAGTATTTTAGACGATTGTTTATACTTATGTATTTATAGGGGAAGGTGGGTTACCTTGGACCTATTTTGACTTTTCAATTTTTAATTTCTTAATTACTTGCAAAAAGTGAATAAAAATATTTTTAATAAATACTTTATGTTGTTATATACAACATATATTTATTTTAACATGTTATTTAAATGATTTAAACTATTTAAAAAATAAATACTGAAAATTGTAATTAGGACCAAGGTACACCACCGGCGGTGTACCTTGGTCCAACCGGTAGTGTACCTTGGACCAATTAATAACTGGTAGAGAGACTCGATTTGCAGTCCTAAAACTAATATTTATTAGCCACAGGAAACTCAAAAATACATTTTACAACCTACTCTTATTTCTTGCCAAGATTGTAGTAATTGGTTATGGTAGGTCAATTGGCTTAGTAAGGGGTTTTATTGCCTTAGTTTTAGTGTCCTTTTGGCTTTTTCAGCTGCAACGCGATCTTTCTCGGGTGTGTCCGTTAAAATGCAGCATAAAATTAAACTGTTATTTCATGCCATAGAAAAATATTTGACTATCTTTCTGTCTTAAATTTGAAAAAAAAAACTCAAATATTTCCCCCTATGTTTATGCAACTAGACCTAAACGTAAAAAGGATGTTCCGCTTAGATATTTATTATAAAGAATATCTTTTTAGATGAGCATGCAATAATTATTTTCTATATTATATCAATACGGTTAAAGTTTTATAGGCTTCCACAAATCCAAATAATTAACTACAGAAAAATTATTTATCACACCATATAAAATATCTTACAAATTTCCATTCTTCTAGATTTAAGAATCAGGGTTGCATATTAATAGCTTAAAATACTTAATTTTTCAAAAGGAAAAAATTAACTTGAATTTTAAAAAGGGTTTTCAACAATCTGAAGCATATAAGACCTAAAGTAGTGTACCTTGGACCAGTCCAAGGTACACCACTTGTATTAGGTTCGAGGTACACCACTTGGATATTAAAAACAAAATAGTTAATCACCAAGATAAGGTTAGACTTAACTTAATTTCAAGCACACTGTTTTATAGCTAAAACTTTGCTTTATCTTGCATAACCATCGTATCTGAATAAACACTAAATGTTTGAGTATAAAAATACACTAAAGAATCTGACAAAAATTTACTTTTGAACTGTTAATTTAGTTTTTCGAAACTTCTTTAATAAATTGACCTTTTAAACAAACGGATAGAGCTTCACTGAGATGCCTGGTAGCAAATACTTTAACTGCATGTGGTGTTGTTTCAATATCCAAGCTAATCGAGCTAGAATCGGCATAGGTTCGAGGTACACATATGTCCAAGGTACACCACTTACCCCTACTATGCAAAACTAAAAACAATGTTTACAGTTTGAAGTATCGAACTCTTTTAAAACCTCTAGTTATCTATTTGGATGTTAAATAAACTGCATAATTTATAGTAATAATAATTTTATTACCCTATTGTTTATCATTTTGTATTTAATAATTTAATTTAATTTATTTTATGTAATTTAATTTCGATAGCTACACAATAATTTTTATCCAAAAATAATTTTGTCTAATTTTTTTATATAATTTTTCCGATTTTTTTAAAAGTTGTATAAAATATCGCTATAAATTGGTCGATTTAAAAATATAAATATTTGCATATTTCATTTTGCAGGCATAATACTATTATTGTATTATTAACTATTACAAAAAAAATAGTTAAGAAATTAAAAAAAATCGTCTTTTAGTACTTTGTTTAAAAAACAAATCAATAATGTATGCATGATTTTTATTGACAAGCTTTTTATTTACTTTTGGTTTTTCAAAATAGTTCATTTATTGTATACCAAATGTATTTAAATTTAAGAGGCCCGTTGATAATAGCCCTTGTGTAGACCTAAAACCTAATGTATCTAAAAACTAAAAAGAATAGAAAAATAATAATATAAATATATCAAAAGTATTTTATTACAAAAATATACATACAAACATATGATAAACATTAAAATGACAAATAACTGTATATAAACATGGCTTAAGACAAAAACAACTTTTTTTTCCTGAAACAATTATGTTAAAACGTATTTTTAAATCGAACAACTGTAAACTAATATTTAAATTATTAAACTAATATTTAAATTATTAAATATATATGTTTAAATATTTATCGAAAAGCTTTCATTTTTAAAAAATGAGCTATGTTTCATTAACTTTTATTTTAAAAATGCAAAAAAAAAATATTTCATTCATTATCAAAATCGTGATTTCAATTAGATATAAATAAAAACAAAATTAATAGTTTTAGTACTGCATTGTACTTGGTTTAAAAAAATATTTTTATTTTAATTACGTTAATGAAATATTAATGTACTGGTAAAGAAAATAATACAATATTTTTATTGGTATGCTAGCGTAAATACGAACCAGCGTTTAGTCACAGAACGCTAAGCTTGTTTTTTTTTTTAAATAAATGTTACATAAAAGAATTGCTAACCTAAGGAAACCTTTCAATCAATCACAAGAAAAATATACGTATTTCTTACAAAAAAATATATTATAAAGTACTAAAGAATAGTACTTTTTACTGAGGACCGGACTTTTTACTAAGTCAACAACTAAGTATGGCGATCGCTCTGTTAAAACTGCCATCATCACCTATTCCGCAACATTTTTGAATTTTGAGTTTACCATTAGTTAACAGTAAATAGTTGCTATTTGAGTAACAGTTAATAGTTGCTTTAAGACAGGAAATGCTGCCAATTCAAGTACCAATGCAAAATCATGTTTTCTATAGGAAGCCCATCGCTTCAATATTAAGCCCAAACAGACTCTTGGTGGATTATTTGGCTGTAACTATGCCATCTTAACATGTGCATTGATCTGATCAACGCACACTTGCGCAGCTCGCACTAAGATCTAAACCACTGAACTGAACCAAAACTCTGGAAGGAGCATCACATGTAAGGAGCATCTCAGCTGATGAAGCCTATTGTTGGGTCACTAGGCGACGCTTTAGGGTTAATATGTGCCACATTTGGCTTGAATTCGCCGATCACAATTGACACTTGACATAACAGATGGCATTGGCTGTTTTCGGCATAAGCCTAATCGCTCGCCACATATTCTCCCTTAAGCTGTCGCGAAGTGACCCAAAAATAGGCTTCACCAGCTTTTCATGGGATGCTCCTTCCAAAGTATCAGTTCTGTTCAGTGATCTGAACTCATCAATAGTTAATGTGCAGCTCTTTTATAGTAACAACCAAGCCAACCACTGAAAAAACAGGGTTGCCAAATGAAGTCATTAAGCGCTTGAGTAATTTATGAATTTGACTTGGAGGCTTTTAGGCGTCTTCAATAGTTTTTCTCGCCAAGCATATCTCTGTATTTATAGAGCCCCTAGCCTTTATTTTAGTCACCCCGTATTAGTCGAACTCACTTGGTGTAAGACACTTTACCATACTTCTTTCTTCGATTCCTTAGAAGTGGTTTCACATATTTCGAGACACGTGCGTCTCGATGACGCTCGTTTAGCTCGTCCTGCTCGCCAGGCTCGCTGAGAGTTCCAGTCTGTGTTTTCTCATGTTTAGCCGCACCAGCATTGGCTTTGTACAGATCATTGTTTTTATCAAAGTGCTGCTCGGATTTAGCACAGTCTACATTATGCCACCATTCACAGACAAATGTGACTTGGTTGAATATGGTTCCATTGGGGCACAGGAAGCTTTGCTGTTTACTATTGTCACTGCATTGGTGATACACCTAGAAGATAAATAAATAAATTTAGGAAATTCTGGTAACTATTTTAATAGAATTAAAAAGCTTAGCGAAAGAACGTGATAAGTGACAAAAATGTAAAAACGGAAAGATGAGATTTTCGTTTGCATTTATATCCGTTATAAACGACACTTACAAAAGGTAAAAAATAAACTTAACTTTTTTATGAAAACGGGGATTCTTTTTATCTTTAAAGTAGGGAATAACATATTCATTGACACAAAACTCTCAATCTTTTCAAGAATTCACTTATCAAGTTTTTCCACTAAGCTCTTCAATGTTACTATTGACTTGAGCCAACAACTCCTGTTAATAAGGAATCTGTACGGGTTACCATTTCACATGTGAAGTAGAGAGAGCAGTCCTGTCTAGCTAATTACTTAAAAACGTTAGCTAATTATGTCTTGGCACTATTTTCGCTTTTGGGATTGATTAGACCAGTCTACTTCAACCAGGTCATTGAAACAGTGCAGAGGCATTCTATATCGAAGCTATTGCTTGAAGTCTCCAAAGTATTAAAATTATTAAATACTTTTTAAATATAATTTGAATGTATCAGGAAAATTAAAAACAAAGGTTTGTGAAATAAACAGTGCAACTGACACGCATCTTACCAATGAAACACATTTATGTTATATATAAAAAATTAATAATAATCGTAATAGAAGCTGCAAAAAAAAACCTTCTCTAAAAACATGCTTCTCCTAAAAGAAAGCAACTATACACTCAAATTATTTCCAAAGTCTTCTAGTTTATTTCAATTATTTCTGAATATCTTTTGTATGCTAAAGAAGACATTCTATATCCAAAGCTCTTACAAAAAGCATTAGAAATCTTTGGAGACTTATTTTTTATTCACTCTCCACAGCATGAATAATTGAAATTAATTTCAAAAACAGTAGCTCCCCGCAGCCTACGCATTATGACCGTATAAAAAACGTATAAAAGGGATGTCGCTGCATTTATTGGCTGAAACTCTCCTTTGTTTATTACCAACTTAAAACCCTCTGGCGAATATACAATTTTATTTCTTACTTCTTTACAGCACTGGAAAGTCATTCTTGGTTTTAGTAGAAACGAAATACTCGAATGTAAAGTCACTATTTATTTTTGATGACGCGATAACATCATTAAACTAATAAATTGTATAGTAAAATTTTAACATAAGACTTCGGTATAATTAAATTGTGTCTTTTAGCCTAAGGTTTTATAATGAATAGATAATTAATTTAAGATATTAGTTATTCAGACCTTTTAGTTATGCACAGAAAGGTTGTATTGCATTTAATAAAATCTACCATATGTGATTTTGAAAAATCTTTAATGCTGTTTTTGATTGACTAAATTAAAATTATTTTCTGAAATGGGTTAATTAAAACTGAAATTGAAATTCAGAATATATTGAAATTTTCAAAAATGTTTCAAGATATAATTGTTAAACAAAGCATTCTAAAATAGTTTCTATATTAAAGAAAAGTATAATTTAGTTTCCTTTTTTAATCTATGGGGTGATGCCAAAAAAATAAATAATAATAAATTAACTGAACAACAAAATAGCATTAAATACGTAGGAGCACTAACGTTAATGGTGTCTCTATATTCTTTTACTTATAATATGTAATTTGATGTGGGAATGATAAGTTTTGACTTGAAAATGCTGACAATTCCATGGCGTCAATGGTCTCTTATATTCTTATGGCTATGGCATGTAATTTGATGTAGTATTATTACTTAGATTTTGATTCGAATGCATACCATTTCATTTTAAACTTTTCATTTAATATTTATTTTTTCATGAATTTATACGTGACTTCGATAGATACATATGAGACATCTAAAACATCATTTCTGGTTATCATATTTTAGCTTGTATGTGGTTAAAATTTATGTTAAAATTTGTACTTTTTTAATATTAAATTTTCCTTTTTATTATTCCCCTTAATTATTAGTATGTAGACATTTTTAGTGACATATTAATTCTTTTAGTTATTATATCTTTTATATATCTTTTTTACATATTATATCTTTTAGTGTTTGCTTCCATAAACCGAGAAATACCAGGTATTGGACATAGCATTTAACTTAATAGTATCGCATTTATAATAGTAATACATTTCCTTAACATCTTTACTAGTCAGTTAATCTTGTAAAATAATTAGAGGAGTCCGCCCTAATGAGAACTGTATCTCCAATTCAGAGTGACTAGTAATACATTTGAGATTTACCTTAATAAGGCCGACTAGGAGTTGATCTGTGTAGTTTAACAATTCAACTGAGGTACAAAGGGAATTTAAATCTGGACGAGCACATCCTAATTATGACCTAAGTCATCTTCTAATTGGGACAAAATATCTTCGATAATTGCTTTCGTTAGTCCCAAGACTTGAGAAGAAATTCTTATCATTGTCAGGTAATAAATTTATGTAATACTGTGTAAAGTTAGATTATTATTCATTTATAATTAGTGGCAGAGTTATAAATTATATTTATTGAAGGTGTGCGTAAATTACAAAATTTATATAAAGATTTTTTTTATTCCATTATAAAAATCAATCATGTATAAACTATTACTTTTAGAAACACGGCTGAGTTACAATACAAATAATGTTAATATGACTCTTGATTTTTTTTTTAGTTTCCTGAGCATTCCGAATTACCTTTTAGCATATAGACCATACGCTTCTATTTTATAATAAACGCCCTCTCCGTATTTAATTATAGTTACCAGTCACTAACCTGAATTTCCCTAAAATATTTTAATATCAAAAGTTTCATATAAAGTTAAATAAATTTAAAATATAGATTGTAACTAACCTGGCATCTATGTTCAATGTCTGCATAGAACCCAGAAGCTCGATTATCACATGAAAAATACGTTGGTGGAATTTCTTTTAAAACAGGAAAGTCCTTTCCAGCTTCACCAGGAATGTTTGCAAACGCATCATTTTCCGAACTATCATCGTAATTCTCCTCCTTATAGTTTTCACGACCAGATCCTTTCTTCAATGGCCTGTATTTCAATTTAATGGCATTCTTCAGTGGAGGCTCAGTGAAATTTTTCTCTGGAGCATTTTCATAGACTTTGTAATCGACCGCTGGTAAGCCTTCGGGGTTGTAAACCTTATAAGGAAGATAGTTCTTGCGCCTTCTTGAATTTCTAAGAGTTGGTAGCGTCTTACGTGATCTGTAGACTACACCTCTGACTCTTTGAGGTCGATCTGTATCATAAGAATAAGTTGTTGGGGAATCCGAATTGTAACCTGTGGTGTAATATTTAAACTTATTTTTACTGTTACCTAAAGGTTTTGAATAGGAATATTCGTCGGAATGTGGTTTGGAATTCTGCGATGAACTTGAGTAGCTCTTAACTTTGCCATCCGGTGAATAGTGGCCGTCAGAATATGAATCTTTATTGTTGGCATCATTATATGGACTTTCAGACGAATGATCATAATAGTTACCTGATGATGGCTTGCTGTAAGTCTTTGTCACAGTTTTTGTATAAATTATGGGCTCATTGTCGGCTTCGTGAGAAGAGTGATCAGAATGGTAAGTGGAATTATTCTGTGCAGGATAATACGAGTGAGTCTTGCTTTTGGTATAATCAGAATCATACTCGGGTGGGCTATATGCAATAGGGTAAGATTTTCCGTAATGTGAATTTCCGATGTTTCTGACATCAACTGCTTGTTCTTTACTATCATGGTTTGTGTAATGCTCATGTGAATCTTTTTCCATAGAACTGTACGGTATGTCCTCAGGAAGTGGTGGGTACCGTGGTTGTTCGTATTCATCATGCAGAGGAGCTGGGCGTGAAGTCTTGTAATTTTTACCAACTGAGTGAATATCACGAGTTCTTAAAGCATCCTTATTTTTGCCGTATTCAGTGGTTTGGGGTTCAGTTTTTAATGAAAGCGGTGTATTTAAATGGGAGTTCTTGCTTACTGTTAATGGTTTTGAGGAAACAGAATAACGTGGCTTTTCAAGAGGAGATGATTTCTGACTTTCTATATACTTTAAATCATAACCAATTGGTTTTCGAGTAGGTATGTCATAAAATCTCGTTACTACTGGAGTATCCACATCTACTGGCTTCTTATAGGAGGAAGGTGCATTATTTAAAGATTTACTAGATGTATGTGACCTTTCGCCTGTTTGTTTACTAGGATATGCTTTACTGCTATATGTGTCATATTTAACTGGATCGTAAGAGTCTTCTTTTATACTATGATCATATGATGTTGAATAAGGCTTTGTTGGGTACTTGTAATCGTAGGTGGAGGTTAACGGTCGACTTCTGTATGATTTTGGCAAGGGGTCTCTTTGGCTATCATACGATGCGCTAGTACCATACGAATGTGAACCTGGAGAACTGCTATATGAAGTCTTAGGACTCTTATGCGAGTATTTTTCGGCATCACCGTACGATGGTCTTTTATCTATAGGATAGCCTGAATCATAACTTGAAGAGAATGGTTTTCCAGAATCATAACTTGAAGTGTATGGTTTTCCAGAATCGTAACTTGAAGAGTATGGTTTTCCAGAATCATAACTTGAAGAGTATGGTTTTCCAGAATCATAACTTGAAGAGTAGGGTTTTCCAGAATCATAACTAGAAGAGTTCGGATTTTCTGATTCATAACTTGAAGAATAAGGTTTTCCTGGAGAATAACTAGAAGAGTATGGCTTTCTAGAATAGGAGCTTTCTTTTGATGAGTAGCTATCTGGGCCAATATTCGAATGGGTATAGGGAGTTGAATGTGCACCTGTATATGGATTTACAGGATAGTTGTATTTGGCATAAGAATTTGGCACTGGAGAATCGTGATATGATGTATTATAGGACAATGGACTAGAATTACCACCATACTGTGTTTTCTTTAACTCGCTAGTTGTATCCGTCAGAGGTGTTCCGACTGCACGATAAGGTGGTTCAACAAATTTTGTTTCCGGTGGGCCATTGTGAGGCTTGGTATAGTCTTTCCCTGTTTGCGGATTACTGTAATAATCATAACTTGGGTCTTTAGGACCGGATGAATATGGTGAATCAGATTCGTAAGAGGTAGATGGTGGTTTATATCCACTATACATTGGTCTAAAATGTGGATCAGTGCTCTTATCATTAGGATAAGTTTCGTATGGACTTGGTTTTGGTGGTGGATAATCACCATCATAGTGGTGAACGTGATCCGGGGAACTACTATATGGTGGTGCAGGTACTGGTGAATTACTATAAGGTGCACCAGAGCCACCGGTCTCTCCAGAACTATAGGAACTATAGTGGGTAGGTGGTGGAGGATCATAGTGTGAGCCATAGCCCATTGAGCTGCCATTTTGTGGAGGTACAGAAGACAGAGGAGGTGCTGGTTGTCTAGGATACCTGTTTCTTTCTCCAGAGTTGCCATAATATTCTTGTGAATCACTGTGTGGACTTGCTGGATAAGTTGGCGGAGGATATCCTGAATCGTAACTTTCTTCTGAATTCGAAGATGGATAAGAAATATGTCTTGGTTCATCTACATCAAGTCCTTCAACATTTTGGAGTCTTTCCAGCTCTTCTGGAGTTACGATAATGTATCCTAGTTCTTTGTCGATTGGAGCGGACTGTAATCCGTCTCGTACATAATTTCGGCCACTGACGTGACGGGCTGAAGCTGATGGCTGCTCGTCATAGTTTAAGTTGGAGATCAAAGCATTGCTCTTTTCCGGATTTGTTTCATCAACCGCAATTATTAATGTCTAAAACAGAAAAAAACATAAAACTTTTAGAATACTTAATATATTATAAATAAGTTATATAACAAATAGAAATTCCGCCTGTTAAACAATTCAAATTTTATATTATAAAATTTTACTTATCATTATCCCGTATGCTGGAATGTAACATAAGCCTTAGGTTTTGTTACTATTCATTTTTGTAATTATTTTATTATTTATTTAAAAGTTACAAATCCATTAACGAATTATTTACTCTACCTTTAGCTTCCTCATATTCTGCTAGAAAATAAAGTAAACTAATATTGTTAATTTGAAAAAATTATCGGATAGTGGGAGAATTTTAAAAAAATGTCTGTATTATTTTTAACAATACATATCAATTATGAAAATATTTTTCAACGGAATGTAAGCACTTGGGTAAATTGATTTGGCAATTCACCTCTTTGATTGTTCCAAAAAATGTTAAACTTTAACAATCTATTTGCTAGGGATTAAAAATTACAAGGCATAATTGCCTGTATTATGCTCCAAATGGAAAATGGCACGACCTACCTATGTTCCTTATCTCATTAACCAGCAGTGAAATATATTTCAGCATTTTTATTCTGCTGTTTCCCTTTTTATTTCGCCATTTCTGACATTTTACTCAAATCAGACTTTAAAACTTAAGAAGACCAAAATTAATGACAATAAAAAAAATTGTCATAGCCCAGTAAAAAAATTGCCTTAGTCATGTCAAATGCAACATTACTTTATTTACCTTTCGAGTCTCCTCTTTGCAAAGAACAACTGTTACCATAGCTGAAAAAGAAATGTGTATCTCACAGTATTCCTGAATGAAACCATCAATATAAAATATATAACAGTGAAAAGTATTTAGCATCTAGATATTTTAAAAAACATGTTTCTTTGTTCTATCTTACCGTAGGGGAAGGTGGGTTACCTTGGACCTATTTTGACTTTTCAATTTTTATTTTCTTAATTACTTGCAAAAAGTGAATAAAAATATTTTTACTGAATACTTTATGTTGTTATATACAACATATATTTATTTTAACATGTTATTTAAATGATTTCAACAAATAAAAAAATAAATACAGAAAATTGTAATTAGGACCAAGGTACACCACCGGCGGTGTACCTTGGTCCAACCGGTAGTGTACCTTGGACCAATTATTAACAGGTAGAGAGACTCGATTTACAGTCCGAAAACCAATATTTATTAGCCACATAAAATTCAAAAATGCATTTTACAACCTACTCTTATTTCTAGCCAAGATTGTAGTAATTGGTTATGTTAGGTCAATTGGCTCAGTAAGGGGTTTTATTGCCGTAGTTTTTTTAGTGCCCTTTTGGCTTTTTCAGCTGCAATGCAATCTTTCTCGGGTGTATTCGTTAAAATGCAGCATAAAATTAAACTGTTATTTCATGCCATAGAAAAACATTTGGTTATCTTTCTGTCTTAAATTTGAAAAAAAAAACAACTCAAATATTTCCCCCTATGTTTATTCAACTAGGCCTAAACGTAAAAAGGATGTTCTGCTTAGATATTTATTATATAAAATATCTTTTTAGATGAGCATGCAATAATTGTTTTCTATATTATATCAATATGGTTAACATTTTATAGGCATCCATAAATCTAAATAATTAACTACAAAAAAAATTCTTTATCACATCATATCAAAATTTCTTACAAATTTCCATTTTTCTAGATTTTACAAATCAGGGTTACATATTAATAGCTAAAAATACTTAATTTTTCAAAGGAAAGAATTTACTTGAATTTTAAAAAGGGTTTTAAACAATCTGAAGCACATAAGACCTATAGTAGTGTACCTTGGACCAGTCCAAGGTACACCACTTGTATTAGGTTCGAGGTACACCACTTGGATATTAAAAACAAAATAGGTAATCACCAAGTTAAGGTTAGACTTAACTTAATTTCAAGCACACTGTTTTATAGCTAAAACTTTGCTTTACATTGCATAACCATCGTTTCTGAATAAACACTACATGTTTGAGTAAAAAATTACACTGAAGAATCTGACAAAAATTTACTTTTGAACTGTGAATTTAGTTTTTCGAAACCTCTTTAATAAATTGACCTTTTAAACAAACAGATAGAACTTCACTGAGATCCCTGGTAGCAAATACTTTAACTGCATGTGGTGTTGTTTCAATATCTAAGCTAATCGAGCTAGAATCAGCATAGGTTCGAGGTACACATACGTCCAAGGTACACCACTTACCCCTACACAAAATTTTCAAATAAGAGAAAGAGTCAGCTACTACTAATTATTTATTTAAATAAGTGTATTTTTTCCTTAAAATTCATTTTTAATTATTAAATTGTTTAATATCTAAATAACAACTACATACCGCATCGAAAAGTATTTCAGTCATCAAAAAGAGGTACGAAATTAAAAATGACAAATACTATTAATCTTTTAAGACCTGAGAAACTTTCACGCAATAATGTATGTCAAGATTTTACTTAAAAAAAGTTAATTTTATGGATATTCAACACATTTTTAGCTTAGAAATGGTTTTGTGATAATCTCTTGCATGCCTAATTCAGATTTTCTGGGCAAATATGGGATTTCGAAAGTTAAAAATTACAACCTCATCAACAATAAGTTCGGAATGTTAAAAAGGCAAACATAAAGAGGTTATAAGACAATAAAGAAGACATATGACACCTTTATATATATTTAACATTTGCAAATAAATAATCAAAAAACTTACACAGAAAAAAGAAAATCCACATCCTCCCTTCCTTCATTGTTGCAAATATGCAGATAATTACAAACAGAACATCTAAAAATTAGAAATATATAATTTTAAAAGATATAAGTAACTTTAATTTGTAATTAATAAGTTTTTAGTACAGATACGTATACCTTTATTGGGATATTTAATGTAGGAAAATTATAATTTAATATGTTACTGAACTTAATCGTAATTCCAAGTTTTAACAACAAGAAATATGCGTAATATTTCCTAATTTTATTAGAAATGTGATCCAAAATACTAGTTAATTTTGGTAGAAATAGATTGCATTCGAATTTTAAAGAAAGTAACATAAAAACATTTAATATAACATTGTTTGCAGCTTTCGTTAGTTAGTGCAATCCATTCATTTTATTCTTAAAATGAACATAAAAATTCAGTTCCTCCAGAGGCAGTGTAAATATTCATTAATAAAAAAACTCAGCAACTTTGTATCTTTGTGTGAAACATTACACTAGTTCTGGAGTAAGATGGCGAGATTAAATTGAAGAGCTCAATGGAAGAACGTAATTAATAAGTGAAAAAAAAGGTGAACATGAACAAATGATATTCAAAGTGTTTAGCTTGCTTTCAGTTTATGAGAATGAGGAAACTTGTTATCGTTAAAAAATTTAGTAACATCTTCATTGACACAAAAATCTCAATTTTTTTCAAAAATGTCACTTAACACTTTCTTCCACTAAATTCTTCAATAGTGTGAAAAACCTTCCCGAAATGTTAACTCTGTAACCGGCGTAACTTTCCTCAGACACCAAACGCATGGACATCAATAGAAGTTGTGAAACAAAAAGCATTAAAAAAAATATTGCAAATTATATCGGTAAATAGTCGATTCTTGTAATCGAATTGTTGCAAGGTCAAATCTTGCCTAGGACTAACTTGTCGATTCTTGTAAACGAAGGGTTGCAAGGTCAAGTCTTGCCTAGGACTAACTTGTCGATTCTTGTAATGGAAGGGTTGCAGGGTCAAGTCTTGCCTAGGACTAACTTGTCGATTCTTGTAATCGAAGGGTTGCAAGGTCAAGTCTTGCCTAGGATTAACTTGTCGATTCTTGTAATGGAAGGGTTGCAAAGTCAAGTCTTGCCTAGGACAAACTTTGATTGGGCTTTAAACTTTAAAAAAATAAAACATAAAATAACACTACAGAAAAATTTTACACTGTGGTGTATAATGTATAGCAAAAGCAGTAAAATTCCACAGTAATTTTGGAGTCAGCTTTGGTGCCCTTTTTTAATCGTTTTTGTATTGCAGCCTTACTTTTCCTCATTTTTAAAGTATATCATATGACAGCGGATTTGGTCAGTTTTTGTGGTGTAAAAGGTACTCAGCTTTGGTGTAAACTTACAAAGTTTTATGTTATATTGTTTTTTCAAAAAGCTAGAGCCAGATAAATTAACATTAAAATCTCATTTCTTAAAAAAAAATTGTTTAAATTAAGCTCATACTTTTAACTTCCATACTCTTTATTACAAAACCTTCTATACACAAAGCAACTTCCGCTACCTCAAATCCAATCCTAAGATTTTCCATTTCTTCAGGAATGGAGCTGACACGATTTGTCTCGAAGATAACTTCTTGCGTTGAAAAGCATACGTTTGTTGGAAGCCTACATCTGCCTTTCTTCTTAAAACAATAGGCGTGGTTCCCCGGGTACTCGAGTTAGTCCTATAAGTGCTTGTTTCGCGTTTTTCACCGCATGGTTTCGTTCCAAAAGGGATATGAAACTCAATTGTCAATTCTTTCCGATGGAAAAAAAATGTGGAGTCTTTCGCGACAATGGGATGGAGGAATGAAATGGCGATTCTCAAGTGCAACGGAGGGTGGGATTTGATAGAATGCGAGGATATGAGAGTTTACAGTTGGCGTTTATTTGGAAAAACAACTTGTGCTTGCTGTTGTTCTGTGGGTTATTAAGTGGAGCTAGTGTAGCTGCAGTACGATTCGTCAGTTTGGACTACCCAAACGACGTCCTTATTTCAGTTCAAAGATCCTCATCATAGAAGGTGTTGAATACCCTTTCCATTTTGAATCCAAGCTTCGAAAGGACTCTCTTCCCCCATCCCTTCACTGGGTTTTCTACGAAAAGGGGGGAACATCGCTTATCTAATCCTAGCGCGCTTGAGGTTTACAATCAAACAGTTAGTATTTCCCCATGTAGGGTGGGGAAAAAAACCGAAACAGCTATAAATCACCCCGTTCCAAGAAAACCGCACTCGTGGATGGGGGAGGAAATGCTTTCCAAGCTTGGATTCAAAATGGAAAGGGTATAGTGGGTTTGATAGCAGCCCATTGCGCTAACAGTCTACGCACTGTACCGGGTGCATAGTACGTTCTGTATCTTTCTCAGCAAAAAAAAATTCTGTATGCGTCTGTCTTACTTGACGAATGTTTTTTTCTTGCCTTTGATCAAGCAAACAAACTACAACTAATGCATGTACCCACCTACCAACCAAGTAACGACAGAGCAATATACATTTTTTTTTAACCCTGATTGAATTTTTTGTTGTTGGTTAGCGTCGCACTAAAGCTACACGAGGTTTGTTAATGATGGTAACCGTAAATTTGAACGCGGTCAATTAAAGAGGCCGACACCAGGGCTCTTCCAATCCTTAGTCTAGCAACACCAGAGACGTCACTGCGCCCTGCCCTTTGCGAGCTCTAGTTATTTTAGAAACTGTTGGGGAATTGGTTATTCATTGAATTTCCATTTATTAAAATATAATTTACAATTATTCCAATTTATACTAAGATACAAAAAATTTTATTATGTTATCTAATTTTTAATATGCATTAGTTTTCAAATGTTTAAAAATATATTACGAAAATCTGAAAACCTTAGCCTATCATTATACCCATCTCGTAGAGAAAACTTATTCTTTATTATATATATTCCGTTAAAATTAAATAACTTTCACATTCAAAATTTTAAAAAATATGCAAAACAAAGCAGTTTTAAAAAGTTTGAAGATATCAAGAAAAGTTAGAAGGTAAATCAAGTAATTCTTATAATATAGCAACTTCCTATTTCTGTTCGAGGGCTGGGGAACCCAGTCGGTTAAGGAGTTAACCTTGCATGCGAAAAGTCCCTGGTTCGGATCCGTTCATCGCCAAAAAAAACTGCCGAGAACGCCCCGGTGCAGTCAAAAATGCCCCCGTGTAGAGGAAGTGCACGTTAAATATCCTTAAAAGTCCCGACGTTGCGTACAATGTCGCCCTTAAAAGTTGTGTTGGGTTCCTACTCGGGTGTCGGCTCGTCACTTGACTGTGTTTCTAAATCATGACGCCCGTCGCTAATAGGCCAACGTGTAGCTCTAGCGCAACTGTTATTCAATCTAACCCTATTTCTGTTCATTCAAAAAAAACATGTAAAAAGAAATTATTGTTATTCTTAAACATCCTTTTGTGATACCTGAAGGATTCAAGAGAGGTTTTGCTATTTTAATATGCTGGGAATAAGAAATATACTTTCTTTTATTGGAATAACTTCAGCTTATTTTTCTGTTTGGCTTTTATTTTTCATGAAAAAAAATCGCATTTTAAAGTGTCGACTCCTGTGGTTGTGAAAAGTTTCGATAAAATTTAATTTTTAGAAAGCTGTCAACAAAATAAAAGGCGAGAAGCATTACTTGTATATGAAAAGGTTATAACGAAATAAAATGTGACAATTTTAGTCTATGATTTTTAAGTATTAAAATATTATAATTAAATAGGAAATATAGGCTGTGTTGTATTAAGATGTTAAATATTTAAAGGTGTTATTTTTCAAAAAAAACTGCAGTTTACTCCTTCAACGTGTAGTTACAAAATAAATAATAATCCATACAAAAATGAAAAAAAAATAGTTAATTTGCCTAATTCCGATAGTTTGCGGTGTGCTGAATTTGAATGATTGTTGAAAACGGCTTTCCATTCTTTGGAATATTATTTACAATTTGCAAAAACCTTGAAACTCTCATATAATATGATTAATGCGATATTAAATGTAAGGGTCACGCTCAGATAAATAAATAATTGATAATTAATTAAGCACGTGCAGGCGATTGTGTATAAGTTTGTGTGCGATGGTGGCAGTCTGGTTGTAGTAGAAAATGGAAAACGCTTAGTTTGTTGGAATTTGTGTCTTTTAAAGGTAAAGTTGTTGTTCGAAATAAAGTAGCTAAGAAAAGAAATGTGTTGTTTGAAAGTTTGTTGAATCCAGTCATTCGGTCACTACATAATGTGCGGGGAAACCCCAACGGATTTCGAACTATTTTGAAGAACCGTGATGATTGAGAATCTATCCAACGGCTGGATTGCGAGTTAATCATTTTGGAATTTATATTCGAACAGTATTTATAGAAGATATTTAGCTATGAAAGTCTAGTTAACAAGGTTATTTGAATAATTTGAAAGTTGTTTTAAGTTTTTGAGTTTAAAAGAGGTTATTTTGAAGAATTTCGGAGCAGAAATGTCGTTTTTAGCAAAAGCAAAGAAGGTCGATTTGAAGTGTTTGGCGGAAGATTTAGGCGAAACGGTGACGAAGGATATGAAAGTAGTTGAATTAAGAAATATTATTTTGAAGAGTGCCGAGTATGAGGAAGGATTTGTGAAGGATGTATTAGAAAGAATAGTTAGTGAGAGAGAGGAAGAAGAGCAGATTAAGCGCCAGGAACAGGAGATTAAGCGCCAAGAAGAAATTAAACGCCAAGAAAACGAGTTTTTATTGGAAAAATTGAGTAAGGAAATGGAAATGGAATTGAAGCGCCAAGAAAATGAGTTTGAATTAGAAAAGTTGAAGATTGAAGCATCGATGTCCAGAAGTGGTGATGGAAGAGAAATGATCTCTCAAAATGGAGGAATGCAAGAACAAGCTCAAGTTGGATTGCAAAAATTAATGCGTAAATTTGATCCTAAAGAAGGTGATATTAGTTTTTTCCTTATATTGTTTGAAAGACAAGCAAGAAGAGTGCAGATTAAGGAACAGGATTGGGTGACAAATCTTGTTGGATTATTACCGTTAGAAATGGCGAATTTGATTGCCAGGGAGCCAGAGGAAAAAGCCAATGATTATGATCATGTGAAGAATATGTTGTTAAAAAGATTTAAATTGAGCCCGGAAGCGTTTAAAATAAAGTTTAAGAGGCACTGTAAGTCATCTGAAAACACTTGGCGAGATTTTGGATTTGAGTTGGCGAATTATTTTAATGAGTGGATTATGGGACTAAAGGTCAACGATTTTGAAAGTCTAAAACAACTGGTTATTACAGAGCAGATGAAGGAACAAGTATCAAGCGATATACAGCAACACTTTATTGATGAATGGGGTAAAGTTATTACAGTTGATGCTCTTTCTGAGAAATTAGATGAATATGAAAATGTGAGACAATATAACCAGTGCAATAAAGCTCCTTCATTTCAACCATACAGGAATGACTATCAGGGAAAACCTAACACGTCCAATAACAGAAATAATTCATCTTATGAAGGTAATAGATATGAGCATAACAACCGTGGAGGATTTGATAAGAGAAATTCCTTCCAAAAGCAAGTGACATGTTTCAATTGTGGAAGATCGGGGCACTTAGCAAGGTTTTGCAGAGATAAGAATAAAGAAGGAAGAGAAAATCCTGAAGCTAAAGTTTCTGAAGTAAAGGTTGCAGAAGTCAATGTCTCTGGAGTCAAAGTAGTTGAAGTAAAGGAGATCGAAGGCAAAGTGGTCATTGCTAAATGCAACAGTGAAGTTGTACTGGAGAATAAGAACGGGAATGCAGTTCAACCGAAAATGTCTGATCTGAAAATAGTTAAAATTTCATATGGTGGAACAGAATATGAGGCAGTTGTAGATTCTGGTGCGCAGATTAGTGTGTTTAAAAGCAGTGTAGTAGGGAAAGAAGTTGACTACAAAGGACATATTATGTTACAGCCTGCGTTTGGTGATTGTTTGAAAGCCGAACTAAAAGAAGTTGAAATTGGCTTAGTGACAAGTTCATATATTACACCGGTAATTAAAACGGTTGTGGCAACTGTGGACGAGTTGAATTCTGACATATTGTTGGACATGGAAACTTATGAGGCCTTATTGGAGCAGGAGAGAATCTATAGTCCTAGCTTCACAGCTACCATGAAATTAAGATCGGATACTCAAAAGGAAGAGTTGAATGATAATGTGAATACTGAAACAGAAGAATATAAGCCAGCAATAAGAGAACATTATGCTAAGGATGACGGGAGTGTGACGAGGGTTGTGTCGTCACATGGATTTATTGCGTGTGTCGCCTGGATGTTTGCGATCTCAAGTGAAGACAGTTGGCTGGACGATTCATAAGGAACCTATTGAAGTGGGCGGCCACCTTTTTGCTTGGACGTGTTGCGGAACACTTTTTCTCTGTTTTAGTGCCGTGTTAAGAAGACGGTTTTGAACCTTTAGGTTTCTTGGTAATTGTGAAGCAAATTGCATGTTCGGGATTACATTTTTGTAAGTCGTTCCTTTTTTCACCACCTACCCCTTTTGGGAGGTTGGAATTGTTTATGTTGTACTGGGATTTTCATGATGTTTCTGAGAGTATAATAATAATGTTACTGTGATATTTATATATATATATATATGTTTTTCCTACATTTAATGTGTTAAAATTTATTAAACGTTTTTACGATCGCCTTTGATTGTCTTTTCAATTCTTGCAACCAATATCTTTTTTAAAAAATGTAATCTTAGTACAACAAACTTGGTGCCTAAAGACCAGTTCTTCTTTCCTGGGTTATTTGTTATAAGTGCTGTTATTTCAGTAGTTGTGTTTAGTATTTTTAGTAAAATTATCTTCAAGTAAATTATTTTGTATGCTCTTAAGGAGTGGTAAAATCAAAATGGCTACCGGTGGCGTTGAAGAAAAAAAATTGTTTGAGAATTCTCATAATAATATTCATGTTATTAGTGTTTTGCCCACGTATGATGGGGAAAGTGATTCGTGCCAACATTTTTTTGGACTTTTCTCTGAACTCGCCGATTTAGCCAAGTGGTCTGATCAAGAAAGAGTTACAATAGTAAAAAGTAGATTAAAAGGTAACGCATTGAGGTATTTGGTTGACTCCCCAAAATTGAAAAAGTATACGTTTGATGAGTTACGCAAGGACTTTGAAATTTTTTTTGCAGATAATCAGTCTTTGACGGAAAAACATCTTTCTTTTAACAGCTTAAAGTTGTTGCCTAATGAACCTATTAGGGCGCTAGCTCATAGAATAAATGCTGCCGTCTCGAGGCTTATGAATGACATGTCTGAATCGGACTTGCAAAGTCCGGTTATGGACCGGCTTAAATTAACCAGATTCATCGATGCGTTACCATCTGAATACCAGCTCGAAGTACTTAAATTTGCTCCGGATGGCTTTGATAAGGCAGTGGAGTTGGCTAGTAAAATACAAATCGCAATTCAGTCCACCAAGCAACTTCAGATTAATGAACGAGTTAATGCTTGTATGCCTCAAAATGATTCCTTTGCTGAAAATTCCGCGATTGTTGGACAGATTAACAGTTTACAGGAACAAATAAATGCTTTAAAAATTAATCAAGAAGGTTATTCCTCAAGTCCGGTTATTCGTGGCACGCGGGATAGATTGAACGAGGTAGTATGTTATTATTGCAATAAACCTCGGCACACTATGTCGCAGTGTTTCATCTATCGGCGTGACCATATAAATGTACCCAATCGCACTTGGTCCCGGGATGCTGGGTTTTCCAACACGCAAAATAATAATAATCAGGGAGCCCAAGTTCGGCAAAATTTTGGAAGGTTCGCACGGCCTATGCATAGAACTTACCCCTCACCAAGAGGTCAGAATCCTTTAAACGGATTTGGAGGCCAAGGATAAAGAGTCAATCTGCTACTTGGTCTTCTAAGGTGGGTTTGGCAGATTGTAATTCGAGAAGACGAGAGGCTAACTTTTCTATATATAACCAAGATAAATTTAAGGATAACAAGCTACCTTTCGTGAAGGCTGATTTTGAAGGTAAAAGTTTCAGTCTGTTAATTGACACGGGTTCATCAATTTGCCTACTCTCATATGATGCCTTTTTAGACATTAAACAAAGGCAAAAACCAAAATACTTGTCAAGATCTGTTAGGATCCAGACTGTAAATGGATCGGGTGTCCGGTTCGTTTCATGCGTAGAACTAACTCTGAAGTTGGGTGGTCAAAAGCTAAAACAGGTGTTTTATGTATCAAAAGACATTCGGGGAAATAACTTAAGTGGTATAATTGGGTGTGATTTCATAAGGGACAATAATGTCTCCATTCATTTGCAGGAACAATTTATAAGCCTATCTGATCTTAAAATTCCCTTACTTGGATGTACTGAAAGAGTTAATACGGTAGAGGTAACAGAGTTGTCTGCCTTTTTAGTAAACAAACAAGTTATTGAACCTGGAGAGACCAGGGTTGTAAAGTTGCGTGTTAAGCAACATTTTGTGGACGGATCAGATGTTTTGTTTACACCGAGTACCAAAAGTGTTCAGTTGGAAATTCACATTGCGGTACACAAGGTATTTTGTTCGGAGTTTTACGTTATCGTAGTAAATCTTGGATGTAAAACAATGCATTTAAATAAGGGCATGTGTTTAGGTACGGTAACGCCCGAGTTTAGTATAAGGGATTCAGAAAGGGAAACTTGCAGTATAAATCTTATCCAAGCCTCGAATGAAGTCAAAGAAATGAGGAGACGCGAGTTGAAAGCTACTGACTTTGAACTTAACCACTTAACTAAAGAACAGAAAAATGAGGTGCTGACAGTGTTGCTGGAGCATAGTGAGGTATTCTCTAAATCTCTTAAGACTTTGGGTCATACTGATCATGTTATTCCTAAGGTAGATTTACGGCACCAGAGTCCTATCACTTCGTTGCCGTATACCATTCCACAGGCGTTACAAGCTAATGCTAAGTCTCAAATAGAGGAATTGATAGATGTTGGTCTTGTCGAAAGATCCGATTCTGATTACGCATGCCCCATGATTTTGGTTAAAAAGGTCACTCTGTCTGGAAGTCCAAAGTACAGATTGGCTCTGGATCTAAGGTTGATTAACAGTTTACTTAAGCCTCACCCCTACCCTTTACCTCGTATACAGGAGATTACACGGTCCCTAGCTGGGTATTCATATTTTTGCGTGTTGGATATGAAATCGGCTTATTGGCAGATTGATTTACCCAAGACTGAGCAGGAGAAGTTGGCATTCACAACTATGTTTGGCAATTTTCACTTTAAAAGACTTGTTTTTGGATTAAAAACGGCAGCATCGTATTTTCAAAAGCTTATTGATTCGGTGTTACTAGAGTCTGGGATAGAGGGTGTTAAAGCATACCAAGATGATATTGTTTTGGGGTCCCACACATTTGAGGAAATGTTGACTAAAATCGATAAGATTTTGGGATGTCTTGCTAAGTTCAACCTGACCCTCTCTCCCGAAAAGTGTGCATTCATGCTTAAACAAATTAATTACTTAGGGTTTTCTATTTCTAAAGAGGGATTGAAACCGTTACAAACCAACATCAATAGAATAACTTCCTTTCAAACTCCAAAATCTGTTAAGGAAATTAAAAAGTTTGTCGGAATGTGCGGGTTCTATAGGCATCTTATACCACAGTATGCAGAACTGATTGAACCACTTAACGAGCTGACTAAAAAAAATTCTAAATTTGCTTGGACGGACAATTGTGAAAAGTCATTTAATGGCATACAAAAAATTTTCTTTCAGAAACCATTTGTGAGACAGCCTAATTGGGACAAAGAGTTCTATTTAAATACCGATGCTTCAAGTGTTGCCATTTCGGCAATTTTGATGCAAAATTTTGAGGGTGACTTATTACCTGTTGCTTATTACTCAAAGAGTCTCAATAAAGCCCAACAGTCGTATCCTGCGATGAAACTTGAGTTAATGGCTATACACCATGGAATTTTGTATTTCCGGGAGTATTTGCATTCAAGGGAATTCACGGTTTTGTCCGATAACAAACCTTTGCAATACTACCAGAGGTTACAATCGCCAGCAAATATAATTGCTAGGTGGCTTATGGATATATCTCAGTATTCATTTAAGTTTGAACATATACCAGGTCATTTAAATTCACTGGCAGATTATATGTCGCGATCACCTCCAGTAGGTGCTTTCCCTGCCAATCAAGGAGATTCGGAGCAAGGTAATTTGGTGCTGCCGGTAGCGGAGTCACAGACTCTTGTAAAAAGTTTTGAACATATTAATTTCTTGAGTAATGATATTAGTCTTGATGATATATTAAAAGCACAAGAAAATGACTTAGAACTTAAACATATCAAATGTGATCTCAAAAAGTTTAAAGGTAAAAATACGAACAATAAATACTTTGTAGACTCTAAAACGCAGTTATTAATGTATTTGCATGTTTGTAATGTAAATAAGGAGAAAAAAGTGAATAAATTAATAGTGGTTCCTAAATCATTGCAGAAAGATGTACTTAGGCTTATGCATGTTTCGCATTTTGGGGTTGATAAAACCTACTTACTTTTAAGAGAACGGTATTTTTGGCCTGGTTCATATTCTGACACGCAAAATTTTGTTGCTTCATGTGATCAGTGTTGTCGGCTTAAACCCCAAGTTGCGAGACAGTCGCCATTTGGCGTTGTGTGGAATCCAACGCTTCCTGGTGAATTCATTAGTTTGGACATAACAGGACCCGTTTGTGGACATTATGTGTTAACTGTAATTGATCATTTTTCTAAACATATTGAATTGTATTGTGTAAAAAATATTCAAGCTTCTACGATAGCCAAATGTTTTGTAAAATACGTATGTACTTTTGGAAGACCCTCATTTGTATTCACAGATTTGGGAACACAATTTGCAACTGAGATATTTGAAAAGTTAAATTCTGCTTTGGGTATTAAGCTTAATCATTCAACTACTGCTCACCCTCAGTCAAATTCACAATCAGAGAGAATAAATACGTCTTTAAAAAATACTATTCTATCTTTGACTGAGGAAGGAGTTTCATTTGAGACTGCCGTTGAAATCCATAAATGCTTGTATAATGGCAGTACACATTCCACGCATGGTCAGTCTCCTAATTTAATTCACTTTGGCCGAAATTTGTCCCTACTTTTTGACACATTTGTAAGTGATACCCAAATCGACACATTGCATCACACAGAATACTTAACGAATACTCTTGAAACATTACACAAAATCTACTGCGAAACTTATGACAGTTTAGAGCGGAAGCAAGCTCAGCAAAATTTAAAACAGGAATCTATCTCACAATACCGGTCAGTAAAAATTGGAGATACGGTATATTTAAAGTCCAGGGACAAATTTAAAAGTAGATTTACTGGACCTTATAAAGTTGTTGAGAAAACAAACAGGTTTAATTACATAATACAATTACTTGGTAACGAGTTTTCCTCTAAATTTAAAGTTCATATCGATCGACTTAAATATGCACCAAAACGCAAGGATCATTTATTAGATACGAAAAATATGGAACAAAGTACGGAAATAACTCATTCTTACAATTTGAGGAATAGGAAATAAGTGTTGTGTGATGTGTATATTATGTGTTGTGCTAACCAGCCTCCCATTGGGTAAGGTGGTGAGGCTGAAGCAGAGATTGTTGCTTTACGCTAATGCTTTTCTTTTTCTACATGTCCATCGAACTTTCGTCAACATCGCCTGTGAAACTCCTCTTGGACTCTTCATTTTCCGTGAGGGGGGAGGTTTGTGACGAGGGTTGTGTCGTCACATGGATTTATTGCGTGTGTCGCCTGGATGTTTGCGATCTCAAGTGAAGACAGTTGGCTGGACGATTCATAAGGAACCTATTGAAGTGGGCGGCCACCTTTTTGCTTGGACGTGTTGCGGAACACTTTTTCTCTGTTTTAGTGCCGTGTTAAGAAGACGGTTTTGAACCTTTAGGTTTCTTGGTAATTGTGAAGCAAATTGCATGTTCGGGATTACATTTTTGTAAGTCGTTCCTTTTTTCACCACCTACCCCTTTTGGGAGGTTGGAATTGTTTATGTTGTACTGGGATTTTCATGATGTTTCTGAGAGTATAATAATAATGTTACTGTGATATTTATATATATATATGTTTTTCCTACATTTAATGTGTTAAAATTTATTAAACGTTTTTACGATCGCCTTTGATTGTCTTTTCAATTCTTGCAACCAATATCTTTTTTAAAAAATGTAATCTTAGTACAACAGGGAGCAAACCAGAGAGTTTCAGGAAACAACAACAAACGTGCACTACTCTTCAGGAGGCATGGAAATTGGCCAAGCAAAATAAAGGAGGGTATATTGTAGAAGAAAATATCCTTTACCATGAAGAGAATATGTATGGAAGTAGAATAAGGCAGTTAGTGATTCCTGAAAGCAGAAGAAACAAAATATTGGAGATAGCTCATGAGTCAGTATTCGGAGCACATTTAGGAGCCCATAAAACGATTCAAAGAATAAAGTTTACGTTTTATTGGCCTGGAATGATCAAGGAGATTAAAGCATATTGTAGTTCTTGTCATGGGTGTCAGTGCAGAAAGGTAATTCGCTCTGTTGACAAGATCCCGATAACACCAGTGTCTCGTCCTGAACTACCATTTCAAGTGGTGAACGTAGATCTAATTGGCCCCATAGATCCGGTATCGTCACAAGGCCATAAGTACATTCTTTGTTTGATGGATCAACATTCAAGATGGCCAGAAGCTGTCCCATTGAAATCTCTAACGGCTAAAAGTACATGTGAAGCATTGCTTGAAATATTCAGTAGGACAGGAGTACCAGAAGTAATTGTGATGGACAATGCAACAAATTTTACAGCTAGTTTGACGCAAGAATTTCTGAAGATTTTAGGAGCTTGTCCACGATTTACAACACCGTATCATCCAGAAGGAATAGCTTAATTGAGAGATGGAACCAAACTTTGAAAAATTTATTGCACCATATTATTAGAGAAGAGGGTAGAGGTTGGTACAGGCACATTCCTTTTTTATTGTGGGCTTATAGAGAAGTTCCAAATGCAACTACAGGCGTACCACTTTTTCTGCTGATGTATGGAAGAGAACCAAAGGGTCCATTGTCTATACTGAAATCAGTTTGGACGGGGGAAGTACTATTACCTCTGAATATGAAAGGTTCAGTGGAAAACTATTTGCAAGAACTAAGAGAGAAGTTAGAAGTAGCAACACGAAATGCCAAATTAACAAGTGAAGTACAGCAAAGTAATTTCGCCAAGTACTATAATAGTAGAAGGAAACATCGGGAATTTGCACCAGGGGATCAAGTGCTTGTGTTAGTACCCGACTCAACTAATAAATTGTTTGCTAGGTGGATAGGTCCAGTTAAAGTGGTAAGAAAGGCGAAACCAAATTCGTATTATCTGCAGATGCCTGAAGGTAAATTAAGGTTACTCCATGTAAACAAGATGAGAGAGTACAGGGCCAGAGTTCAGACTGTTGGAGTTGTTTATGACTGTAATGACACAAAGTAGTTAAGTGTGTGTCGATAGTAATTGTAATGTAAAGTGTGACCCTTTATATATTTTAACATATTAAATCTTCGGATATAATATGATTTTAGGGGGGAGGTGTAAGGGTCACGCTCAGATAAATAAATAATTGATAATTAATTAAGCACGTGCAGGCGATTGTGTATAAGTTTGTGTGCGATGGTGGCAGTCTGGTTGTAGTAGAAAATGGAAAACGCTTAGTTTGTTGGAATTTGTGTCTTTTAAAGGTAAAGTTGTTGTTCGAAATAAAGTAGCTAAGAAAAGAAATGTGTTGTTTGAAAGTTTGTTGAATCCAGTCATTCGGTCACTACATAAAATAAAGAAATGCATTAAAAGTTCTTTACTTTTTAAAGTTTATCTTTAAAAAAAAGTTGCTTAATGATCTTCACGAGTTTTTTTTTTAAACTAATTAACTCCATTTTGGTTTATAAGCGGGCGAGTCTATGACCAAGTACACAAACCTGAATATATGTGTCGAAACCAACCAACAACATAATCCATTTAATACTACATAAATAATGTATTATAATTGTTTAAGTGTCTTTTGCCTATTAGCTTTTATATTCATTAATAACTGAACATAACGGATTTAAATCTATAGAAGACAAATCCATTGTTGTAGCTCCGTTTGTGCAATTTACGACAATTGTTGTGTTAATTGTGATAGTGACTGAATTTTGAAGCACTTCAGTGATTTTAATGAGGACGGTATGGCCTTATATTAGTAGCTACATTTGTAGTTATATTGGTAGACATGTAATATTTTTAAATAATATCACTGAACGGTTAAATATTTTCTTAATTTTTTTTCGCAATACATTATTTTTAAAAGATAATTGATTCATAAAAGCAATTCCACTTCGGGATAAATACAGTGAATTATTTTAAAGAAAAACACTGTTCAGAACACACAGAAATATGACTGGAAAATATAAATATTTTTTTAATTCGCATTTTCAAAAATAACCTTTTCCTTGTTTTTTTTTATTAAAAAGCTACAACCCCAAGTTATACCAAAACTTTATATGTTTTATGTTCCCTACTTAAAACGTCCGAAAATTTGTTTAAGGATTTCAGAACAAAAGCATATAGTGTGATCGTTTTTCACGGTTAAACGATTAAACCTTATAAGTAACTTCTACAACAGTTTTATTGAAGAATGTAATCAACTGCATTTGAAAGAATACGTAAAGTGAAGCTTATATTACTTCTAAACACATCACTGCCGAAGATAGGCGAAAGCTTAACCCTCCAGCAAACCAACTTTCCTTCAGAAGTTCTTCATTCCCCCAAAAATAAGACAATAATTTGTAGCCACGGCTATGTTTACGCACGCGTGGCTTACTATAGAGTTAAGAATGAGATGAAGGTTCTTAACAAGAACAAATTTGAAGCCGTCGAAATCCATGTAAAATACGACCAGGCAAACATAGAGGCTCTATGTATTGGCTCCATTAAATCGACAAAGTCCTCTCAATGTTATTGAAATGGCTACGTACGTTAAAGATATCATTAGCTTGGTGAATTTACTGCTGGTTGTTATTGGGATAGAGGGCACTAAGTTGCCTTTGGCGGGTAACTTGTGAAGCTCTCGAATGTATTAAAACTAGTCAATGGTGAAGTGCTCTAAACAGTAAGGTGACGTGATTTGTGTGCGAAGCTTGTAATTATTTATTTTTAAAATCGGTAATTAAAATTTTCAGGATGGCAAAATTGTCGGTGTCCTATAATTATGTGGCATGTAATAGATCCTTCGGGTTCCGTCGGCAAGTTAAAATCTAGGCATACTTCAACATCAACAGAGAGCTCAAATTCATTGAAATCTGAGAGTCCAAATTAGTAGCAAGCATCGCCTAGATGGTGCCACAAAATATGGATCTCAGTTCTGCGGAATATGCCAAATCTTCTAAAGGATTGAGAGCCATAAAAGTAGCCCCATTTCCAAAAAAAATTATGCAATGCAGCGGCGAATAGTTAGTCAAGCGTTTGCTTATCCGAAACACTTTCACTTGGCGATTTTTCTTAAGTTCAATTTGAACTACAGTAGGACTCCAATTATAATAAGCGTTGCTGATTATCTGAATTTCAGAAAGAAAAATTTCACCCAGCCGTCAGTTACTATTTGTCTTTGTTGGTTTTCATGCTTAGATTTTATTTAGGACTGGCGAAAATTTAGTCAGTACTTGTCATACTTAGTAGTACTTGTCAAGATTCCAACATAAGTTGAATAAAAAAAACTATTACAAAAGGCTATAACTGAAATTGTCATAGCAGCACCATACACTTTGGATTAAAATATCCGAAAGTTACCGTTAAGAAAATATTATACACATTTATGATTATCCGAAAATGGTTAGGTCCCAATCACTTCGGATAATTGGAGCTCACTATAGCAACATACCAACCCTATTCTAGCCTCCAACGTGGGTTACCGTTTTTAAAAATCCTCCAGACTTGAAGAGGAAATCACCAAACAGAAAGAGAAAGTCAGAAACATCATTGCGGAGTAATCTTCCGAAATACCCTGAAGCAAAAAGGTTGGGATGAGGTGAACTTCAAAGCAAACTTAGCACTGAAACTTGCGGGCATTTAGGGACAAAGCCCAGGCTTCGCTTTAAAGTGGGTTTATTTTTATATCGTGTGTTAAGATCTTTGGTTGAAGTGTAAATAGCGCTGTATTATGAAGCCATTAAGTAACAATGGCTTTATTCCTTGGAGAAAAGAGGCGATTTTTATGTTAAGAAGAAAAAATATATGTTTTTTTTTTTGCTAGAAACGTGTATTAAAATTAAATGAATGTATCTTGATCTTTAAGCAACGTGCCCTTGTTTTTTGGCTTACATTTTAAAATCTTATCGTAGTTGTACTTTCGTGAATGTTAAAGTTGCAGCTAGATCATTCAGTTGTAGCTTCAAAGTTAAATCTAATTTCCTTTTTTCAAAAAAAATCAGAATGCGAAAATGTTATAAATTAAAAAAAATCACGAAAAAATTTAGTACCACCCCATCGTAACATTATTATTTAGCTAAAAACGTTTCTCTTTTATTTAGTATAGTTAGTAAAAACAATTTGACCAAAACTTATGCAATTCTGAATACATTTATTAAATATTTCTATTACATGCAACAGACCGTTTTCTGAACAGTACGTCTTAATTTACCTGCTCCATTTCAACAAGCAAGATACCAAATGTAAAATAAGTAATGTCTAAAACATAATCGCATCTTACACGCCCTTACATTAAGCATATTTAAAATTGATGGTATTATCACCATTTTTCTTCTGATATAATTCCTTATTATTCTTCAGAAAAATCCCCAATCTTATCTGTTCCCTTGAACATAGAAGCAAAACAAATCTTATACAATATCTTGAAGAAAGAAAATGTGTTATTTATTTTTTATTCTTTTCGGAATGTGTTATTTCTCTCATTAGCATATGGAGTATCCGAAAGTATTTTTCAATAACTCAAAAGAAAAAGCATTACACGGCCATTTTTATCGATACTCAGAATCCATTTGAGGAAACCTTAACTCAAATTTAAAAAGAATTTCTTTGTTTCTAAACAAATGTAATTTTTTTTATTCAAATGAGAATCAGTGAAAGAACAATCATTTTTACAGTAGCCTTAAGATAGATACATAATAATGATTAAATGAACTTTTTACATAATGATTCCTTTGAGAAAAAATAAGACTAATGGCTTTTATTTTATGTCTTAAAAGCAGTATAAAGTTAAAATAATAAACATTTATATTTAACTTGTTAATTTTTAATGCTTTGGATTAAATTTCATCGTATTTTCTTAACGTTTTCTTAATATCAAGTGTAGCTTTTCTATTGAAACAATTTATTCATCTTTATAAAAGTAATTTATGTCTGTATCAATAAACATAACTTTTTTAATTTTTGCGATTTTTGAAAATGTTAAGATTTGCATAAAGTAAATACTCTCTGCATTTTAAAACAATACCAAGGCCGAACAAGAAATTTCGAAATGTTGAAATGATGATTGTCTAAACAAACGTAATGTTTGTATTTGCTTATCAATATTTAAACTTCATCTGAAAATAAATATTAGACTTTATTTAAATTTCAGAATGAAATGCTTCAAACAGTATTCTGTACAGCATAAAAATTTGCATGGGTTAGAATCTAACACAGGCTAATTTTTCTATCGAAGTAAGTATAGAAACTAAAATTACTGTTCAGTTATTTCGGGAAAAAGTTATACAACTAAAAAGCATATGAACTCTTTGTAATTGCATTGAAAAAATAAATTGAACATAAATTATAATAAAGTATAATACAATTTAAAAATAAAAATCATTCATGCAAATCAAATTCAAACGTTAAATCAACCACTTATTTAAAATATAAATAAAAAACTAGTCCACAATTAATGTGAAAAGACAATAATATTTTAAAGGATGGTATGGTAGGTACATATATATTCCAGCTTGTGTGCTTGTTCAGAGAACCGCTTATAAGCTTTCGTCAAGTGGAACAGACATAGAAAGAGATTTTACAAGCACAAGAGACACACAAAGAAAGGACAAAACAAACACATAGACAAATAATAACATTCATTGACGGTAACAAACATCCATGCCTGACCTGGATTTGAACCCGACCCCAGCAACTCCAAAGGCTAGCATTCTAACGATTGCGCCCCCGGGGCGGCTATTTTAAAGTAAAAGTTAGTAATAGCTCTACCAAAAATATATTCGGCAGTTCTTTTGCTATAAGATGACGTAACGATAGGTTCACCAGTGTTTTAAGAATTTTTAAAAGCTATTGTCTTGGTAAATTTTTCTATAAACATGAAACGTGCTAACCAACATATTACCAATAAATATTAACTGAATTAAAAAATAATGTATATATTTCTCAGCTAAATATTTTTCATAGTTACCATAATAATATCTTAAAATATTTTGTTATTTATCCTATCTCTAGGTAACAAAGACGAAACATTTCTACTGCCTAGTTTGACTTATTGTTTAGCAAGGACAAACACAAAAAAATGTGTATGTTTGGGGAAAAATAGCCAGTATATCTTGTTTTTACGCTTGCGACAACTTTTCTTTTAGCAGGCAGTCTTGATGTGTCTTGAGAATAAGTCGTTGTACCAAGGGACACATGGATAACAGTCCAGTTTTTCATTTTTTACGGGGAAACTTTGGACCTAATAGTTTTGATAAAAGTAGGAAAATGTCCCTGAAGTTTGTTTTGTTGACACGTTTCATAGTTTGATTTTTTAGCTAAAGTGAAACAAAAAAAATCATATATCTTTAGATATAATCTTTTAAATATTGTAAAAATGTTTCTTTATATAAAGTGGGTGAACATTTTTCAATTATTATATTTCGAATTTAAATTCAAAAATAATTTATGAAAAATCTCATTTTCGGAAAATGAAAACTTGTACTGATGGTATAAGGACCTTATTTTTTCTTTTATTGGTTGATAATTAATTGGTTGATAACAACAAGGATTTCCAAGCGTTCAGAATAAAAACATAACATGTCGAATAATCAGCTAGGATAAATTTGAAATGATTTAACTTAATTTTATAATTATTTTTTATCATACTTTAATACTGTAGAAGAAGCACCCAAAACATGAATATTTAATTAAACGTTATTACTATTGTGCATTTGGTTACGTTTTCGCAACTTTTGGATCATTTCAATGATTTTAGTTCACTTTGCCGATTATAATACTTTCAACAAATCATAAATAACAAAACCATAATAAAAAAAAAGACTATCAAATATATTTTCCAAATGCTCCACAAAAATTAATTAGAATTTTTTTAAAAAAATCAAATCAAGTTAAAGAAATTGAATTTTACAGATGATTTTTCTTTTTAGCCTTTCGAAACATTGCATGCTATACTCGAAAGAAAATGTGTTTTGTTCAGTCATTACAAGTTGTGTCGAAACAATACAAAAATTGTATTGCGACCAAATTATAATTCATGGTTATCAAACATTTGCGTTTAACGCACAGCACGCATGTATTCAACCAAAATGCAGCTTAGTATCTGCTCTCTAATGTTTTGGATATATTGATACAATAAAGCTTTAAAAAAATCTATGATAAGGTACTTTAAAATGAATTTTGTGATTTTGTTTTATATATATTTAAGAAAACAATATTGCTTACATTTATTTGTCTTCGCGCATGGATATTATTCGTTAGTTGCATTGGAACTCCACAAAATTTGCCTTCGTATGACAATTCTTGTATTGAAACACAATATTGTAGCATTGCTATTTTTACACAATACTTGTTTTCCAACTGTGTTGTTTAAGGAGGTAGATACATGTAAAAATCGAATTTTTTATTTCATAAATAGTTAAAATAACATTTCAAAAATATGCCTGCAAATTTTTAGAATGAAAATTGCATTATTTATTGGTTAAAAACTCATTTAAATGTTTCACTTCAACTCGGACTGAAGCAGGGCCTGTTTTTCTATAAGGCCCTGTAGGCCAGGGCCTAATGCCCCCAAATTTTTGGGGCCCCTAAATTTAATTTTGTATTATGCTAAAGGCTTTAAATCCCCAAAACATCAGTAAACTAAAAAAAAGTCTGATGCTCCACTTCGGTTTACGCTCAATTTTGAAAGAAATGGACCAAACGCTATTGTTTTGATCAAAGTATATAAGGAATAATATAAAATTGAAGCAAAAATTTGATACATAGGTCTATAGCATCATCATTACTGGAAATCATACACAAAATTTTCCGTAAAAGTTCCCCCAAAATAGGCTGTGCCTATAATCTGAGATTTCCTAGAACAGGCCTTGGCTGAGGGCTTTGTCAAAATGTTAAACACACGTTTTTTCTGAGTGTACATAGTTTCTAAAATTTTCAGCTACATTTTTTGTGGGTTAGATAACCTTCCCGCTAATGGTCTGTGTAATAATATCTATGTACTTCTTGAGACTGGTCAAGGAATTGATGTCTTTCACCTGAACCCCATACCGAATCCCATGGTTCGCTGGTCACAACACGAGATTTGTGCCGTAATTGGTGTGTCCCACATCCAGTGTGAATCAAAATATTTTTTTCCTACAGACAAAAAGAGAAAGTATTGGAACAGATTTATGCCCTCCAGTCTATTGTTTTCTTTAATTGTTGTTCTGGTGTTTTCTCGCAATTTCGGATTAGAAGGCGCGGCTTACTGAACTCAATGGCGAGTCTCCGAAGCATGTTTTGAAACTCTTAATTTGTCTTTCCTTGTCCAGAAACATCTTAAAATTACTTGTTGCAACTGGTGTAGTTACCGACAACAAGGGTCTTTTGAATAATTGCGTGAAGTAGCATGGATTGCCGTAATCATTTTGCTGTTTATTTTGCTTGTCATCATTTCAAAAATGGAAGTGGTGATACTAAATAAAAACTTGTGTGCTACATATAAAGGGAAATACTGGAAAAATTTAATAATTGAACTGTTGTGGTTTCTATAGTTATTTGAATAATTTCAGTTTAATGAAAATTCTCGTTAGTCTTAAGTTAAATGTGATGTAGCAACACTTTTGGATGCCTGTGATTCGTCGCTATTTTTAAGTTTTTCAATATATAGTTTTTTTAATAAATGCGAAATATTGAACTTTAATTGTCACAATTTTTGATAATGTTTGTGATTCAACATAACTTAAAAATATCAAGAGAAATTTTGATAACAAAGTAAAAAACATCCCATCTTAAATACATATAGAAAAATACATGCTTTTTCTATTAAAAAAATATTTACGCCCTTTAATTTTGTTACGCAAAGTTGTGATTTTTATGTTGTTTTCGAATATTTTTTCTGATGATCCCCTTCGCTTTTTTATTTTGATTTTTATTCATTATTATTGTAAGTAACACACTCAGGATTTCTCTGAAGTTAAATGATGGAATTACATCTAAAATAAAAAAAATACTCTATTCACGATATTTATTCAGTGGAAGAAGCATTTTGCATTTTTAATGTAAGGACTATGAGTTTGACACTGAAAATACATAAAAGTTTGTCATAAATATTGCAGGCAAAAAATGCTTCTTCAACTTTTTATATAATCATAATATATTCGATTATTGTAATAATAAAATATTGATTCTATAAAGTATTCAGATGCTTTCATCCCAATTTACGTTTACTCAGTTTTTCTATCATAAAATATTTACTTTTTTGCCAAGTATGGCTCAAATAATTTGCAAGAAAATGAATATGTTTTAAGCACTCCATTACCACCTAGAATTCGTACTGTTTTTTATGAAGGGCTAAATAGTGTTCTTTAATGAAACCCAATTTGGCTCTTTTAATGAAACCAAATTCAATCAAGCATTCTAAAACCGTTTAAGGCTTAACGATTTTAGAACGTTACAAAATATATTCTTTCCCATACAATCAGTAACACCAAAAAAAAAATTCGTTAACAACGTACAGAATCTCGCTCTATGTTCCAGATTTTCATTCACTTAATTACATACTATAATTAAACAACCAGAATAATCTATGCTTCTCTAGAAAGTTAATGCTTGGTTTCAACATATGCTTAGTTTCGTTAGTTCGCTAGAAACTAACGAAACTAAGCATATGTTCCCACATACGAAAAGAATGAAATACAATTATACGAATTTCAGGATTCTCACGCATTTAGAATAAATTGTGATGCTATGAAACGTGTCTTCTAACGCGTTTTAAATATCAGGGGAAAATACTTTTGTTGAATTATTATTTTATTTATCTATTTTATATTCGAAATGTTCATATTCTTTGCATGCATTTTACTACAGATAAATTAATAAACGTTTCACAGCGGGTATTGCTTGGTATTGGGTAAAACTTTATTCAATAATTCGCTTAGTAAATGAACTTATTTTTTCTTTTTTTTTTCTTTTTTAATTGATACATATTTAGATTTAATTCAAAATCATTTTAATAAAAAATGTATGAAAAATATTTTCTGAGTGAAAGTGATGGTATCATTTTTTGTGTTAATATAATTATTTTTACTACGTTACTATTAGCCCTTTCACTGTCCGTTGAAAGAATTCAATAACATAGGAGACAATCTTATTATGTTCATTATATTTAAATAGTTTAATTTTAATATTCTCTTTTAATTTTTTTCAAATAAAATTCAATTAAAAAGGACAATTCCATTCATTCGATAACTTAAATGAAGTTATATTCTACACACATTCACACAATTAATTTAGTTTAGTATTTTTAAATAATTTATATTTTGTTATTGTCTTACGAAATAATAATATTTTGTTTAAATGGTTTTAATATTATTATGTACATCATTTCTGTATTAAACGAAAATATAAAATGTAATAATGTATAAAATGTGATATCCATAAATTTATATTCTATACCCAATCACGCAATTAATTAAGTTTAGTATCTTTAAATCATTTATATTTTGTTATTATTTTACAAAATAATAATGTTTTGTATAAGTGGTTTTATAATATTATTATGTACTTCATTTCTGTATTAAACGAAAATATAAAATTTAATATAAAGTTTTTAAAGAATGTATTGCGTAAAAAAAGAGTACAATTTATTTTAAAATATTACACAATAATCTTATTAATGAACTATTAATCCTTATAAAAACATTTTAAAAATTGTTATTAATATTATTTACTAGAAAAAGTCAAAGGTCATTTGCAAAACCGCTTATTAGTATGGAAAAAATATTACTGCATTCTCGCTCAGTAGATAATGTAAATGCAATACAATACAATAAAATATGTGCAAAAATGCACTAACATTCTTTACACAAAAATAATTAAAAAAATGAGTTATATTGTAAGAACTTTCAAACGTTAAAATCAGCTTCAAAACAGAAACAAAACATCCCGATTAACGTTTCCCTTTCACTCGAAAAGTTGCTTTAATACATTCTAATGTGCCATCTTTAATGCAAAAAATATGTCAGGATTTGAGAAAAAATGTAAATGGCACTTCGATTTCTTCTAAACTAACAACATTAATTCAATCTGCTTCAAAAAATAGTTTTAAATAAAGTGCATAAACACAGACGCCCAATTATACAGGTTCCTTAATGCAAGATTAATTTTTAGGAAGAATTTTTTTTTTCATTTTTTTCTAAAAATTATGGAGTGTTCTGACATGTCATCATTATTTTTTGTTTTATAATTTGTCCCTTTATCTCTTGTGAAAAATGTTTATTATTGAGTTATTTAATTAACTTAGGACTGTGTGCTTGCAAAAAAATGCCATAAAAATAGCAAAAAATGTTTGATGAGTTTCCTGTTAAACAGAGCGAAAAGGTCAAGGTAACATTTTTTAATATATGTTATTCATATTGTATACTGAGAAACTTTAGGATGTAAATATAAACAAGATTTTTTCACCCCCTGATGGGATGTCTTGATTTTTTTTATAATTCTAAATAAGGTATTTCTTTAAACTATTGAATGCTAAAAATTACTCATCTAAGCTATTCACAACGGAAAGGCTTTTTCTTTCACTGTTTTTTTAATAACAAGTGTCATGCTTTTAGTAAGGTGTCAACCGTGTGATACTATCAACGAAGAGCGAAAGTGCAATTTCCCATTTAAAGTGAAGTTATTAAAAGGAAAGAAGAAAATTAAATGGTACACTTTTCCTATAAGAATACGTAAACTTTAAAAAAAAATCAATCTTTTTTTCAGTTGAAATCGCATATAGGAATATACTTAAATGCATTTAAGAAAAATATGAATCGAAGCACTGTTTATTATATTTGTTTTATATATTGTATTAAAAATATTTTTATTTTCGCATAATTTGCAACTAAATTTTCTAACACAATTCGAGTTTCGTTATAGAAGAATATTTTTTATAAACCTAACTTATAAGGGGAGAATTATTTCGTTTTTTATCATATGTAGTTCCTCTACGAAGATACATTTTATTGGAAAATCGCTAAGAATGAATTGGTTGAATTAAGAGAAAGATTTGAAAATTATTTATAAACATTAACTTTGCATAAAAATACAAAAAAAAATCCTTATTAATTCAAATTCATGCATTTCCTTTAAACCACAAACAATTCACTGAATAACGGAAATACAATTTATAATTTCTTTGATCAAAACAGAAATTATTTGTGAAAATTGTGGAAAGAATTAGTACTAACAGACAAGTTTACTGAGTGTACAGTGATATTATTAATTCTATACACTTAACTTAAATCACAACTGAATGTCTTATAATTTTAATCAAAATGCATTTCTAAAATTCCCTTTAAACATATTACTTAGATTTTTCCAGCGTTATGCAAAATCTAATTGACTTTAAATTATTTGTTTATAGTACCTTAGAAATATTGATGCCCAAATTAACTTATAAATACGGTATTTTTTTAAGCTTACGTATTTCGAATGCTTTGTGTTTTACTTTTAAATATTAAATATTTGGCTTAAAAAGCAATTTTTGTAAACATTTCCTTTTCCAGTTTCTCTTAACAATTAATAATAACTTTTTTTATCAAAGGAACAACAACAACAAAATAAGTCAAACATACGCCAAGGGGAAACAGGGAGATCCCGTATAAGCGATATTATTTTAATTGGTATCATTAAAATAATCAAGAATTTACTTTACTAAATTGTGTGATTTAAATACATAACATGAATAAAAACATGCATTTAGAATATTTGTCAACCGTATTTTTTCATGAAGTTTATTTCTGTACCCTCCCCCTTCCCCCCCCCCCCCCCATTTTTAAGGCCTTTTAACGTTCATAACAGTCCCATTATATAGTAAAATTAATTCTTCGTTTTTTTTTATTTTTTTCCCCAAGCTAAATTTTAAATCATTTTCAAAACATTTTAAATTTCTTTAAATGAGGCCATACATTTAAAAATGTATGTTTAATTAAGTAAAAGCTTTATTTCTGTGTAAGCTCAGTAAATGCCGAATTCAACCCTTCGTAATGTAAGGGTAATTAAGGAGTAATTAATCATAAAACGATCTGTTCACTTCCTTATCACAATTTACATAATTAATTGCTTTTATTATTAATCGCCGAAAACTATTCAGAAAACTATTTACTGTTTGCTTACCCAATCAGAAATACGTTTTTAAAAGGTTTTAAGTGTATTTAACTAATGCATATATGTAATAAGTTTTTTGTTGTAAGGTTTTTATGAATAGAATTATTAAATTTTTATGCGGATTTAAGCCACCTTTTAACTACATATAATAACCACTTAAAATAAATAAAATTAGGTATAAAAAACGAGATGTTGAACCGCTCTAAAGTTTTAGTTTGATAATTTTAAAAAAAAATTCAATCAATGTTCAGAAAATATTTAATCGTTTGCTAAACTAACAAGATATATTTGCTTTAAGTTTCAGTGAATTTAACCTAGGCAATTGTGTATCACAAAATAGTTTGTCGTAACGTTTTTATGACGTAAAGTTCACAATAGTATGATCAAATTTCTATGTTTTTTAAGACACACTTTTTAGTTCAACTACAATTGAAAATTTAAACAAAGCAATATTTATAGAGACTAGCAAATATGATAAGCATCTAAAATAAATAAAATTATAATTATAAAAAGAATCCAAGAATTGAACAAATTTTAAGTTTTCGTTAGATATTTTATAATTTTAGTTTATAAAATTAATATATAAAAAATTCATACATATGTAAATGTTATTTTTTTAAATAATTTAAAGTTATAAAAAATATTATCTATCCTCTTACCGGACAAAATACCAATCGATGTGCCAAAGCAATCCCCCATATACCACCCACACCTATAAATATCAAATATCTTTAAAATATTTAAATATATCCTACCTCAATATTCCAAACTATCCTATGAGAGATGCTGATTGTGTGAATGATCCGCTTCACCGCTAATGAAGTTATATATGACTCCCAGGAGCAATCTCTTTCTATTGCGATTGGCAGATTCCGTGGTAAGTAGGTTAACGCAACTGACGTACGTTTTGTTGTCATCCCACCTTAAAGTGAAATTCGCATCTTCGAGAGATTCGTTGCGAAATAACGCATCAGTGTTTGTTTTTTAACCTGTTTTTACTAAGATTGATTAAACGTGTTAGTTTGCTTTTAATTAGAAAAGAGAAATGATTTTGTTTGGGATCTTATATTATTACTGTTAAACTGGTAATTTAAGATCACAACAAAACGCAAATAACGCATTGAAATAACTCATCAGTGTTTTATTTTAACCTGTTTTCACTAAGATTGATTGAACTTATTAATTTGCTTTTAATTAGAATATAGAAAGGATTTTGCTTGTGATCTTTAAATGAGTCAGCATGTCCAAGAAGGCAAGAGCATCAATGGGATTTTGCGGAAGTCATTCAAGAGTTAGAAGTGGTTGATTAGTATAATTGATTGATTAATAGCTAACTAGTATAATTGAGTTAGTTAGTAAATAATCAGTAAAATTGAGGTTGATTAGTAGTTAACTTAAACCAAAAAAATAAATTTAACCGTTCTTATTCACATCTCTGAAATACAACCAGCAATTGAACAGGTTCTTTTTTACAATACAAACTTTAAAGTATGATTCAAATAACATCAAATGAAGATAAAGAACTAGGCAAAAAAACTTATTTGTGTAACATATGTGTATACGCATTTAAACGCACACAAGTGTTAAATCAACGCTCGAAATAGCGGTGGCAGCTATAATGTTCCAAACTTCCGGTGCCATTTTGAACCAAACCCTTTTTTTAATGCAAAATCGCAATGATTTTCTTACTCAAAAATATTTTATACGTCTTTGTTAAGGCTTTTGTCTACCTATTTGTAAACTACCATTACAAATAATTACTAATTTAACACAGATTATATCCAATATTCGCATTTAAATTGTGATTTCCCTTCAAGTGCTAAATTTATTTCAATTTAAAATTAAAGCTCAACGAACGATTATACTAAAACCACCATAAGCAACGACATTTTTATAAAGTAATTTTATAATAAAAAAAACAGAAGCTGAAAACAACTCTCCACTTAATGCAGCACAAATACAGCATTTTTAACTTCTTCCTTGGAAGTTGGGAGAAGGTGGGGTTTTACATACCTTTTGTTTTGAGGCTTAAAACCAACACCGGTATTTTTCTTTTGTTTGTTTATATGGGTGGTTGAACCTGTTGTGTTGTGTAAAATAGTTATTGATTGATTATTTCAGGAAAATATTGATTGAAATACATTGTGGTGGCTGTTAGATAGACAGGCTGGCATTGGAGCGTAAAATGAAAAGGCTATTTTGAATGATCTTGAAAATATCAATCTTGTTTTCCGTCCTAAATGTTAAGATGACTTCATTCAATCACCAGATAATGCCTAAATTAATTATAACAAAGACAATTTAAATTTTAAGGACACCAAAAAAATTTTAAAATTGTACATTTTATTTAAAATTTTTAAATATGATATTTTTTTAATTAAATTTTATTTAAGGTAAACCACCTACATTAAAAATTGCTATAAAACTTGAATTATAAATCTTAATATTAACACTTATTTTTTATAAGATGTGATTTACAAAAGTGGAAGCTCTATATTGTTTATGTTTATATAACAGTGATTTTCCTTGAGAAATAATTCATATTTAGGTTAAACAGTGATTTTTGAAAATTTAAAATTTTCCTATGTTTTTTTTTTCATTTTCAAAACACGATTTCTCAAGAGGTTGAACAGCTATTGAACAATTAAAACTCTTTTTACCGAATGTTTATAAAACTGTTAATATTACTGTTATTTTGAGTTCCAATTGTAAGTTTATTATTTATAGTCGTTTTTCCATAGTATCAAGCGTAAAAATATACCTGATTTTACAAAAATTCTAACTATTGTCATTCGACTATCTCTTTTTTTTCTTCCTTTTCAAAATATCTATTAGATTTTAGTTTATGGTCTTAAACAAAATTAAATTATATTTGAGAAACTTTTTGAGGAAAATTTATTGGATATAATAAAAAGCTATGTAACAAAAAAAAAGATATTTGTTCAACTTCTTTTAAAATAAAACTTCAGAATCAATTTAATACTCAATAATAAGTTAATACACTATTTAAAGGGGTCCCAATGCCTTTAACAACTATTTATGTTTGTTCAGACGCTATCTCTTCGTTTTCTCTCAGTAAGAGCAAAACGTACATTTGAACGAAAAAAATATCTACATCTCAAAATTGAATTTTTATACACATTTTTCTACTTTTGCCAGAATAGTTTTATAGTTTATTATCAAAATCATGCAAATTATAGTTTTAATGCGCCACTACCTATTAAAAATTACTTATCAAGAATAACATCTAGTAAGAAGAACCATATAGAAGAACTCCATTCCAGTAGGTTTTGTTACGACATACTTGTGAGAGTCTATTAAGTCGATAATGGATATCAAATGACCTAAAGAATGATTATAGCCCAATTTCACTGTCTAAACATTACTAAAAGTCAATTTTATGGTTCGTATCTTTGATGATATAGCTGCATCGTGTAGAGTAGAAAAATTCAAATACGTTTTCTGATGTTTCAAAACAGGTGCTGCAACCGTTATATGCAACACAATGCAATGAGCTCTATCTTTATATTAATGATAGTTGTTAAGAACAAATAGTCTTAAATAGAAGTTCATTCATATATATGATAGTAGCTGATAGTATTTGTAGTGATGGAATATAACCAAGTAACATTATAAGATAAATTTAATAGTAAGTCTTTGAGAATATTTTTAAAGGCATTTTTTCATTTAATTTTTTTTACTAATTAAAACTTTATTAGTATGGATTTACTGGATTTTTATTACTCAATCTTAAGTGATACTTATAGGGGAGAGAAGGGGAATGGCGCCACCTTAAGGGAAATTGAATTTTCATGCAGAATTGTGTTGCAATTAATGTAAATTGTAATGAGCATAGTATACTACAGTTCATAACCTATCTTGTAGTGATTTTTTAAAATTTTAGCTTTAATAGAAACTGAATAAAATTGTATTTTTCTAATGCTCGCACAGTGGCGGGATTACCCCGGTATCTGGGGTAATGCCGCCACACCACTGGGGTTATGCCGCCACATCAATAAACAAAGCAAATAATCTTTAAATAATGGAAAATTTCATAAAATAGCAGTACATATAGAACTAAAATAGGTTTAATTAACTTTGAAATGGTAAATTGTACAGGATACAGCTCTTTTATTAGCTTTCTATGTGCAACTAACCATGCAGGTTTTTTTTTAAAGTTTCGTTGGTCTATTTGACCAGTTCAGTTTTTCTTTTTCGGATACATGGCATCTCTAACGAAAACTAATAGGGTTGTAGGGCCAATATATGAAATTTCTATTTCCGAATTATGGGAAAGTGTTGTACCTTGGGACAATTTTTACATTTATTTTTTTTCTTCGTTAATTATGGTCAAAACAAAAATTTAAAAGCAGCATTTTTACACACCAATATATTCCTCTATAATATATATATTTTTTTAATTCTGGCACCTTGAAATTAAAAAAGTGCCTCTCATTTAAAGTAGAGAGGATAAACTGTCCCAAGGTACAATATGATGTTGTACCTTGGGACATACTTTATAATTCAGTCAATAGTCATACACTTGAACTAATTTGTGTCAGGAAACAAACAAATAAAACTTCAAAATTCAAGAATATATTTTTTTAAATGCAGCAAAATTGCAAGTCCAAATTATTTCACATTATATGATGTAGTCCCAAGGTACAATACGCTTTACTGTCCCAATGTACAATGCACTACATGGTTTAAAAGCAAGATAGAGGCCAATCTAAATGCATTATCATTATTTTCTCATAACCAAAATATTTTAAAATCTTCTATTTTATGAAGAAAATAAAATTCAGTTGACTTTTTGTAAAAGTACAAAGGTAAAAAATTATATTAGAATGAGAAAAATATTTACTTCGGTGTAATGAAATATTATTTTTTGTCACCAATTCATCAATTCAATGATGCTAGTGTTAAATTTTATTATGATGATGTCTGCTGGTTAAGGCTACTATTAGAAATAAACAATGTATGAATGTTGCCAATAGATTCTTAGAAATTGTCAGTGTCCCAAGGTAGAAGCGTCCCAAGGTACAACACTCTCCCTTATGCCGCCATCCTTTTGCATGTGGCGGCATAACCCCAGAGTGATGTGGCGGCATTACCCCAGTAAGACAAAATGGCATAGACGGCTTGTTTACAGAAAAGTAGTTAGCCTAGCGTCCAAACTAATGACGTGATAAAATAGCCAATTAATTACTCTTTTAAATGATATATAACTGATTTATCTAACTTAGAGATATCAGTCACTTATCGCTTAATTTCAGAAGGCTCGAGATTGGATGAAAATCACTAAAAACCGTATTTTTTAAATAACTTTACACCAACTCACCGCACGGCCATGAGCGTCTATACTACAAATTACTTTGTTTCCTGCTACAGGTCAGCGCTCACAGCCCCCCTCCCACACACACCGTTGGCGAGATACAAGGGGTGGCGGCATTACCCGAGGTGGCGGGATTCCCCTTCTCTCCCCTACACAGTAAAAATATCATGTGATAGTAGGGAAAATTTCCGACACCAAAATTGACAGAAAATATCCGTAATGCTACGGAAAAATACGTCGACAGATTTTTCCCATAGCAAGGCAACGCAGAAAATAATCGTGAAAACAGATTTTTTCTGTATTGCTGGGTACGCGTCATACAAAAAAAGAAACTCCCGACTCGTATACGAAACCCCATGATCGGAACCCCGCGCTGTAGTTCAAGTAAACAGAAATATTCTGTAGGAAAATAATAGAAATGTTTTTTTTTTTCAACAAGATTTTCCTGCAGTGCATTATTCAGAGATACATAACTAAAACCCAACATTTTAAGAGTTGTGCTTCTTTGTGTATGAGAATAGAAAAAAAAATTTAGTCTCACTCCCATAAATCTCAGTCATTAAACGCATGTTTAATGCACCTTCAGAACTTTCATTAAATGTCCTGTAAATTGCCGAGTTATTCCATTTCTTGCAATGGTTCAGTGCTATTCCCGGTTTTTGTCAACGACCTTAATGAAATGAACCGAGCATCTAAAAGTGAAAAGAAGGAGTTGGGTAGGTCCTAGATAAATAACTCAGTTTAAATAAAGATACTATTTTTGGCGACTTAACTCACTTATCACTTGGCTCAAATTTTATCATATTTGATGCTACTAAAAAAACTATTTCAAGCTTTATTATTAGTAATACACAAGGAATATTTTATGTCAATACCATTGCATAAAATATATCAGTATGTATGTTTGTTTTCTGAAACTATCAAGTTATTGTTCGGTTCTGGCCTTGAAAGTATGCCAAGTCTTTTCGCCAAACTCACGTGACTTAGGTCGTCTACTATAGGGATGTATGTCCCCATTTAGGTTTGTCAATGATCGGTTTATCTTTATTAAATGTCTTTGTGTGGAGTTTCTTCCCGCGTTCTTTTCCGTTGTATCTCTTCAGCGGCAATTTTCTTAGCATTTCTTGCTTCATTGCGGAAAGCTGTTAGCTAGCCCATCTCGGCAATGGAGAAACACCCGCCTCACAATAAATCAAGGCTGTCACGAAACAAGTAAAAATAAATAAGCAAATGAGATTTAAAAGACATAGTGAACCCAAACAGATTAAATTTTTCTATCGTCTCAGATCAGTAGCTTCATGGATAGCATTATTACGCATCATTGCAATTAATGACAGTTTCTCGTGGTTCTATCCTGCTAATGTACAGCATGTGATTAATTGTAGTGGGGGAAATGCTGACATTTTTTAATTCCGAAAACTCGACAAGATGCGTTCAATAAACTCTCTGACTATTTGTTCAAAAGAAATTTTGGATTGCTCTTCAATCTTGTCTTGTGCTTGGAATTACGAAATCTAATTTGGATCCGTGGATATAATGGAATATCATATTTTCTATTTTTATCTTAATATCTTAATTTAACATTATTTGAACTATGATGCTTATTTAGTTCAAAATTAAGTGCCAAAGGAAGGATAAATCAACGCCTCTTTATTTCTTTGAGATAAACACTTATTTCTGAAAATAAACTAGCAATCATAATTTTTTAAAGAAAAATTATGGCTTGAAGTTTCACTTGAAGCTGAATAAACTATCAAATTTATTTATTTATTTATTTATTTATTTATTTATTTATTTATTTATTTATTTATTTATTTATTTATTTATTTATTTATTTATTTATTTATTTATTTATTTATTTATTTATTTATTTATTTATTTATTTATTTATTTATTTATTTATTTATTTATTTATTTATTTATTTATTTATTTATTTATTTATTTATTTATTTATTTATTTATTTATTTATTTATTTATTTATTTATTTATTTATTTATTTATTTATTTATTTATTTATTTATTTATTTATTTATTTAAAAAATACACGCACTACAGATGAGTTAATCCAGTTACAGAGGTACATAAAAAAAACATATATTACACCAAAACAAAACCGCAAATGCACTCGAAAATTCTATAAAAAATACATATAATAAGTTAGATATTCGAAAATATGTAGCTTTGAAAACTTTAGAAGTCATATTAAAAATACCCCAATCATTGGGAGAACTTTTCGTACAATTTATAAATTTTATATAAGTAAAAATAATTAATGGCTTATGATTTTTTGGAAACATAAACACAAAAACGATGATTTCTAAGTCTACATGAAATAGAAAAAGGAACAGAATTAAGAATATCAACGCAATCTATTTTTCATATCTATTTCATCTACACTGTTTTTATTACATATTTATTCTATTTAACTTCTACGCTATTTCTCTCTCAGTAATTAAGGTACACATATTTTCATATAAACCTAAACAAACAATTTTTTGAAATAATAAACCCATAACCATTAAAATCCAATTTTTTACTAATACCTCTAAGAATAACCATCCTTTACTAATCTTTTACCAACGTACATCCCAAAAACAAACACCAAACAATTTCCCCGCGAGACATATTAATAATTAAACTATAAAATAAAACAGCATTAGCTTAGCAAATGATAAAAAGATATTAACTTTCATTTTCAATGCAATTATCGTGAAATATGTCTCTCTTTGTTCTTATTTTTAACCCTCCTGTCGGCCATACGTCCATTCAAACATTTGGCACAGCGCCCTGAGCGATCGAATTTAGCTTCTTTTTTTCGTAGCTCTTACAACCTAAACCAAATAATCCCTAAATGCCGAATAATACTGCATAATTCCCTCGAATTCTTATAATTGACTCTCTTAATTAGCAGCTCAAAAACTAGTCTTTGGGGTCCGATAAAATGAAATGAAGGACTACTTCATGTATTCGAGAAGCATTCAAATTCGCGATATTTGTACGTTTTCGATCTTTAAACGGTTATTTTGGTTGGAAATGAGGGAACTACTTCGTAATTTTGGCTTTCAATAAGAAGATGGTATTTATAGAAAAATGCTTTAGAGTTTTTGTCTTTGAAGGGCTTTTACGTCCTTCATTTGCGTTTTTTATAGTACTTTTGAATAAAAGCAAAATTTCTTAATGACTGTTTGAATATCCTACATAGAATATGTTTAAATGGTTTCCAACTATTACAACTTTTTGATAACATAACAAAGTCTCATATAAAAAATTCAAATATAATTTATTAGAAAGAGAATAAGGATTTAAAATTAATTGGGAGTCGAACACAGTGTGAAAACAAGCTACTCAGTTTATGCACAATAAATAGAAAAATAATAATGAATACAAATTCTTTTGTTAGAGCAACGCCTTTCTCTTGCTTATGCCCTTCCTGTAAAAAAATTTTGCAAGAAAACAAAATATTTCTGTTATTTTCCTACATAAACTTTTTGTTTTAAAAAAATTCAGAAATTTTCTGTAAAATTACATCTCAATTTTTTTCTGCAATATAATAGGATTTCCTTTACAATATTGGTATTCATTGTGACAGTTTTAATACTCCATCCATATAAGTTATTTATTATTGTTTCTTAATTTAATTTAGTTAAAAACAACCATATTTATATTTTAAAAACCAGAATACCTTTTTTTTCACTCTGAAGGGTAAATTTTAACTGTTTTATAAATTTTTAATCATTACGTTATTTGAACCAAAAAAAATCGCAACAGTTGGCATAAGTCTTCTCGTTTTTCTAACTTAGAAATTCTTTATACAGATTCTCAAAATTATAATAATAGCAAATATTCGGTTTCTATAACGAAAATAAACTTTAAAAGTTTTATACGGTTTAATTAAATACCTTTTAGTGTTCACTATCAATGAAATATGCAATGTATATATTGATGGCATTAAAAAAACACATTTTTGTAATACAATATATCTATTTGTAAATAAATATGATAAACCCCTTCTTTGGCTCAAGAAAATAATACCGTAATTGTTTCATAATAAACCTTTATTGAAATTCTATGTTAAACCCTTTTTTTTTTAATATTATTTATTGGATTATTTTATTTGATCTTCTGAATCCGAATTTTGTTTTTGTTTTTTATTTGTATAATGTAACTTAGAAAACCTGAATAAAGTACTTATAACAGTAAAACTTGTAATAGCAAGACTACAAACCCTTTACCACATAATAAAACTCTTTTAAATTTACTGTTTGAATGGTATCCATGGAAAGTAAGATTTAATTACTAAACTTTTATAATAATTAAAAGTGCTCCCCCAACAAAGTTCCCCTTTTAAATGTTACCTCGTTAAAATAAATTATGACTTCAAAAGGTTAAGAGGCTATGATTGGTCGAAAATAGCTTATTTCTCATGGAATTTCTTTTACATTCATAATGCAATTCTTTCTTAAATTCCTTATACATTTCTTTCTACAATTTTTATAATACTGTTTCTGCATTCTTCTAAAATATAAAGAGGACTAAGTAGTTGCTTTTCTTCTCATTTAACCATTTGACACACTGACGAAGTGAAAAGCAGTGGTAAAATACACGTAAAAATTCAATAGTATACACTCTTAAAACAAACACTCCTAATTTAACTCAGTCTGAGTGGATTTCACTCCTCCAGACTGGAAAATTCACTTCTCCTTTTGGAGTGGATCCTTTGTGTGTTAAACCTCCGACAGGATCACTCCAAACGAGTGATTTTAACTCAGTCTGAGTAAATATGCATGCCTTTACGGTGTCGAAAATGCACTTCTCCAACTGGAGTGGATTTCACTCTTTTGTTTTAAGAATGTAGTTAAACTCTGTTTTTCCAAATGTAAAGACTACCTATCAAATGTAGAGATCCAGACCAGTGTAATTTAAGTCTCTGAATTGAAGAGCTTAGTGGAAAAACGTGCTAAGTGACATTTTATAAAAAAAAAAAATGAGATTTTGTTGTCAATGAACATACTTCAACGATAACAGCTTCCACTTTATCATATAATTTAAGTTTAACGTATTTTTTCCGGTTTGCAAATACGTTCAAACTAAGCTTAGAACGTTCTTCCACTAAGCTCTTCCATTTAGAAATGTAGGGACTCTAAAGTCAAATCCGCAAATAGCATACTAATACACAGTAAATTATTTTCTGAATTGATTGAAATTAGTTCTCCAGTTTTCTATTTTGCATCTATATGTGTAACAAAGGATTCATTCATAAGCAAAGCACGTGACTTTCAAAAGAAAATGGCAACAAATGTCCATTTCTCAAAAATAGAAACCGATTGATTGTGAAGATGCGAGCCTTCAATGCCCGTGTCCAGTGTAAAATTGTACCCTTCACTGTATCATTATGATGTCATTAATCTACCCAACAAATATTAGGGCAAGATAACGGAGGATCGTGACAAAGGTAGGAATGAGGACAACAAAGAAAACTTCAAATCAACTCGAAGTGTGTGTGAAATGTCTTCATGGTTCGCTTGCCAACGCTCTCTCTTTTCACAGGATTCCTACAAACTTTTTATCTATTTGAGGCGATAAGACGATGTGAGTTGCTATTATTAATAGAATTGAAGTGAGTTTTTATTTAAAATATGCTAATGGTGGGGATGAATAAGCGTTGCTCTTTTATTGAAATTCAGATCGTTATGAGTGATAATGAAATATTTCGTTTTTCAATGGGAATGCGAAGTTTGTTGTACTTTTTTTAAATACAGATTGTCTGGAAATGTGTTTTGTTGGTCTGTTGACTGTGTGTTTAGGAAAGTGTTTCAGTTTTAATTCATTGCACTTTCGTTCTTAATATGTTTGTACTTCTGTCGAAAAAATATATAATTTTAATTATTTACTTTACAGTTGTTATGGTATGGTATGGTAGGTACATATATATTCCAGCTTGTGTGCTTGTTCAGAGAACCGCTTATAAGCTTTCGTCAAGTGGGACAGACACACAGAAAGAGTTTTTACAAGCACAAGAGACACACAAAGAAAGGACAACACAAACACATAGAAAAACTACATAATTTATTGACTACAGTTGTTTCCTCACAATAGCTATTGACTAATTGAACTGTTGATTCAGAGTTTTGAATGATAATAATGGTCTCGTTTATCGTGCGAAGATAAGCTACCCAAGCACCATGGTGTTAGTTAGTACCAGATGTTTAGGTTAAGGTAAACAGCACTGAAAAATATTGCGTAGCTGAGCAGTTAAATTTTTACCAGTAATGTTCCTAGAAAATATCATTAAATTTCCCTAAAAATTTAAAAACTATTCTATGTGAGCAGTAACTTTCCTGGAAATGTAAAACAATCAAACCACGCCGTGGCCATGATGAACGATTATATTGAACTGTCTAAAAATATATACGTTAAATGTCTTTTGTTTCTGGGAAAATCAAAAATCCGAAAAAGAGATGTAAACTTGAAAAAGCCAGAAACGCTTGCGATGTATAACAAGAAGTTCTTAAAGAACTAAAATAGCCTACTTTCCTGTTACTTAAATACTTACCAAAATTCTTATCTTGAAAAAACTAGGCTCGTATCAGTAAGCGACATCAACAACCGTTTTTCCACATTAAATTTAAAATAAATTTCACTAAACGCAGCATCTAACTAAACACAGCACTAAACACAGCTTTATTTGCAGTTATAAATAATATTTAATTTTTCGTAGAACAAAAACCAAAAAACTACTCCTCAATAAACATTTACTTGCTAAATTCGGCTAGTTTCATTTATTTTATTTCGAAAATTAAATAATTATAACGTAAATCGTTTGCAAAAATTTATATTTCAAAGAATAAATATGTAATATTCCTCGCTTTTAAATAGAATGAAAACAATTCGTAGTGAAATATATATTTGACGTCATCTTAAATTGACCGATGACTCAAAAATAAATTTATTTTAATTTATTGTCTAAAAGAATTAAAGTTTCTCAAGCAATTGTTGCGATGGCAATGGTGATTAAATTCTAATGAAAATGGCTTCCTAATGCTTTTTAAATGAGCATTAAATTTTGATGTTTTTAAATAATTGAAGTACTTCGAATTCGAATTCTTTTCTGAAATTTTCAATGTATACTAATTTCGATGCGCTGAATTTTTTGACGTATCTCACTTGTCCGTAGCATTTGTAGTTAAATTCAGCGATTCAAATGACTCGAAATTGAATTTCAATGCTAATTCAATGGGAAATTCGTCGTCAAATAGTAGATTTATGTCCATCCTATCGTACAGACAGACGGACAAAAAGTATGAAAGTTGGGTGTCTGAGGTTATACCTTTCTAATAAAAAAAGAATTTTTAAGATCGGATTGCTAGAACTGATTTTGGAAGGGGGGTACGGACGGACAGACGGACAGACGGACGGACAGACGGACAGACGGACGGACGGACATCGACCGCATGTCAATACCTACTTTTTTATTTTTTTTTAATTCTTCGAATTAAAAAAAAAAGAAAAGTAGGCTAAAAATGCGAGAAGATATAAGAACGAGCGCGCAGAAGCAAATACGTACTAAATGAAGTAACACACACTTTGGAGGATCATGGTTTTACAACAACAAAAAAATCCATATAAAATTATGGTTAACGAGGTCTAGAAATCAATTGAAATCAGTTTACAATGATTACTCTAAATCTAAAATATGCAATCGTTTCAAAACTTTATATCTATAAATATGAAGTATTGTTACACTGATTTACCACTTTTAGAGAATTTTTTCTAAGAAACTATTATGGTAAAAATAAAAAATAATAAAGCATTCAAGTTTTTTCTATGTTTGCAAATTAGAGATTGCATTTGTTCAACATTGTTCCCCGTCTGGTCTTAAATAATATAATACAAATGTAGTACTTAAAACTTCACTTAGTGCTTTAAATTTGCCTTATCTATGTTTGATTACTATTTTTTCCTTCTCAGCAAAAATATCTAAACTGAATGTAGTCATGAATACTGATTTATTTTCAATCTTATAGCGTCATACAATTCTACATACAAATTGAATACATCCAAGTGCCACAACTAAAAGCGTTTGACCCGTTTGTTAAAAAAATCTACCCTTTTTTAATTTGCCTTTTCTTACTCGAATTTCCTTTTCTTTTTTGGGAGGAAGCTAAGAAAATAGGAAATCTTAAGATCACAATATGCTCACGCAATGCTCTCTGCCTTTAAGTGCCTACAGAAGTGCTGCTGTTTTATGCATTTATTCATGACACAGACTTAGTATACCGCAAACCTTGACTAAACGTAACTTCTTCAATAAAATGTTTAGTACTTTTCGTGCATCCGCGTCATTTGCAAGACTTCTGAAATTTTTATAGTCGCATCCTTAAATTTCATCTCATTCGAGTTGCTGGCCCCGTGACTTCCTAAAATAAACTTTAAGCTTGTTATCTCGAAATATTAGATCACTGGATTGTATATGGTAATATCCCGCTCCCGTGGTGACATTATTTAAAAGGTTAAATAAGCTTGCATTCCCAATTTCGGAGACAATTGGTGTAAAATTGAAAGTTTTGTTTTTTTAACTACTTACCAGTAAGGCTTAAGTTATATATGATCGGCTACTATCTTTTCCGTTGCATTGAAATCTACTTGCGCTTTTATTCGTTATCTTACCTTAATTTTAAAAATTCAAAATTCGTTCTATTAGCGTGGTACTTGACCCAAAGCCATTTTCTCAAAATTAAAAAAAAATGTGTTGCAAGTTGTAATCGGAACTATGTACTTATTTTTGTGGATGATGAGTGTGCAAGAGTGGCTCTTTCATAAGATATTTTTAAAAACAGCTGCAGAAAAATTTGTTTATGGGGTGTCTCATGTCATACAATGGCCAAACCGTTTTGTCCACCTAGAAACTCTTTTCCCAATGCATGTCAGAAAAGCCAGAGGGTCACAACAAAATACTTTCTTCCATCATCTAAGGTATACAAAAAAAATCCAAATTATATACTAAAGAAAACCAGTATTTAATGAATAAGCAATGATCAACTCGCTATTTATTAAAAGGAATCTAATCCGTATAAATCTTGTGTTGAAGCTGTTCTACGTGACAGTTAATGGTAAATATATACTTGTTTTCTATAAAAATTTCAGTAAATATTTATAATAAAAGGAAAGAAGACTATTTTAGTTTTTTAGAACTTCTTGTGTATGTTTAAATCCCCATTGTGTCACCAATGACCAAATTTTAAAATGTGAGACAACCATGCGAGTATCATAAGTGATTATTACTGCTTGCACACGTAAACCCAATTCAATTTAAATCTATATCCCACCCAAAAAATCTATTTTTACAACCAACTATTTGTCCAACATGACATAGAACGTTGGTCAATCAATATGACAAAGTAATTGGCAGGATGTCAAACAAGCCCTTGTTTGTCAAATTGCAAAGCCCCGAACCAAAGGAAGGCACGCATGTTCTTCGCACAATAGTAATGACTAATTAAGTTCACTTTCTAGAGATAGTAACTGAGGAAGGATTCGTTCAATGACTTTATTATAACAATAATTCCAAAGAAAGACTTCGTTTTTCTTATTCATGGACGTCTTGATTATACATTGTTTCTATGTTTAAAAATGCTGTATGGTAAGTTATATTTTTATGGTTATTTATGTATTTTGAGATGGAATTTTTTGGTCCCGCGTGCAAAAGAAACGTATTAAGTTAATCAAATTTACTAGAGGCCAATGTTTTTTTAATCATAGGCTTCTCAGTACAATCCTTTAATATGTTAGTGAGCACGCCCATGCTTGTACCTTTCTTATAATAATGCCCTGCAGTTATTATAAAATATTCCCGAATTAAATCCAGCAATATGTTCTGACAAACATAGAATTTGTATTTTATTGTTAGAATATAGTATATAAACAAATAGAAATTTTTAAATGGTTCTTCTTGGTGTTTCCAAGCTTACTTTTTGTATATGTTTAAACATATTTTTAATGCATTTTACAATATTTGAAACTCTCTATTATTGTAAAACAAAGTATATCAAAAAGCAAAAGCTCTTACAGACATAGAAAATGTATTAGTATATCCAAAACACAAATATTCATATATATTCATACTGTATTTGAGCAGTGTATTCGTACATAAAACATAAAATTGATAAAGTTATATGACAATTTTTAATGTGCAAAAAGTTATTTAAAAAATTAGAATTCAAATTATACAAAACGACCTATGTTGTATCGCTTTCATTGTGAAACTTATGTATCACACATTTTCTACTACATTTAACTTATAATTATTTTTTAAATATATGGGTCGTAAAAAGCTTTCTATTTTAAATAAAGGCCCCTTTTTCAGATCTTTACGATAGACACCAACGACAATTTTATAATTGGTGTTCTTTGCCAAAGGGCGAATAACAAAAAAAAAAGTAGTTTTAATATAGATTTATGGTAATATTTTAAACTGGTAATGCTTTCTTACCAGTTTTATGCGTCTTAGCAATTTGTATTGATTACCACACTGTGTGCAAAGAAATCCCTTAATTATACTAAATCTCCGTGCAAGTCATTAGAGATAGTATCTCTAAGTTTATTATTTTGCTTCAAAAAATAATTTATAACAAAATAAATAATTAATCATTTATTTTAAGTAAAAAACATCTTTTAACTATATTTTTACCTCGAAAGATTTTCAAGAACAATATAAGTGTATCATGTGACCTTTTTTCTATGACACACTGAAAGAAATAAAAAATCAAAAATTAAAAATAAAGATGACATATGCTTTCAATTAGCAGGGAAAATAATACGTATGGCGTCAATTTTATTGCTCTTGCATAAACACTTCTTGAAAATTTAATTTCAATTAGTGTACAACTAATATAAACCTTCTAAAATAACCACATAATATTTATTTATTTCTAACTTGATAATTCACAAACACCTTTAAACATTGCATGTACTAATTTTGAATTTGAGTACTTGTGATCTGAATATATAATAAAGCTGTTCTTTATAAACATAAGAATCTATGAATAATATTTAGAAAAAATGCGTTCTGGAAAACTCTACTTTAAAAAAAATTTTAATACAAATTGCCTTCGAATTTTAATCCATTAAATATATTTATCCATGTCGTATTTTTGAATTTGAGGACTTGTGATTTAAATTTTGGATAATTTAATGGAGCTGATCTCTATAAATATTAATTTTTAAAAAATATGTTTAAAAGATTATCATTTCGAAACAATGTATTCTGGAAAACTAAACTCTTTAATTTTGAATCGATCGCCAACTTTCTAAATGAATTATTGGTAAAAACCCTAATTTGAAATCTTTGTCAGAAATTGTTTTTCTTTTGTAAACGAAAATTTCCCTGTACTTTTTGTCGATAAAAACTTCAGAATTAAATTTGCATACGAATCTCAGAAACCAAAAACTGATAATCGAAAAAATTAGCAGTTGTAAATTGACGATTTCTAGATTAAATACTTTTCCAGGTTTTTTCTTGCTACAACACACACCAATCCTACACAATAGGTTAAGTAACCAAAGTTTTCAATTCATCACTAAATCATAAAGGGCTTGCAATTACTCTTTGGACCAGGCCTTTATCTTTTTAGACTTTTCATAGCAAGTCAGACATTTGAAATACCCCAACATATTTTATAGCACAACTAACTTGACAATAGACCCGAAATAGGTTAAACTCGACAGTTTGTACACTTAAGCAAGTGGACCACGCACAGTCATTTCTAATGTTTTCAAAATCACTTCCAGAATGAATCATTCTGCTTCTTAACAATCTAGAATACAGAACATACACCATATAAGAATTCTAGGGACCTATTCGCACTTTGGTTAATTGGTTTGACTTGGTTTATTGAGCAAGAACACCATACGTCCTGCATTAAGGAAAGTATAATAAAAAAGTATGCAATGACGCTTGTCGGTGAATTGAAAAGGGACCAGAGTCCGAATTCCAAAAGTGGTTGGTTGGTATACATATATTTTCAGGCTTCTGTGCTTAGCCAGAGACCCGCTTAAAAACCTTCGTCAAGTGAGACAGACACAACACACACACATACGTGACAGATGCTGCCATCTATCTCGCGCCAGCTCCACAATTTAGACATGCCCCTGAAGGGGAGGGAAACAGTCTCTAAGAACCTGTACCCGTGGGAAACTGCGCAATGACCGCCTTCAGGACTTTCGGACCCAACAGATTTAACGAGCACGTACTCCGCATATACTCGGTAAGTTTTCAGCGACCAGGACTCGATCGCGGGACCTTCCGATCCGTAAATCGAGACACTGACCACAGGGCGCCTCATAGCCCTTTTCAAATGTGGTTATTCATAAAGTTAAACGGAAATCTAATATACGATTCTTCTTATTATGTCTAAATTAGACAGCGCTCCTTTGTAAAAACAAGCGTCATGCCTCATTTATTTTTGCTGTATAAACAAACGCCAGTTAACTTGTGCTGATGACTTTCTTAACTTAATGACGAGTGCATTGTGTGACTTAATAAGTTGTACAATTCTTAAGGTAGGTTCCTATTGTTAGTCAGTTTTGTAAACAGACAAATGTTTTTGTTCTATATTTGTACAGATTAATTATTCCTCTTTATTTCATCGGAAAAGAGTTCTGTTCCCACAAATATACCGCGGTGAGTCAAATTAATGAGGCTCCACAGAAGGATTGGTGTGTTTGTCTAAAGAATTCCACGTGTAACAAAGGAAATCACAATAAATGCATTTCAGAAAACTAAAATTAACGTTTTGAGTGTAAATGTCGAAGTTCGTTTTTTTTTTCTCAAAAAACATAGTTATTTTTACCATTTCTGTCCTAGATAACTAATTAAACAATTCTAAGCAATTCTAACTAATTCTAAGCTTCTTAAGAAAAAACAGTTTCGCTATCAGGTCACAGTCCTGAAGTTTTGTACCTCATAGTTCTTATTATCCATTTGTGGAATACACAAATTGACTAAGTGTAAATTTGTTCTCATCGCATAAATTTAAATTTAATTTTCCAAACAAAAATTTTATGTCTGCTTTTAAATTATATTTTTAGCGAATATTATTAATGACCCCTTCATACGTTAAATTTTAAAATTCAGTAAAGTTTAATTTTTCAAAATAAATTTTAAAATTCGTGTGTTGCTAGAAAACCTAACAGTCAGGTGACTCGCTTTTACATCCGTATCCCACAGAAGGTTACTTAAAAGTCATTTAAGAACATTGCTTGAAGGTTAATTCAATTTTATACGCATAAATAAAACTTCATATAATTAAATTTAACGGGAAGAATTTTAAGTATTTAAAAGCTAATTAAATAATGACACTATATTTAAGATTAAAAAGCAAGTCTTACTCAAAGCTCTGAAATAAAATTTCAAAAGGCTTATTTTTTTTAAACATTTTTTTTTTCTTTGCTAAGAAACAATGCTTCGTTGAACAGTTTTAATGCAATTATTCAACTCCTATTTTCTTTAAAAGTCACAATTCATTTAAACAAAATTTAACTAATTTCCTTACTTTCATTTAAAAAAGTCTTCGAATACGTCTAACTCTATTTTTCGGAAAATAAAACAGAATGCTTCTTACTAAACTCTATTATTTCTGGTAACTGTGAATAATTTCCTACAGCTAAAATTAATTAAAGTATGAGTCAAGAAATTGTTTTGAAAAAAATGTTTTTATTCTAACTCATTTCTATTTTTGTATAACATCTGGGCAATATTTTACTTGCCTAATCAGACATAAACAGAACATGTGCTCTATATCCATTACCTAATTAGTTGTTAATTGTTAAAACAACTTGACTAATGAAGTTTCAAAAAACGTCTTGAATGATGAAGTTTCTGAGAAATGCAAAGAAACTCAATGCATGGGAGGGGGCTAAAATGCAATAACGATAATACCTTTGATATTTGCCAACTGGGATGTTTAAGTATTAGAATAATTTTAAAAATTGTCAATTACTAAATAATAAAACAGTTGTTTACTAATTTAAACTAATTTTCAAAACAAATTACGATGCGATGAAATTTCAGAATAGGACTATCTATACACCATAGATCTATTTGATTCCATATCTCTCTAGAAGAAGATATGATTGTGGGACTTTAAGTTATAAAGAAAGAATGAGCGCGCTGGACCGGGGGTCTCCAAACTCAAGCGTCTCAATGTTAATCCAATAGGAAAAGAACTGTTTTATTTCTGCCACATTTCTAAGGCTGTATTGAATATTTTTACAAACGTTTTTTTTTTAAATATAAATGTATATAACTTGATAAATTACAGGTCTTTACAATCCCACTTTTTTAAATTGCTTCGAATACTTTTTGAAAAATTATTTATTCAAAATTTTAATAAAATTTTCGAACCAATTTCAAACAGTTGGATTGTCGTGACCTGTAAGTCGGCTACATTTATCAAATAAAAAAACCGTTTGTAAAAATATTCAATTCAGCCGGAGAAATGTGGCAGAGAAAACATATTTTCCCATTAGATTAACATTGAGGCACTTGAGTTTGGAGACCCCCGGTCCAGCGCGCCCATTCCCCCTTAATGACTGAGTCAGATACGCGCTTAAGCTTTAAGCTTGTTTTGTTAACCCATTGATGACCCATTTGTAACTTAATTTATCCAACATAAATTATTCATTCAGTTCTGTGGTCTTCATTTGGCTTGTATATTTTTATTAGTTTAGTTAGTAAACTTAAGAAGCCTATTCTCGTGTGGCAAATTTCTTTCCAAAATCGTCGTTCATAAATATGTTCATAAATAGCTTGTATGTAGTTCAGAGATGGGTTAAAAAAAATTAAATTTGTTATTGGTTTCAATTTTTAATATGTTTGAAATAATGTAAAACATATTTTTCCATAGCTAATATGCATTAAATAAATATTAAAACAAAATAAACTCATTTTTTGATCAAAATAACAAAATTATTTTTCCTAGATAAGCTACTGCATTCACTTCATTGTCAGAACACCATGACAACTTTTATAATTATTATTTCAAATTTAATAATTATTTAATCTTAACGTTCAACTAATTGAAAAATTTGAATCACGTAATTTGAAATAATTTATTCTATACTAGTGTACCTCAAAAAATGGAGACCTTTTGTGTTAGCCTAGATAGCACGCATCCCCATTATTACGAAAATGCCAACAGCAGGAAAAAATTAACGAAATTGTATAACAATTAAATTAAAATCTCCAGCTAGGAAAACAAATTTAGACTTCGGCACATTAGCTTATACCTCAGTTAATTTGAACAGAATTAATTACCTAACTACATACATAAATATTTATCTAAACAAAAAATATCCATTTACTTAAAAAATACAATTGAAAGTTCTTTAACTTGACATCTAAAAAGTTGAATGGGATATATTTTTCCGACACTGAGGTTCTTTGCACGTCGTCAGTCATTGCTCTAGAGGACAACGATAAACAAGGTAGTTTTTGGCTGACTGCGCATCTCAGGAACCTACTGGAATTTCCATTGAATAGGGAATTTCGGGTTTAAATGTAACGCATCAGTTGGTTGGTCTTTATAGTTGATGTTTTCCAGGCTCTCAATAGCTGGAAATGAATAAAAAGTGTCTTTAAAAAATCATTTTAAATGTTTATATCTTGTATCAAGCAAAAAAAATCTGTATTTAATTTGCAGATGCTTAATACAAACAATGAAAAACTCAGACCTAAACACTTTTTTCAAAAATATAAATTTTTAAATAAATAATAGACAATTTTTTAAATAAATAACACATAATTTTTTTTAACTATGGAATAGAAAATTTACCACATAAAATTTCAACCATATAGCTTAAATAAATTTGTCATTTTCATTGAAGTGCAAGAATATTTTCTCAGGCTTATGAAATTCAATAAATTATTTTTTTATGTATGTAAAAAAATTAATTTTCTATAAAGGGCTCGTCCGTCACTGTCCTTTGTCCTGGCCATTTTTATAGCTAATCCGAGGATATTTTTTTCTTATTTCTTGAGGATTTCACATATGATTGCCAATTTTATGGCATAACATTACCCTAAATTCAAGGTGAAACATTACACCGCAAAATACGAGTAAACTTCTGCTCTTGCTTAAAGTTACTCCGTAAATTTGATGTAACGCTACTCCATTAAACAGGAGGGAGATAGACTTAAACTAGTTTTAAAGAGTAAGGTTACGCAAAATGGTTTTACACTGTGTTTTCAGACCCAATGTTTCCACAATTCCAGCTGTTGCCTTCGATAATGCAACCAAAACACACAAAAACACGACAAAAAAAATCAACAAGCATTTCTTGTGTAAATGGAATTCATTGTCCAAGCGCCGCATATAATGTGTCGCTTTGAGGTTGCGTTAGGTGCCTGCTCAGAGGGTGAACCTCGTCAAGTGACCGTGGTTCAAAAAATGGAAAACCCGTCGTCAAAACCTCTTACGTATATATCTAAAGCATCATTTATACAACCAAATGAAACGTTCATGCAAGTTTTAAATATCTCTTCATTTTAATAACCTAACCTGTGTAACTTAGTATAAAACTATTTTACGCTAAATTTTATACGATTAATTTAATTTTTTTGAGATTCTGAATGTAATCAGAATACCCCTACTATGTTATAAACTTTCCAAATCGGATATCTTATGTCAAATATCTTTCGCTAAAAATACGTTCTGAGTTGCCTTGTAAAGACATTAGATATTTGTTCTGCGGAAACCTTTATATAGTCTAAAGTACTATTAACAGCACAATAAACTTTAAATAAAAAAAAATCATTGATAACGAAATTTTAAGTAGTAACTCCCAGTCTCCCATTCAAATAATCGCATTTCCCCTTATTAAGAGCTATTCGCAGGAGGATTAGTTAGTGAAAGCAGATTAATTCCCACAGTGCTAAATGTCTAATTCCTAATGCTTTTGTTGTCGACAACGAATTCCCATTGCTCAATGTCTAGACATAGACATTGTGAAGGTTTGGTTAGAAAACGTCACTTTAGAGCTACACGAGAGGGGATATTCTTATGGAGCCTCGTATTTTTGAGCATCAGTAAAGAAAGGGCAATGGTAGTGTGTTCGTTGTTTTTCCAACACTGTTAAACATTTTGATTCCGAAATTAAACTGGAGAGAATTTTGGAACTTTCAAACTGCCACCACTTTTTGTAAATTCACTAATTTTGTAGTAATGTACCATAACCCATAACTTTGATGAACATCAAAAGTGGTGGATCAAGGCTCCAAATATTGGTGGCAGTTCCGGGATTCTGTTGCAATCCTGCACCAATTTTTTTAGCATTGTATCACTCTATCATTTAATGTGCTTAAGGGGACACGGTACCACTTTCAAAAAAATGTTTAATTTTGACATATTCACTTTAAAATTTATGTTTTATCAGTTCAATTTATATTTAAAAACAATATATGACAAAAAAAAAATTTAAATATTTTTTGAGTTATTTAAAAAAAATTTTAAAAATTTGAATTTTTAGAAAATGCTAAGGCTTTTTTAATTACAAATATTTTAACCCAATTTTTTCCCTCGTGTACTTTAAACTGTTTTACATAACAATTGGCATCCAAATTTGATTTATCTTCAGTAATTGTTTTATAAAAAATATTTATGTAAAAAATCCCTAATTATTTTAACATATTTGACAATTTTCGACTTTAATATTTTTTTATAAAAAAAGTATTACTTTTTAAAACAATTTTAATACCAATTCTTAATATTTACATATTTGACAGCCTGTATACAAAATTCCTTAGATTTTTATAAGTTATTTAAAAAGCCTTAGCGTTTTAAAGAACTTGTCATCAAGGAAATATAAACATAAAGAAAAACGCGTTTAAAGTTTTCATTTGTATGCATTTTTATCATACCTTTCCGCATAAAAAATAGAATAACTTTTTTAAAAATATAGATACACTTTTAAAACTTGGTAGACTTACCGTACTTAGAAGGTTCTAAACTTTAATTTTAGCAAATAAAAACTAATTCGCAATTTTTGCAATTTTTGAGGTATTGTGACCCCTTAAAGAAACTGGGCAAACCATTGAACGACAGTGTCTTTATAAATTAGGACCGATTTTTTTATATCAGTTTCACAGAGCTATAGGGCACTAGTTTTTGTGAGTTTCCATGGTTTTCAAAGGCAATTTCCATTACAGGTTCATATGTAGAAACAACATTCTGAGTTGCAAAGAAAATTCGTAGAAACTGTCATTTTTGTATTAATATCTAAAAAAACACGCAATTCCAAGGATGAGTAATGGTCAATTATAAAAAGGATGAAGAATTTTCTGTACCATTATGTTATAGAAATTTTCTTACTAGATTTTTTCTTGAAAACAACTTTAGTTTTTAGTGACATCAAGCAATGTTATGCCATTTTTTTGTATTGTTGTGTAGAAATTCTACAAATATCATTTGCCATAAATTTTTATTAATCCTAACTACTAGTTTTCTAGCGTTCTAACTAAATAGCTCGCGACAATCCAGTTCCCGAGTAAGTTTTTAGAAACATATTTCCCTTCATTGAAATATAAACATTGTCCTGCAATAGTTTAGCTTCATGATTTTGAAACAAGGTATCTTGCAGACTAATAAATTTAAAAAAAACAATTTTTCTCAGCTATATTGACAGCATTATTTATTCCCAATACTATGGAAACACTCATGGGAAAACTTTAAAACAAAACTAGTTTTTGGACCGAATCCAGTGGAAACTTAACATCAATACAGTGATCTGAAAACAATGCTTTTCCATTATCTCTATTGGGTAATTACGAGGAGATAGAAAAAAATAAACACGAGCAAAAAACAAAAAAAATATCTCCAAACATCATGTCAGCACATCGCTTATTGGACAAAGCAATAGATGTGGGGAAAAGACTTTAGTTAGACAAAAAAAAGATTTGCGTGAGATTCTTTAATAACATCATCCAACAATGAATTTAAAAATTTTAGTTGAAACCTTATATTATAAATTATTGAAAAATTCATCTTACATTCCATTTTTACTCGTAAGGTAGGCGAATACCTAAAATTCCCCAAAACTCTAAAATTTTTACTACTACTTTAATCTTTTCCAAAATTGGCATAGTGATTTCAAATATAATGATAACACTATTTAGGCATTTTGTTTAATTTAAATATTATTAATTTATTTTAAACGGTGTTTTTCTACTTAAAAAAGAGGTTTACGCTAACAAGTCTACCACATTGAATTTTTATCCTATAAACATTAATTATGTGTTAAATTCTTCGTTTTGAACTGATGCAAGCAATGACCCCCTAGAGTTACATACAAATTACATGAAAAGAAGTTATTAAGAAAAATGTTATAAATAAACCACACAAAAAGGATTTTTTTTCGATTAACTTACACTTGGACATTTTTTAAAAAAAACTTGTATATTTACACCAGCTGTTGGAGGTTCATGACACAGATATATATTGAAATAACATCCGTAAAAAATTTCAGGTAAAATTATGTAAAACTTTTTATGCTAGAAGTGTTGGCGTAAACCCCCTTTTTTCGTTGAAAAACACCGTTTAAAATAAATCAATAATATTTAAATAAAAAAAAAATTGCCCAAAAAGCATTTTTCATTATATTTGAAATCACTATGCCAAATTTGGAAAAGATTAAAGTAATAGTAAAAATTTTAGAATTTTGGGTATTCGCCTACCTTAAGATAGAATGACAGGGGGTCTCCAAACCGAAGTGGGGTGGGGTAGGTACATATATATTCCGGCATGTGTGATTGATCAGAGACCCACTTAATAAGTCTTCGTCAATTAAGACAGAACGGAAAGAATTTTTACTGTCACAGAGAAAGGGAAATACAACCAGGGCGAAGGCGGTAATCGAACCCACACCCGTTACAGCGCGCAGACTGCTGGCGTAATGGTCCAAACCACTCAGCAGTCCGGGCTCCAAACCGAAGTGTCTCTGTATTAATCTAATGGAAAAATAATATTTTATATAAGCCACATTTCTGCGGCAGTATTAAATATTTTTACGAACGGTTTTTTTAAATGATAAATGTAGCTGGCTTATAAGGGTCTATAATCTTACTTTTTGAAATTTGTTCGAATATTTGGTTTATTTACAATAATAATTTTACAACAAAGTATTCGAGCCGATTTCTAAAAGTGGGGTGATCGAGCCCTGTAAGCCTTGACATATAAAAAAGTTTGTAAAAATGTTCAATACTGCCGGAGTAATATGTAGCTTTGCTTATAAGCTGGTCTCGGATCAAGTGCACAAGCCAGAATATATATGTACCTACCCTACCCTACCCTAATGTAGCTTTCAAAATTATATTTAACATTACATTAACACAAAGTTACAAAAAATATTTATTTTACAGAAGACGCCGCTTAATGTGATCACGGTTAATATTATCAATCCTTTAATGTTATCAAAATCGCTTAGTCCCGTCCGCTTATATCAAAATACATTGAAAAATCATCGTTTATTGCAATCAAATTTTCGTTTATTGTTATCAGTTTATATGTAAATTTTATTTTCCCGAAATCAATAAAAAAAGGATTTTTTTTGTTTATAGTGTTTCCTGAAACTTACTCTTAGGTGTGCAAAACAAAGCCGACGCAGAACACTTTCATAAACGTTATGATTATGAGCGATTCGCTAATGACTTGCTTCGAAAGAATGCTAATCAACGACAATTGATGATTTCTTTTTCTGGTAATTAACCTTTTGTGTTGTTTTCTGTAGTTCATCTTTAAATATGTAAGAATACTAACTAGTAATTCTTTTTCTGTGTGCACATTAATTTCTATTAAATACTATAGAGTTTTACAGCAACAACTCCTAATTTAAAATTAATTTAAATTTTACTACGTATGTAAAAAAATCATTTTTTAGTTTAAACTTTTTTTCGTGCATTGCTATCAATCGGTTATTGTTATCAAAGCATGTTCGTCCCGATGTGATCACATTAAGCGGCGTTTACTGTATTTACAGATGCTTAAAATAAACAATGAAAACTCATAATTTTAATACATTCAAGCTAGCTAAAATCTAGCTTAAATAAATTTGTCCTTTCGATTGCAGTAGTGTGAAGTAAAAACATAAAAGCAAAAATCTATGTTTGATATTTTTGCTTACTAAACAATAAATACTTAGAAGGGTTCTTATCTTTAGAAATGCTGTTACTAATTGTCTCACTATGCAATTTTAATCGTAAGCAGATTTTTACAAGTACAAATTAAGTTCCATTAGTCAAACAAAAATTATAAAATGCGCTATTTTTATAGAAAACTGCTTACTTAGCTTTTCTTGGGAAAATATTGAAACATTCAAAGGGCAATTAATTGCTTTTACGAGTTAATAACAATTTTACTTTGCTTAACCTTTTAACTGTCAAACTAATATTTAAAAAAAAATTTACAGTTTTTATTTTTGCTTCAATATTTAAAATAGTTTTTATTGTTCACCAATCGAATACAAATAATATTTTAAATAAAAAAGTTTAATTTTTTTCCGTAAATTAAAAATTGTTATACTTGTCGTGCATAATTGCCATTTTACCATTGCCAAGACAATGCCATTTTGAATGTTATCACTACCAGTCGAAATTCCAACTTAATAGTTTTATATCTACAAATACACGATAACATTATTTTAATATAATATTTCTGAGTATGCAGAATAAAACTTAAAAGATATAGAAAGTGTTGAACAAAGAGACAATCTTGGAGATAATTAACTTATAGATTTGGACAAAAAAAATCAAAATTCAATATAGAACCATGGTAATTAGTATTCAAAGCTATTTCTCTACAATTCTCCATCACTTTTCCAAACAAACATAAAAATATTGAAATCTTTTTTTATTAAACTCAAATCCAGTTTTAAATATCATTCATGTGCTGCCATCTACTATATACTTTGGAAAATATTTAATCCGACATAATTTAAAAATGTTCTATTAAGTTAAAACAATTGTATTAATATCCGATTACAAATAATAATAATAATAATAATAATAATGTTACATTTTCCTTGTTTAATATCCAAAATGTATCGTGTTTCCAAAGACTAATGTGGGTTTCAGTTATGCAAGAATAGATTTTGACAGGATACTTTGAATTATTTATTGGGAGCAGAGGAAGAATAGTTTTCCGGTCTTTTCAAGAGAAATGATCATTGTTAAATAAATACACAAGCATTTTGTACTTCAAAAAGGTCAAATAAAATAAAAGTTTGAAATGATTCGAACCAAAGACTCATCAATTCATTCGTATTCTCATCTCACGGGATAGAAAGATGAATATATTGAATTTATTTTGGTCTATTTATCTTAATATTCTTTTTTGTAATTAGCAATTTTACGTCAAAAATTAACTAAGCTTCTGAAAATGCTTTTTAATTTAGTAATTAATTGGAGTATTATTTTTAAATTGATATTTCCTAATTATTCTCCAATACAATAAAAAAAAACTTTACTCGGATACAAGACGAAACTTCGTTGAACTCCCAAAACATCTTTGCGGGTTTCATGCTCATTAAAAAATAATAATAACATATGCTCTCTTTTTAGTCCTTGTATTATAACAAGTGTTTATATGCGTGTTTGTATTTTTTTACCGCTTTAGTAAATAGTTAAGTTTATAATTTTAAGAAAAAATATTTTTAGACATTTTATTTCGTACAAGCAGTGCACATACTAACAAATAATACATATAAGAATTAAAGGTCATGGTGTGGTCATTATGTTATTAATAGTTACGATTAAGAAAATCAAAAATGTTGAGCAACAGGTCTGGATGATTTGTAATTTGTAAAGGATAGACCCGTAATAGATTATTTGAAGCAAAATTTCATGAGCTCTAGTTTAATGTAAAATTAGAATCTTAACCATGAAAAAACACCTGAAAGTTTGTAATCTTTTTTGAAATTTTAAATGTTAAAATTTTCATGCACCATATGATATTGTATAATAAATGTCTAAATGATTGTATAATTAACATATCCAATGAACCTTGAAACGTCCAATGCTTAGCCTCCTCTATATTTTAACACGTGTTACACGATAAAATAAACAATATTTCTTTATCCCACTATTTGTGCGGATGGGGTGAAAAGGAAATGTGATCGCACGTTTTTTTCTTGAACTTGGCAAATTTCAGCTATTTTTGTTATTATTCTTATCAGCCGACCTGATAAAAATTAAAATCTTTAGTCAAAATCATTTTGGCTGATGAATTGGTTAACTTTGAATTTCACCTTTTCATTTAAGGCTAAGAACCTTTTTCATTAAAGGCTAAAATGTTAGTTTTTGAGAAATTTTGCTGACGTTGCGGAATGCCTAATTTTTTGTGGCGGAGAGGGAAGAGTAGGATGAGCTTAAAAATACTCAATAAATCCTCAACTCTTGATCACTCTAGAATCATCAAAACTAAAAAATATGTTTTGATCATAAAGTATTCTTTCAATACTTTAAAAACGGGATTAGAAAATCTCACATATATCTTTGGTACAAACAAAACAACTGATGATCCGTTAGCATTAAGGGGAGGAGTCTTAAAAATGTGCAAAGAAGGTACTACAAAGCATGGTTTGATCTTTCATGCAATTTTTTAACTACTCAATATATAAGTATAATTTTTTATATGTAATTCTACAAGATTTATTTATTATAAAACACATTTTAAAATTTATGAAACTTTAGCCAAAACTAAAATAAATGATATTAAACATAAAGCTATTTGAACACATTGGGATTAGGCTTGCGCGGCAAATTTTGAGGCCAAAATTGAAAAAATGACCAAGAAAATGACTTTATATTGTACAAAGACTTATACCTAAATTCTCAGCTCAATTTTAATTAGAAATTATTTTAAGAACTTTTTCTAAAAAAAATTAATAAAAATTTTAAAATTTTGATTAAATTTTTTTTAATAATTTCCAATTAAAATTGAGCTGGGAATTTGGGTATAAGTCTTTGTTTGTACATATTTGTACAATATAAAGTCATTTTCATTGTCATTTTTTCAATTTTGACCTCAAAATGTGCCGCGCAAGCCTAATCCCAATGTGTTCAAATAGCTTTATGTTTAATATCATTTATTTTAGTTTTGGCTAAAGTTTCATAAATTTTAAAAATTGTTTTATAATAAATGAATCTTGGAGAATTACATATAAAAAAATTATACTTATATATTGAATAGTTAAAAAATTACATGAAAGATCAAACTATGCTCTGTAGTATCTTCTTTGCACATTTTTAAGACTCCTATGACCCCTTAAGGTAGGCGAATACCCAAAATTCTAAAATTTTTACTACTACTTTAATCTCTTCCAAATTTGGCATAGTGATTTCAAATATAAGGAACAATGTTTATTGGGCAATTTTTTTTATTTAAATATAATTGATTTATTTTAAACGGTGTTTTTCAACTAAAAAAGGGGGGTTACGCCAACACTTCTAGCATAAAAAGTTTTACATTAATTTACCTGAAATTTTTCGCAGATGCTATTTCAATATATATCTGTGCCATGAATCTCTAAAATCTGGTGTAAGTATACAAGTTTTTTTTTTAAATGTCCAAGTGAAAGTTAATCGAAAAAAATCCTTTTTTTTTTTGTGGTTAATTTACAACATTTTTCTTAATAACTTTTTTTCTTGTAATTTGTATGTAACTCTAGAGGGTCATTGCATGTATCAGTTCAAAACGAAGAGTTTAACACATAATTAATGTTCATAGGATGAAAATTCAATGTAGTAGACTTGTTGGCGTAAACCTCTTCTTTTAGTAGAAAAACACCGTTTAAAATAAATAAATTATATTTAAATAAAAACAAAAGCCTAAATAGAATTATTCATTATATTTGAATCACTATGCCAAATTTGAAAAAGATTAAAGCAATAGTAAAAATTTTAGAATTTTGGGAAATTTTGGGTATTCGCCTACCTTAATGAAGATTGAAAAGTTTTGGCACCGTTAAAATACTCCAAGAAAATTTTGAAATTCATAATTCCCCTTCCGTATCCTTTCCATTTATCTATCTTTGCGATAAAATTGCTTATAGCAATTAACTACAATTTATAGTATACATTTTTTTTTGTTTCTGTAATAATATATAATTATCCTTTAACCAAATAAATGAAAGAAAAAAGTTTGTTTGAAACACTTTATTTTCCAAAAGTGTTATGGTTCTTTCTTTATTTATTTTTTATTTAAATGAATCTTATAATTTTTGGTTTTTGATAAGGCGAAGCGCTGCTAAATTCGTAAACGGGCAGCATGTTGTCAATGAGGGTTTGGCCCAATGTAATGTCCTAATTTCATTAACATCATCGAAGTTTTAGTACTTCTAGTTAATGAAGAATTCTGAGGTAAGGGTAATTGACCATAATTGGGTTTGTGAACTAACCCAAATACTTTGATACTTACCCAAATACTTTGATACTATCCCAAATTATAATTTTTTTTCCGTTAAAATACCACAGCTTGTAATAAGCTTGACATTTATTAATATCATAACTAGCATTACCCTTCCAAATATTATTGAGTTATATTTTCTATATAGTCAATAATCTTTTAAATCTTGTTGTTCTTTCTCGTTGAAATGATTTTTGTCATTTCAGCGAGTCAGGCGTTTGGTTTGCTTAATATAATTGAGAATAACCGAAAGCTTCTTATAATTTGCCATAATTACTTGCGAAAATTGACTCAAGAATCATTTAATCAGTTCTAAAGGTTTTTATATTTCCTAATAGGTAAAATTTTGGCTTATTTATACATTGGACTTTTCTGTCTAGACCGCGAAATCCGAATAAATACTTTTAGCTTTATGAATCTGGCAATGTAAAGTTGAAATTGTTGACAAAACTTTTCTACAGGTGTGTGCGTTGCCGTGGGACGAGTAATTTCCTCTGACAAGATATTTTTCTACGCCACTGCTTGCATTCCGATGATTTTAATTTATAAACAATTTAAAACATGGGCTTGCTACCACTAGAATATACAGATTGTTTAACTGATACGCCACATTACAGAGAAAATCTTCGTGCCCATGAAAAGGAATTGGAACGAACTTCCCTGGCCATTAAAGGTTTAATCAAGGAGGTCAAAGATCTTTTAAATGCCGCCAAAAGTTAGTCCAATTTTGAATTTGATTAATTATATGTCGTTAAAAAATCGTATGCTCAATGTCATTTTAAGATTGTGTTGTTTTGAAGAAAACGCCCATATCTGTCATTTTTAAAAAATTTGCTTCCCAAATTTGCAATGCCAAAGTATTTACGAATCGCATTCATATTACAAAATAAAATATTCTAATTTGTATTATTAATGAAAATTGATTAAATCGGAAGATTTCTGGTTTGAAACGGGTGAATATCACTATTTTGATTAAAATTGGGTTAAATTTTTGTAATGTATGACATATCCGAAGTTGTAATAGATCTCCCTAAAAGTACTTCTTGAATACAAATTTCTGTTAAAGTTATATAAAATTTAATGTTTTTTTTTTAATATTCCATTTCAAATATTACTGAAAGAGGCATTTTATTAATATTTGTGCCTTTTGGTTGTGTTTTTGCCTTATTATTCATATTTTAGAATTGAAAATACAAATAATGTAATAATTTTAAAAAGCTGATTTCCAAGAGAAATTTATGAAAATAATATATACTTGGTATAGCGATAGTGCATGCAGACGAAAGTAGGTTTGTAACAGTAAATTGTAGTGATTTATAGTTAGCGGATAATTAAATATTTATTAGTAACAAAAGCATGAAATTATACTCAAAACTGCATGAAGAAAGCTGAGAAATGTAATTTAAAACTAACCAGATTTGCTTTGCTGCTTTCTTAGTAAACAGATAATGAACATTCAAAGAATCACATTTTGTGGCACCATTTCAAACTGATTTATGACAAAAATAAATTTCGCTTCAAATATTTTAAAATAAAGTTTCATGTGCTATTGTTGATGTGGCAACAGTGATTTAAATGACTTGAAATCAAATTACAATGCTATTTCAACAAGTGCACTGACATATACTAGAAAAATCTCCACACGGACATACAGGCAGGTGGAAAAACAAATTTATATAAGTTGAGTATCTGAAGTCATACCTTTTTAACCAAAAAAAGTATTCACCATCTGATATAACTGATTTTCGAAGGGGGATACCGACATTGTCAGCATGTCAATGCATACTTTTTCATTTTTGTTTAGTCTTTTGATTAAAAAGAATAGAGTAGGCTAAAAACGTGCCCTTCACAAAATACCATTTCTGACCTTTCTCATAATTCATTTTGATGATTGCAGCTAAAATCAAGAACCTCTGGATTTCCTGTTATTGCATAATTCAACGAATCCAAAATCGGGAAACAACATGGATGTTGTGTTTATGTTGGATATGTTGTGACATTCTGGCTATTTTGAGAAAAATTAGCAAAAAAACTCAATTCTATTCCATGTATTTCTTTCAATGCTACAAATTTTCGTAAAACTCTGGCCATTTTTTTCGGTAAAAAACAAAGCCCTGTTCATTAGAAACTCTTTATGTATTGAAACCTTAAGTTATTGCCTTTTCAAGACTGTTGTTGTGAGCTCTAAATTCAGTATTCATGCAACAAATAACAAATTTAGAAGCAAAACTTTGAAACAATAAGAAAAAAACGGGATATCACTGGCTTTTTATGTATAGAGTTTTGGAATTTTTTTGTTACATGGTTACTGGTCCAATCTTTGTGAGCTAAAAAATAGATCAAAAATAGTGCTTTTTCGTTATCATTTCAACAACATTCTAATCAAGTTTAAATGAAATAAAGAAACTTTTTATGAATGGAGGTTCGTTTGAAAGCAAGCATCCTATAACCCCAAACATATGTTATTGGCATATTGAAGTAGGATAACTTTCTGTTATTTTTTTTACTATAAAAAACATCCCTGAACACCTTGTACAGGGTAATGCCATTTTTTTTCAAAATTTTTACAAATCATCTTGGACACTAAGTCCAGATATATTGCAATTTAAAATGTGAGAACTAAATGTTCTACTTACTTTAAAACTATATTAAAGATCTCCAATATAGAGGGTGTTTAATTATGCAAGAGAGATAAATAGTGATGTATTCATTTTTTTTTTTCAATTATAGCGTTATCAAGGGTTCAACGAAGTCTGGCCTCAACCTTAATGAACTTCCAGCTAGATTGTATTGGTTCTAGCCAAACAGATGATGAAATTATTATTGGTATGTATCATATTAGTGTTTTCTAATTTTTTATTACCGTACTAGGGGGCTCCGCCCCCTGCTCGCTATCGCTCGCCAACCCCCGGAATTGCTACGCAATTCCATTGACCGCTTCGCGGCCGGTAGGGAAATTCGCAAACAAACATTGCTCCGCAAACAAACATTCAAGACTTATAAGTGGGTACTGCCAATGCAGGAATGCTCATCTATACAACCTGCATTGAATAAAGCATGCTTCCTGCTCATTAAACATAAATTTTTCATCACCAGTGAAAAACGATTTGATTTGTCCATGCGATGACGTCAAACTCTTAAGCTTATTTAGTTACCACCTTTGGCTCAGTGCGTTTAATCTTCACAAAAAACATTTAAAGAACTGAATTAGTGATTCATTCACTGTTTACAAATCTATTTTTTTTAATTTCATACTGCAAAAATTAATTAGAAAAATCGGGAAGATATTTTAGTTAGAAGGTCCCGACCAGCGGGGTGCGCAAGACGAAAAAGGGAAGATGCATCGGCTTCGGCTGTTTTTACCATAGAGTTAGGAAGGAGGAGCAGAGGGGTCGATCCAGAGACATTTTATAAATTACTGCGCATTGGCAAACCTAAAGTGTCCTGGTTATTATCCTAAAGTCATCATCTAACTTACACAGTCACATGACTGTGTCGCGTTTGGCTCGCATGTATGGCGAGTTTACCATTTGGCGAATTTTTCCACAACGACCTGAACACATGAGGCCGACAATCTAATGGTATGATAACGAAGCTTGGAAAGGAACAAGTATGAATCGTTTGTTTTTTAAAGATCTTCCTAATAGATATCAATCAGGTTATTCCTTTGCTTTTGTACGTCTATTGAAAATTACTTGAACAATTTAATTACGTGGACTTGGTATTAAAAATTAATTTAAAAGAACATTAAATAGGTTTTTGTAGAGTGTTGCTGTAATATAAGTTGATGATTGACATGGTGAATATTTTCAGCCGTCATAACTTTCGTTCTAATGGTCCGATATTAAAAAAAATCAAATAGTTTTTTTTTTTTTTAAATATTGCTTTTTCTTTTATTTAACCTGGAATATACCCAGCTTTCTAAAGCGCATCAATATATTCCAAATTCAACAAATGTTCGACTTTTTAACCCTTTCAGTCCCAAAAATTTACTACACTACAGAAACATCTGATATTCACAAAATAAGCTTAATTTAGGTCAAAAATAAGAGCTCCATAAGAAAAAAAAATTCCCTTTGATTTTTTATATGGCTTTTGAAATAATGCCAAAATTTGGTAACTGTGGAAAACAACAAAATAAAATATACATATTACCTAAAAACACTTCGAGTTATATATTTTATATATAAGGTATCTAATCATTTTATTAAAAAAATAGTAATTATTCTAACCGAAATAGTTTAAATTGTGTTTTAAATATGTGTAACTGAAGTGAACTTTCAAAAATCAGATGAAACGCTTGTTAGCTATTTTCTAAATAAAAAAAATAGTAGTTCTGACTTCTATTGAGAATAATGTAAAGTATTGTCTAATAGAACAAAGTATGAAGAATCGAATGATGTGTGTTATTATGTCATAACGGTACATAAACATTTGGAAAAAATTATTGAAAGTGATGATTCCAAATAGCATCACTGGGACTGAAAGGGTTAAATATAACTAACTCAAAAATTACGATTGCAAAAACAGGTGTTTTTTACCAAATTGTACCAAAAATATTCTACTTCTAAGCTGTCAATTTCCAGACCATTAATTTAATTGACTTGGCCCATAAGATTAATTATAATTAGAATTCTAACAACGTTGACTTAATCATGAATATGATTCTTCAGTATAAAAGAGCGTTTACACAAAACGTTACTGAATTAAGAGCATAATATTCACGATTATTAACATGCTCAGAGATTAAAAGAATGTAATTAAATATTTATTATAAAAGCCAGAAAAGAAAAATAAGAACTATGCGCAAAAAATCGTCTGCAAAAACATTAAAAAAACACCAAGCGGCTGTGATTGGTAGAAATCCACGTGACTTGGAAATAGACGCAAGTCACCACTTCGGCTTGCCAGCTGATATTCAGGTCTGTCGACAATTTGGAATAGTTCGTAACGAAACGGTAGCGTTAAGTTGCCATTTGTAGAAACCTTTCTCCTCTCGGCTATTTGTGATGTTTAGGACATAATTCTAATTTGCAAGGGGTGGCGGTTTTTGAGAAAAAACCAGTGTTCCGGTTTCCGTCGGTTTTTTCCCTAAAGAACCGGTTTCCGGTTCAGATCGGCCTCATAAAAAAAGTTTTTTTCTGTCAAAACCCGGGGCGTTTTTTTTTTTTTTAAACGGTTTCAGTTTTCCATCCCTAAGCTGCTTTACTATTGAAGCGCAGTCCATTCTATTTAATGTCTTTGGGTCCACCAATTCAAATTTATTGAGGCAGGGTTGTCAGATTTTTCGAGCTACTGCTCATAACAAACCGGCACTGAGGTATCCCAAGATGCACCACTTTAGCAGTTTTTTCAGCTACCGCGCATAACATAGTAGCCGAAACTATGGAAACTGTCACTGAATATCCCGAGATGCACCGCTCTAGACTGCTTCTTTTCTGTGTTACTACACACATACATATAGACCGCTCTATTATCTTTTCTAACTCTACGGTTTTTACGATCCGTGGCCGGAAACTCAAGACCGATGCCAACAGTTGAAAAATAAGCTAGTTTCCGTGGGACTGCTCCAGGGCATCACGTAGCTCTAGCGCTAAGAAACGATCTCTACCAAAGCCACGGAACGCAACCTGAAGCAGCCCTGGCACAAATTCAAGCACACCGCCACACTTACTTTCAGCGTTTCTGACGTTTCTGATTGGCTGAAGCCGCGTAAGTCACGTGGCTTTCAAGCGTACGACAATTACAATTTTATATTATATAGAGATATATTTGCGTATAACCCGACTCCATGTATAAGTCGACCCCCCCCCCACATTTTTAAACCAAATATCCTTCCAAAATCGATAACCTGTGTATTAGTCGATATAGGAAATAGAGCCAGAACCTTTAAAAGAAAATATGAAGAAACTAGTTCATGACTGATTTTTTTTAAATTTTGCTAGCAATATTTCAATCCCAATGAAAATAGAACAGGTTTCGGCTCTGCTCTGAGTGTCATTGACATTGCTGACCCTGAATGGAGAAGCTAAGTTCAGTTATATATGAAGACCATGATGCCAAGATCAGGGCTGACATTGTTTTCTAAATTTCATTCGAGAATTTAACTGTTTCTGTGTCTATTTTGAATCGATAGCATTTAAACCTTAAGTTTGACTGAAATTTAGTTTTAATTTAAGGATTGGGGATTTTTTTTTCAGAAATTTGATGTCTTTTGAATAAGTCGACCCCAATTTGTACAGCGCTCACTAAATTTGTCAAAAATTTCTCGGTTTATACATGAGTAGGGGAGGCCGGGGTACAATGGTCCACTTTTGTGAATTTTCAGTGGTAACTCTCTAACTAATATTTTTTTTAATTTGAAAATATGCATGCATATTACCTAAACATTAGGCTTTATGTAACATTTAGAAAATAGCAGTTATTTCTATTTACTTTTTTAATATAAATTTTTTTTAACAGCAAGTGGCAAAGTAGACCATTGTACCCTGACCCGCGGGTAAAATGGTCCATTTCATGGGGTCCTGTGGACCACAAGGCAGTTTTTTAATGAATTTAACACTTGAATAATGCAAAACATAAAATATATTACACTTGTTTATTACTCGGACATATAATACATTACATTAACAGACATTGAAGTTTTTCACTTTGAAACACTTGTAATTCCTTGGTTTTATCAATTTTCATTGTACTAGAAACCAATTAATGTGCCAAGTAAAATCTTCCAAATCACAATTATTGAATGGGAAAAAAGGAATACTCTGGTGTATATATTTACGTCTACCTGTCACAAATGAACTTTCTGGAATAAAATGACGAAATTGTCAGCTAAGCACACAGTTGTAAGCTTATGTTGATCAATGCTCTGCTGCCTACCTCAATATGAAACATTAGAAAAAATAAATAAAATATATAATAGGGGGTGGTCCATTTTACCCCGTCTTCCCCTATATACGGTAAACTTAATTTGATGATAGCTAAGACAAAATTAGTAGTAACATGAATTTGTTATTTTAGCTGGGTCGCTTAAAGAATTTGGTCGGCTGATATGTGTAATAGAAGATGAAAGAGACAGAATGGTAAGTTGTTTATTTATTTAATTGTTTTGTGCTTAGTGGTTATTTTTATAAACACGTGGTTCTATATAATGTTTCACTAATAATTTTTGTTTAGTTGGACAGGGCAGAAGAAACTTTAATCATTCCTATTGAAAACTTTCGGAAGGAAAATATTGGAATGGCCAAGGTAATTTTTGTTACAATCTAAACATAAAAAAAATACTAGTTTTTAGCGTATTAAATATGAAGAGTCCAGTAGAACTTCATCATCAGGATTTCTTTTCGTATCAGACCTTTTTGGCGACAATACTGAGTCGCCACCTAAACTGGTGTAAGAAAACGGTTTTCTTACTTGGTTTTCTCTTGCAACCCTTATTCATGTGAGACACTAGTCCCACACTTGTGCAGTGAGAAAAAGAACCAAGGAAGAAAACGATTTCCCTGTAAACAATGTCCGCCAAGCAGACCTTAATACGGTTAGATTCATAGTCAATCAAGTGGCTCTTCTCCTGGATTCTTCATATCTTTTCCCTTTAAAGATTTTATTATGAGGAATCCTTTTATATGGAATAAATACTAACACAAATTGAATTAGATATTAATGCAGAATAAAATGACATTTTGTTTCAAAATCAGTAAAAGTTTTTTTTTTCTATCATCCAAGTTTCCCCATTGGGTGTATTTGCAATTTAGCTATTGGACAATCATAATTGTTTTCTGATTAGCCAATTATCAAAATTCTGGTATTTGCCTGTTGTCTAAGCATATCATATTCCATGTCAAAAACTTGAGGGACTTGCATTCCCACTCTCTCGATTAATTCTAAATATTAAAAAAAAATTAAATTCTGACTGTTACAACATTACATTGACGACATTTTTATTTTTAGCAAAACAATTTTATCTTTTTTTTTGTTTCATAGTACTCAAAAATCTCAAATTGTTTCAATGAAAAAAAAATTATATTTATCGACAGGGTTTTTTAGTTAACCTATTTTACACAGTGATTTTTTGTGAAAATATATATTTATCTTCATAAACCAGTGGGTCTAGAAAATTTTGTATCTATATTTCACTTTTTAAAGATTTTGTAGGGTTTTTTTTTTACTCAAATCATCTATTTGAATGCAAAGTATGAACAAATATGAATACATATTTTAATTTTCCAAGTAACATACCCACCTGAGGGTACTAAATGCTAATTTTTTTGCAAAGAAAATAAAACTTCACAGGGATAATAGTCGTCAATTTGTAAAAATCTCAAATCCAGTTAATGAAAATTTTGTTTATATATGTTTTTTAATTATTAGGAAGGAAAAAAGAAGTTCGAAAAAGAAACAGCCAAATTTTGTCAATCTCTTGAGAGACATTTGAACTTATCAATGAAAAAAAGTGAAAATCATCTACTTGAAGTATGTTTTTGCTTTCATTTTTTTAAATGTATTAATGTAATTAAAAAATTCTGTTTGCTTCTTACGGTTTAAAAAAAAAACATACATACACAATTGAGTAGTTTTTTTTTTTTTTAATCCATGACGCACAGTTGTTGTTGCAGTCTTGAAAATAGATTTTAAAAATTTAAGTTGTGCATTTATATTTATGGATAGTGCATAATATTTTTGTTTTTGGAACCCCAAGCATTAATATTTCAGTTTGTTTTCATAAGTTCCAGCAGATGGCTGATTATCTGCTCCTAAGGATTAAAATATAAGATTTCTTATTGCTTTTTTTTTTTTTAGCTTACTGTTTCAAGATCTGTGTAACACTAGTGACTACTACTGATTTTCAAAATTTAATGCAAGAGTTGAATTTTTAAAATGAAGGTTATCAGCAGTATTGCAGTTCAATAAATTGATTTTCTCAAAATTATTGAATTAAATCTGATTGATTCTTAAAAGGAAATTTTTAAATAGAAATAAATTTTGGTGCAATCTTAAGCCGTCCCGATTTCAGCATTACTTTATATGAAAGCAGACGAATCAATTTTTATACTCGTATTTCAAGAAAATACGAAGATTCTTGGAATATTTAAAAAGTGGAAAGATTTCTACACACATAAAGTGAATAAATATTTTTTTAAACGAAATGAAGCAATATTTTATGCATAATATGTTTTAATAACCATCATAAATACTTTCAGAAAGCATACTGTTAAAGGAAAACTGTCTTTTTTTTAACTACTATTCAAAAGCATTTTTGAAGAAAATAATGGTTTTAGAATATTCTTTACACATTTTAGATACCATAAATAAAAATAAAAAAGTTTTTCTTTCCCTAAATTTTATGAATTGTAGACGATTGCAAAGGCTACTTTTTTCCCTATGCTAACTCTATGAGGGACAAAACTAAACTGCCTGAGGGGGACAATTTTGGACCTCTACCAATCAGGAAAGGCTGCCTATATGTCGCATCTCTTTAGACACAGTAGTGATGTAGGGCTCTAAGACAAATATATTACTTCTCTAAGTATTACTAAGTAGCTGAATAAACAGTTTTATTTTTTGGAAATCCTGCTATTTTTCATGAGTTTCCCTGGTATTTAATATAAATTCCTGACTTGAAAGGCATAATTTTTTGCATTCATTAGCATGCCCAAATAGGAATCTACATTTTTATTTTATGTAATTCAACCCTTGAAACTTGCAATAGTTTTAATTAGTCTAAATTCATGCTATACCTTTTCCCCTCATTTTTTAGGCTGATGCATCTTTAGAAATGGAGCAACGTCACTTTTTCCAAGCATCTCTAGAATATGCATCTCTGTTAACAAAAATTCAAGAAAAGAAGAAATTTGAATTCGTTGAAACTGTAAAATATTAAATGTTTTATGTTTTTATTAGTTGGTATTCAGGAGACTGTTTAAAGTCACCCTAAGAACTCTTCACAAAGTTTAAATTTACTTTTTCCTTCAAATATATTTTTTTATATCTGTGTTAAGTCTAAAAATTTAGTTATATAAATGATTAATATTTTATGTGTAAACCCTGTAACTGTTTCACTCTGAAGTACCTTTCCTCTCCTTGCACGGATATAAAAGTATTTGACTAACCCTTTTAAGATTTTATTTCAGTTCTCAGCTTGACAGATAAATTGCTTTTGAATCTTTATTTTATGTAGTAGATTTAAACTAGCTGCATGCAACTAATTCACAATTTTAATTTTTAGATACTAAGCTTTATGGTAGGCCTTATGACTTTCTATCATGAAGGTATTTATTATTAAATTTTTATGTTTTATACTTGTTTTTAAAAATATTTCTTTGCTTTGCCAGGACTAAGTAAAAATTATTTCCTGCAAGCAATTGAGATATGTACCAATTTTCTAGTCATTTGTTAGACATTTTTTTCAAAAATTCTTTTTAAAGAAGTATGTTAATTATTCTAGTTAAATAACCTCTTACATTAGATGGCTGTTAGCAAAGTAATATAAAAAATAATGCATTTTCAGTTCCCCAAGTTGTTCCAATTCCTGCTAACTCTGATTTATCATTTTAACTTTCTGCATGGGAAAAAGACCAATTGTGTTTAATGTTTTTAGTAGAAGAATAATCTTTTTAGCTATCATTAATGTTCGCTAAACAAATAAAATGCCAATTTTCATCCAAAGTAGAAGAAAATAGGCTGAATTGAAGAGAAGTAAATGTAACATTTAGTCTAGTATGTGGCTATTCCTTTTATTTGTTCTGTTACTTCAGTTACTAAAAATTTACAATTTACAAAGTCACTTCTTGAGAGTAGAATTGAAAAGTAAAATGGTCTAGTTGTTGTTAACTCTAATTGCTCTCTGAAACACTAATTTAAATTTCCTGAAAAATAACACCATTCCAATTTCTGACTAAGCATAGCTTTTTTTTTTATATTTGTACAACCTTGACCATGATGAGAAATTTATGTCCACAGCAACAAATACAAAGATATTCATTTTATGATATTTTTATTTAAAAAATAAAATTTTCAAAGGTTATGAAGTTGCAAATGAATTTAAACCATTTATGACTGACCTCCAAAGAAGACTACAAAGGGTATGAAAAATCTTATTTATTCATGGAATTTATACATTTTCAAACTGTATTGCAAAACATAAATTTTTTAGCAGCATTTTTTTTTAAAATAGCTTATTCATTTGTATTTTTAGAAATTGTAAATATGATCCTTTAAAAAATATAAAATTTAAAATATATATTTTTCTAAAGACACGGGAGAACTTTGATGCCACTGATAACGAAGCTGAACAACTTAAAAAGAAAACTTTAGAGGTATGTCATTGTTTTTGTACATGCATAGAATAAAGAGTACTTTTCATCAATTTGTGAACTAATACACTTTAAAATCTGTGCTTCTTTAAATTCAAATATTTCGTGTAATTTTTTTTATTTGTAGTCAATTTTTCAGCAAATTTGAAAAGTAAATATTAAAATTCATATGTGTTCACATTTTCTCATTAATGTACCACAATAATGCTACACTCTTTTTTAAACGATAACAATGTGATGTTTAAATATGATTTTTCCTTCCCTATCTGTATTATTAAGTTAACTTAAGAAAGTGTTATGCTTATCAAACTTTATTTCCATACTAAGCTGCCAACTTCTCAAGCTTTTCTTGGACACTTTTTTCCAGGTTTGGTCAAAAAAATGAATTCTTAGTTTACTTGCTTTTTAAAGTTTATTTTTGATAACAAGTAAAGTCATGACTAATTAATTGATATATTTTTATCCATCGGTGAATTATCAGTATTTTGATACCGCAATTATATGTTTCTTTTTTAATATATATATTTTAGAACTTGATTTTTTTTCTTTAATTTAAAGCATTGAGAAGTTATTTAAAATCACTTTCTACAGAAATGATAATTTTAACATTATTTCTAAATAAAAACTTTGCCTTATTGTTTAGTTTAGTTTTTACTGTTGTATTTAAGCTATACTATTTTTTTTTGTAACTTTCATTTTTTTATTAATAGAAAGCTCAAGATCCAGGTATTTTAAACAAAATGTATACCAGGCAAGGCTATCTCTTCTTAATGGAAAAGAGTAAGCTTGTTTAATTATTTTTAAATAGAACATTGAACAACTTAATTGCAATGAGATATATTTAAGTGAATTGTTTATGTATTTTTTAATTTTGATTCAGTAGGAACATACAAAATAGCCTGGCTAGTAAATGCTATAACCAGTCAGATATAAACATAATATAACTTTTATTAGCATTAACAAGATGAGAACAATCAATCCTAAAAACAGTTTGACCCAACAAGCTTTGTTAAACAATAGCAGTAAATAGTCCTGGCCATCAGTTATGATATCAAGTGTAGGAGTAAGTTTTCTTCAGTTGCACTTTGCTAAGTATATTTCCTGTTTTATACCCACAAAAATAACTGTAGGAAATATTAAAAAGTTCCAAATGTTAAATTCTGTCCAAGTCTCAGACCAATGGGGTAGTGGCCTTTCCTTTTTTACAGCAATTGTCTATGCCAAATTTCTAGTTCAACAATGGTCTCTCAGGTTACACCACCAAGCTTAGCTCATTCAACCAATCCATTTCAATTTGCCTATGACTAGCTACCCTTCTCATGTTTGATCCAAATTGACACCATGGGAATCAGGCTTACTAACCATCACAGCGTCCATGAATGGACTAAAACTCTCCTACATTTATATAAAATACATGTATGCAACTGATGCCTGATAATTGCAGTACCCTAAGTTATGTTTTCTTCAGTCATGTCTGTTACCATTTATTATAAATAGTTTTCAGAACTTTTTCCTACACGGAGAACGGGGGGGTAAATGTTAAGTTTTACAAATCTTAAATATTTGGAAGCTATCTAATAAAACATATTTTTCTTTGTAGAAGCATTAGGAACAACTTGGACAAAACATTTTTGTCAGTATCAAAAGTACCAAAAGAAATTTTCTATGATGCCTTATTCCCAGACGGTTGGAAAAATTGTAAGTAATATTGTTGTTTAAGTATAAATGTTTTCGGAAGTTAATAAACTAAGTTTTTTTTAATGGATCATTGAACAAAATAAAATTCCCAAAGTAGATTTCAAGTAAGATTATATGTGGGACCTAAACGCCCAAAACTGCCCAATTCGTATAATTCTGCAGAACATATTTTGAGTTTAATATGATGTTTTATCGGACCTCAAAGCTAATTGTCTTTGAAAGAAAGTTTTCAAAACTTTATGCCTATCTTCACCAGGTACACATTAGTCCCTTTTTTTTTTAACAAAGTATGACGGAGATCCTTTTAGTTATCATTTTATCCATTGATGATATCAGCATTTTTTTTATATTACCTATTTCAAGAGTCCATAACAGAGTAATTCTTTCTATTGATTTATGCAAGTATTTTACCTATCAAAATAGTGTGTACTAGGCTTTCGGGCTTGATGTATATGTGTTTACATTTGTCCATATAAGACGCATGTGAAATCATAATGTATTGATACAGAATTTGGAGTTGTACTTTTTGTTGCAATATAACTATAATAAATTTAAATTAAAAATGAAATTCTAAAACCTATTTAACCTCTTTTGACCTTACACTTATAAAACTGAAATTTGAATGTAATAACTTTTTTTAATAGATGAATGGGGAAACTGTTTCAGTTACCGAATGTATTGGGTATGTATCTAGTTGAATTTGTTTAATTTTTTAATATTTATATTTTATTATTTAACATAACATGAAAATAAGCACCTTTTTTATTAGTTGAATGGTTTTTAAACAATTTCTGTTTCGTAATCAATTACAAAAAAAGCCTTAAATCAGTAGCATTTTCGGTATTTTAGTAGAAATGATTGGTAAAATTTTTGGTAAGCAAATGATTTTTTTCATCTAAAATTATGTAAATGAATGTTTTTATGTAGTTCCTATTATTTTCATAAATATAACTTTTCCAAGTGTATCTCAATACAGTAAGTGTTGGATTGGATATTTTTAAGCCAGAACAATAGTTACCATTGCTAAATTATATTCACTCTTTTCAAATATTGTAGTTATTGTTTTAAAATGTTATTATTAACTTTGCAATTTATGTAGCAATAGTATTTATCAATGTGAAAATACCTATATATTATTTTGGTATGGGTAAATTAAGTGGACATGTAATGCACATAAATACAACTAACAATATTTTATCTTTAGCCGACAGTATGACTCAATCGACAAGCGCTTCTGTTTTGACATTATAGCAGAAGATAAGCCTATGCCTTATACTTTTCAAGCATTGTCTGATGAGGATAGACGCCTCTGGTTGGATGCAATGGATGGAAAAGAACCAGTAAGTGCTTTTTTATTATTAATGTATTTAGATTCTTCAATATTTTAAGCGTTATTAAACTTGAAATTGTAATAATTTTTTTAAAAAACGACTTGTAATTTACAGGAAAATATTAAATTAACTGAGAATTAAAAAGTCATACGCATTGCATGTGGCAAAGTATGTTTAAAGAGTGCTTGTTTTGAGCATAAAATATACTTAAACTATTATCTGAGGTTTCTGCAAGCATAATAGTAAATTTACACATCCCTGACATAGCAAAACACATTTTTTAATATAATTTATTTAAATTTAACTATTACTGATCTAGCCATTCTTCACTATAGCAATCTGTTATCTCTATTTTTATTACAATGCTCCACTATATTTATAAAAAGTTTACTTTGTTTCCCATTTATACAAATTGCTATGCATAATAAAATATATATTTGATCAAATAATTTGTTACTATTATTTTTTTAATAAAATATTTTATTTCCAAAACAGACAAATTCCATATCTGGAAAAAGCCTAAAGCCAGAAGGGTGTAAGTTACAAAATTGTTACAATTTTGCTTTTTCTGACTGAGTCAAAAAAATAATAATTTTCTATATATTTTAAACTAATATCATTTTTAAAAGCTTCAATTTGTCTATTACTACTAAAATTTTAAAAACAAATGTGAATTATAACTATTTAGTTTTTCCTGCATTGCATGCTCTCTGAGAATGTTAGACGTAGTTAAAACATTGTTAGGTTTTTAAGTCGTACACAGTTTAAGTCAACCTAAAGTTTTTAAGTCATATACAAAAATCGTATTTCAATTTAGCAATTACCTTCTATGTTCAGAGTAATAATATAATGAGGAAAATAAATATAGCTGTCTAGAATTTTCTTTCTTTTGAAATACTGTTTATTAATTTAAATATTTTTAAAAACTCATAGTAGTTTTTTTTATTATATGTTTTATTATGACCATTCCAATATTGTACTGATTTAATATAATGTAACCCTAATAAGATTGCTTTAATATTTTACATATAGTATATTTCAATATAATCTTTACAATGTATTTAAAAAAAATCCCTTGATTTTTAAGTCAATTTTTGGAATAGTTACTCTTCATTTATGTATAGATGTTAAATTGTTTGTGTGTTTGCTCTAAAATGTCTAAATTCTTTTTAATTTTAGTTTCGCTTGATGAAACTGGATTTGCTTTTGTACAATGGTGCATAAATGTAATCGAATCTAAGGGCTTATTAGATCAAGGTTTATACAGACTTGTTGGGGTGAATTCTAAAGTAGCAAAGCTAACCCAAATTGCTTTAGGTAATTTTAATTATTTAATGCCTAATATTTATTGTTTAATTGATTGTTTCCAAAGAAATTATTGAACAAGTATATATATTTTTCAGAAAGTAAAGGAACAAATGCATTATCATCTGATATTGAAGAATATGAGTTAAAAACAGTCACAAGTGCCCTTAAGAACTTTTTTAGGTATAGTAAAATATGTCTTTAAAAAATAACTTAACTGTCTCTATGGGGGAATAAATGTAACTCATACATTTTTTGGCTTTGTATCGTGTAAAACAAGTTTGATTACTACTGCTTAGGTAATTTTCTATGCTAGACTTTCTTTTTCTTTAGTCAATAAAATGTAAACTAAAAATTATTCAATGACTAACTTTTTTAACACAATTTCACTTGTTTTTCTCAGACTACCGGTTAATAGCATTGAAATATTACTACAAATTTCTATCCATACATTTATAGGCACCTTCCTGAACCACTATTAACATTCCGGTTACATGGAGCATTTATTGCCGCAGCTAGTAAGTAAATGCTACTTTAAAACTATTATACTGGAAGTGTTTTTTTTAAATAAAATATAATTTGCTAAAAAATAAACCTTTACAAAATGTTTCATGCATTAATTTTTGACTAAAAACTTTATCTATTGGTGATTCTTTTTGTTACGCTATTTTATGACATTGTAACTGTTTTTTATTGTAATTTACTTTATAAATTAATATGAGGTTTCTATTCCAGAGTCAAGAATACCTGTATTAATATATAATTAATTCTCATTTTTTTTCTAGAACAAGAAAATAAAGTATTACGAATAAACAACATCCATGCCTTAGTTCATTCATTACCAAAGCCAAATTTTCACATGTTGGAAATATTAATTTGTCATCTTTGCAAGTAAGATTTCCATATTTATTCTTTAAAAAAAATTAAGATACTTGCAGTTACTTTTTTGTGTACATATTTTTAAATGCTTAACCCCTTTTTGTCTCAGTATTGCCACATTGTAATTCAAATAAATGAAGTTTTAAAAAAAATATTTTTTTTCCTAATTATTTAGGATAGCAAAATTATCTGCTAAAAACTTGATGACTGTTTCAAACTTGGGCATCTGCTTTGGACCTACATTACTCCGCCCAGAAGAAGAAACTGTTGCTGCAATTATGGAAATAAAATTCGGAAATGTTGTTGTTGAGATTTTAATTGAAAGTTATGAAAAGGTAACTAATTCTATATAGAATCATTGCATATCAAATAAAAATGTTATTTTTATATGTAAATATTATTAGTAAAGAAAATTTTGAATGCATTTACATGCACTCAAATATGCTGTGTTTGAAGGTACTATTTCTTTAATGTATAGTAACTAATGCAGCATTTCAAAAACTGAAACAATGATTTTAAAAGTTCACTTTATATTATTTTGCTTAATTTTAAATTATTTATTTTAAAACATTTTTGCTGTATTTGAAATGCTGCATTAGTTACTAGTTGCACCTGTTTACATATTCATAACTGGTTATGTATTTTGTAAGAATTTGAACTATGTAATATACTAAACATAAAATCATCTTAATTTAGATTTTTAAAACTGTCCCGGATGTTGACACGTTACGCCGGCAACCTCCCCCGTATGTTCCTCCTCCTCAACCTTTACGAAAGGATGGTCATTCTCCACCTCTTAGTCATCTATCACCAAATAAATCTCCTATGGTTGAAAACTATAACAGTAGGAATTCCCTTAATCAAAGTTTACCAAGTTATTGCTCAACTTCTCCAGATCATTCATCTTTTACCCATCCATCAGATCAAAAGCCTAGGACTGGAATCATGCTGTATAATCCTATTTGGAACAGTAAGTGTGCAATGCTCATTGAACTATATTGTTGCATTTAATTGATTTCAAACATAGTAAAAGATCAATGAAGCCCAGTGATTGAGTGGTACAGCTTTACACTGCCATGCCGCAGGTATGGTGTTTGAATCCTGGATTATGCAAGGTTCACTCAGCCTTTTATCCCTTCAATGGGTAAAAAAAAGTGAGGTCCAAGCTAGCTTAAGAAACTATCAACTGAGTTTCTGCCTCAATCTGATCAACTGAGCATCTGCTTCAATGCACTCCAATCTCCCAGATCTCATGAGCTGAAATGGGCACAACAGGAATTGTCCCTCCATGGACTGGCACACCACTGAGTTTTAATAGAACCTTGCCTTCAAATAACCAGAAAATTTCTCAGTGCTATTTTGCATTATTTTTTTTTCTGTTAAAAGTATAGTTTTGACAAATCTAGTCCAGTTATAACCTCTTGCGACCTGGCATCCCTATTTGGGAACATTTTTTAAAACCTAACCTCCAAACAAACAATTAACATGTTAAAAGTTTCAAAATTGATTTTAAAAGCATTTTGTATTAAAAACAATGTTAAAATGAATCGTTAACTACAAATAAGTGATAAAGCTTTTTTTTTTGCATTTATACCATAAAAAATTTGTATTTTTAGAACTTAAGGCTTGTCTCTCAGTAACTATTCAACATAATTTTTTTAAATAATTACTTTACAAAACATACTTTTTAGCATATATTTGTATGAAAAGTATGTTTAGATTAAGAATATATGTGTAGGATTTTGCTCGGGTCTTAAGAGGATAATGAAAACTATAAGAGCAAAAAAAAAAGTTAAACTAGCAAATATACTTTTCCTGAAATAAAAGTGAGAACTTTAAGTATGTATTCAACATTCAAAATATGAATTTTTGCATTCAAACATCCAGAAACTCTGAACCTGCAATTGCTATCCATTCAGCATTAACATGCTTTTCTTGTGTTTCTTTAATACACTACTATACATATACTTGAATGTCAATAAATATTTTCTTGTTCTTCTCAGATGGTCTTCCTTTAAGCAGCAGTACAGAATCCTTAACCCCTCGAACAGGAGCACCAACAAGACCTCCGCTTCCTGATCAAAAAAACTATAGTTATCCAAATTCATATGAAAATACTTCACATCGAAGAGCCTCAAGTATTTCATCAGGTATTTTTTCATTTTAGTTTACAACTAAAATGGCAAATTTAATTTGTTAATTAAAATCTTATTTAGAGTTGCAAACATATTTCTTCTACAGATGACTGATTTTGTATTTGATGTATTTTGCCTTTCAATGTGAAATATGGTGACAGCTATGTAAATTACCATAGCTTGAATAGTAATGGGTTAATCTTAACATTTATTTGTCATACATACTTGTATAAAATTGCAATAATAAAGTTATGGATTAGTTTCAGATACTCAAAAATAACACTGTCAAAATAATTGGCTTCCTCTTCAGATTATCCTACTTATAATTAATTGTCCTCAGATAAATGTTGTTTTCTGTACAATTTTGTATGCATTAATCTTAATTATGAATTGTATTTTAAATAGCATATTTTTATTTTATATTTTTTTAGGATCTCAAGAATTTTTTTCTGGGGATGAAGTTTTACAAAACAGCTTGTAAGTTTTATCTGTATTTCAAATTTTAAATTGTTTTTAACTTCAAACTACCTTAAAAATTAAGACAGAAATTGTTAAGTTTTTCCTATGTTAATTGTTAAGAGTTATATGTTTTCCTATGTTAAGAGTTAATATGTGACCTGGTAAGCAGTTGCCACATATTAACTATTAATTGACAAAATATGCGGGTGTTCAGCTGATGCATAACTTTAGCATTTGAAATTTCTTTCAATCGAAAGCGACTCAACAAATAAAGCTCGTAGAACGAATGTTGAAGTAGATTTCTGTATGCTTTGTAACTTTTGTATTTACTATATTAATTGTTATATAATAGTTTTGTTCTATAGTAAAAAATAATATCTGAAATACTAGGCAGAAACTAAAATTTGTACTAAGTTGAATGTAACAAAAGTGTTGATTGATATCTGAATATTGGCTTGAGAACCCTGTTCTGGAATCAAATAATGCCACGAACCTGTTTTAGATTGCGGTGTAGCAAGTGGGGACCAAGCCTCGGGTACTCTATTTGAAAACATTTAGCTCTGTTTCTTAAAATTTAGTAACTAGTGGAATTCTCCAATACAATATAAAAATAGAGGGTTTTTTTGTTTTTAGGTGTACATCTCCTAACATGATGAGTCCTGGAAGGTAAGTAATAATTTAATGTAGAATGGCATGTTTTATATAAGAATAGTGTTTGGGTCCAATTTTAGTTTTTTTTATAAAAAAAACTCATTTTTGTTAAGAATAATGGTAGTTTAGGCTACTGGAATTAAGGAGGAGATCATTTTGGTCCATTAAATATAATATTAAGGTAACCTCTTTACATTACATTTTGTGTTTATCAATAAATATAGGAGTTTTCCCATAAAAAGATTGCCTGAAAATTTCAGAATGAGAGATTTCGCCTGAGACATTCAAATGCCAAAGGATGGTTAACCCCCCCTCCCCCCCCTTTTGTACTTGCATTTTTGCTTTATGGTATAATTCGTATGCAAAATCTTCTATTATTCGTTTCAGAAAAGTAAGAACATTATATGCTTGCAGAGGCGAAAACCAGATGGAACTTTCATTTGAACCAAACGAAATTATATATAATGGTATGTTTAAATTATAAGTATTGTTTATTTCCAACATGTCATTTGTTGCCAATATACTGCACAGTGTACAAAATATATGGTTATTCCTTTATGTAAGTCGAAAATAGTGTTAAATTTAACAAAAAAATGTTCCTTGTGGTTAACATTAAATGTTTAATTTCTGTTAAACGAATTGGGTGTACTTCTTATAAAGCTACTTTTATTCTAGATAAAAGTAATATTTGAAATGGTCTATTTAAGTTCTAAGATTTTCCTATAATGTTTACTTTCTAATACTTATAGTTACTCCATCTCAAGAGCCTGGATGGATTAGAGGAACATTGAAAGGCAAAACAGGTCTAGTTCCTGAAAACTATGTTAAATATATTTCTTGACACTAGATAATTTTGTCTTTTATTAACCAGTTTTTATGACTGACAATATGATCAATTTTATAGTGATATGCTATAGTTTTGTGTATGATTTATCTTTTGTGAAGAGCTGAGACAATCTTTGTCTCAGAATATTTAATTATGAATGTTACTACGCTTAAAGTATTATTTAAAATAATATATACATTAAATATGTGATGTTTCAATGTTAATTTGAACTGTATCAAATTGTGTATTTAAAAATATTATATTTTAATATAATTACACTTTTTTGTTTCTTTCACAACAAGCTTTTATGAATTTAAATAATGTTATTTCATCAAATAACATTAAAAAGATAAACAAAAGAGCTTGAAACAAGAATTTATTAAATTTGCTAAATAAATTAAGTTATTCTTTGTTTATATTTAGTTACGGGGAAAAATCATTTTTCCAATTTCAAAAGTAGGTATATGATTAGTATGTTTTTTTATTACATTTTGTATAAAGCTTAAATTACACCTGTCTTCTAAGGTTCTTCAGGAAAGCAGATTCAATTTTTTAAATCCCACATTGTTATGAAAACTTTTCTTATCAATATTAAAATTATAACTACCATACAATATCTAATTTTGATCTCATTATAATGATAATAGCAGTCCAAGGAACAATTTTGAAATGTTTTTTTTAAATAGTCACTAATCTTGAGCATTAAATTATAGGTAAAACACCTTTTTTTTTAACATTTGGTTATTGATCTCAAAATGTCATACATTGTGTATGCTTTAAAAAATATTTATGTATAAGTGAAGATCAGTTTTAATTTAATTACTTCTTTGATTTGTATTTTTTTACTGTTTTTCATATTTTTTATTGTCTCAAAACTTTTGTATTTGTACATATTATTCAGCATAATTTTCTTGTCTTTAATTTTTATTAAACAAATTGATTTTAAATAGTTAATTATAGTTTGATATTTTATTTCCTTTTATACTTCTATGGTTAAGGTGTGCATACAATTTAAATTATCTTGCAGATACTAAACCATTTAATTTTGAAATTGTGCATTTCATATTATTGACAAATGAAATATCCACCGATAGAAACTACACCTGGACTATATTACAAGAAAATTTCTTTAGTCACATTTTGTAACTATATAGCATTTGCTTTTTTTTCTTTTAGAAAATTTTTAGTACATGCAGAACTTTTTGTTAGTTTTGAATTTTGACCTAAGAAAACTCATGGAATATTTTTGAAAATATATATTCCTGATTTTGTTCCTTAATTTGACTTAAATATGTCAAAACAATATCAATATTTGTGTTTTAGTTACTGTTACCATGAAGTTGTATGACCTAAATTGCACCTTTTATGGTTAAGCCTTGCATAACAGAATAAATCATATCCTGGGCATTTGTGATAGTTAAAAGTATTAAATAAATGTTGTAAAGTATTTATGGCAAAGTTTAATGCTAGCAAGTTAAATTACATTTGTTTAATGCTTGTTTATGAATAAAGTATAAAAAGTTTTAATTTCTTCATTAAGGAAATAAAAAAAATTCTAAATGTATCATAAAGTAGCTCAATCAAATTTTGATTGATTTAATACTTATTTCATATTGAAGGGATAGAAGAAACATTTCTCTATTATGGATTTTCTTTTAATGGGACTCAGGCTTCTGAACGTTTATTTTACATTCCTGGACAGTTATAGTTGAGGAAACTAGTGTGCACTCCTGTACAGTATGTTTTTATTATTATACACAATGTTTTTGTTAAATATGAAAATTTATCTTTTGTAATATGAAATAACAGCTATGAATTCATATGAGAGCTTTTATATTTAAATAAATATATTGTTGTAAAGCATTGAAATTGAAAGATCTGTTTATTTAATTCTTACATGTCTTAGTCATAAAACAAAATCAATATAATAAACCAGGAAAAAAAATTATAATTTAAGACATTCAATATTTGAATCAAATTATTCACTTTAGCACACATGAAACTTCTATTTATTGGTAGAAGTAAATACTACCGATAAAGTCTCATTATAGGTGATAATGGCTTTGAATTTGCTTTAAATGTTATTCACTTTTCAGTGTTAATGTGTGACTAAATAAATTTTTGTATCATTTTTTAGCGTGTTCAATATCGAGAAACTAAAAACAGCTAATGCTGAAACCAGTTTAAGACTTTTTATTATTCAGGTATGAAATGAACCTTTATGTGTGGCCTTAAATTCTTTAGTCTTTATAGAAATTTATTTTTAAAAAAATATGTGATACATGGTACTAAAGAAACATCTAAATATGAAATATTTGAATAATTACTTGCACGTCTAGACACATAATGAATTCCAATATAGTCCATCAAAATTTTATTTTCCAAACACATAAGTTTTTAGTATTAAAAAATACCGAATAATTTGAACTAAAAGTAGTCCTTATATAAATAAAATAGTTTTTATTTTATTGTTACACTCTACAGTCAAGAAATCTATTTTTATATTAGCATATCTTCGTAAAGTTCTTTGTATTTATACAATCTTCTCAATTATTACTTAGAAATGATTTTTAAATCAGTACAATTTCTCAAATAGTGTGCCAAAACATTCTTTGCCCAGCAATATAAATTTCTGACACTTTGCACAACACAGTGATATTTTCTTCAGATACATTAAATGTTTGTAGAAAGAAATTTGAAAATGATCAATAAATAATGTGACTTATGACAAATGAAATGAATCAAATGGGTTCTCAAACATTTTAAAATTAAATCTTCCTATTGGAAAATAATAAACAGATCAGTTATACAATATTTGTGTAAGTATTCTTTCAATATTTTTGTCCACTAGGATGCAATATGTTAAAGTATTTGTAATATTTCAAAACTCTTAACAAGGATCTTGATAAAAATTACCATCTCAATTACTTTGGATATTAACATATGTACAATTATTTTAAAACTCAACATTTCCTGTAAGAATAGTATTTTTAAAAAGCCAACATTGTGGAGATGGTGTTGGATGCCACTAATAGATTACTAAAATCACATAAATTCCAAAACAAACTTCACAATACAGCAGATACAGGACGTGATTAACAGACCAATCCAAACATTCATATTTTTTTAAACGACAAAAACAAGTACTTTTGAAGGGTTAATAGTAGTTGTAAATAGTTACTCTCAAATAATTAAGAGTTTCTCATGAGATGCAAAGAAATTTTGTATCCCAAAATGTTAATTTCATGCCGTACTATTATGACCTTGGAGTAAGTTTACTGTATTTAATTATGAAAGTTTTGAACTTTCTTGTGGTTAAGTATTATTCTAAAAAAAGCTAAGTTACGGACAAAAATGTAATCACACTTTTTAAGCTTAAATCTCCCTTTCTTGAATTTACATAATGTACAATAGTATACATGGAATGTAATACATTTTTACTAACTACTTAACTTGCATACACACTGCAAAACCAAATTATAGTATTTTCTTTAATATATATTCAAATAAACCTTTAACACATTAAATATTACAAAAATACATAGTAGAATATTCAAACATGACAGGAAATGCAATGCATATCGTATAGACATAACGCAAGACAGCGATGTTTGCCTAAAAAGGTTTCAGCAATTCTTTTTCAGTTAACGATAAAACTCTCGTTATCATAGCACCTTCTGTTAGTCTATAAATAAAATATCTATCGCGCAATAAATTAAAGCTAAGTTTACTTTATAAAAATGAGCATCAAATGCCTATTTAATTTTAAACTAAACTAACGAAGTGTGCGGCAAGATTAAATTTTATAACAAGTGCAACTTTGTAGAAAATTTTAAATTTCTAAGTTGTACTATTAGATATACGTACAAACTAATTTTATGTAACATGTTTAAGATTAATAGGCACTTGATCTTATGTTTTATAAACAGAACTTAGCAGAGAAATATTTAAAAACCCATTATACTTTAGAAGAGGCGACTCAAGGTCAACTTCTCCTTCAACAAAACTACTTATTATATCATTCGCAAATTTTAGCCACAAAATAGATAATATTGGAGTCTAAGAAAACTACATCTCTCGGCTTGTTAGAAAAAGTTCTGATGCAAAATGATGAGATGTTTACGTAGAAACTTGAGGAGAAATAAAACCTTGAACCTACTGTTCTAAAGTAATAAAAAAGAAACTATTCTGCACTTCTAAGCCAAATGAGCCTCTCTCTCTCTTGTAAATTTTCATTTGAATAAATAATTTAAAATATATTTTATCATTTAAAAAACTGCTTTATTAGCTTATTTGCAATATCTGACGACTTGCGTAACTCTTAGAAATAAGTCGAAATTGTTATTTAAAGTAATCGCTTGCTAAAAATTGAGAGAGCTTTTGTAGCTTAGAACCACAGTATAGTCAATACCTCCTATAGAAAAAGTCCCTGCACTTTTAAGAGTTACTTAGAAAGCATAGTTAAACAACTATATAAGATAAAAATAATTTGTCTTAAATATTCCAAAGTATGTGGCTTGACTTCACTCCATCCTAATTCGTAATAAATTTTCTTGGAGTTGGTAGGAATACCTAAGAAAACTTTTATTGATAGAAAAACGTCATAGCCTTAAGGAAGCGTTGCGCCTGCGCAGAAAATTGTTTTATTAATTATATTTAATTATTCAAGTATCTTAGTCTCATTAAGTGTACGAATCATAGTCGAGAGCATCCTGAGTTATTGGTGACTGTTATTAAGGGGAAAGTTTGTCTGGTCATTTGATGTTTGAGAAAAAATGTCATATAACGTTTTTGATTGTGTAAAGAATCATGGCATGAAGAGCTTAAGTAAATCAATGAAGAGCTTAAGTAAATCAATGAAGAGCTTAAGTAAATCAATGAAGAGCTTAAGTAAATCAATGAAGATCTTAAGTAAATTGATAAAGAATCAACTTAATATGGTAGAACCTGGTAAATTTTCTCGCTTTCCTCTCCATGTCATTTCTCTATCAATATCGACTCTTTCCGAGGCAAAGACTTTAGTCTACAGGAGGCGTCTGCCCATCCCTATGTTAGAAGGCCCCTCTCCTAGACTGATGTCCCAGTTGCTGACTGTACCACTCCCTGATGGCCTTCTTTTCCCCATTCGGACTATCCTCTCTCAGGTGCTCGCTCGACTGGCTCCTCGACATGTTGCCCCGCTTGTCCGGCCTGGCATACAGGGCAGCCACGTCATTCACCGTAATCTCGCTCGCCTCCCGAAATCCCTCAATAGTCCCTCGCCCTGGCCTAGAGTGGTCCAGTGCAGCGTCCTGGGGACACGGGAAGCTGGAGTTCTTGCCATCGTACCGGAGGTTGTCCCAGGCCCGCTTGTAGAACTTGTGCAGTCCGTTCTCGCCGCTACCGCTGCTGTCGTACGTTGTAATGGTGGTGGAGTCTAGGGACCGGCGGGAGGCCCGCTGGCTCTTGGTCCTGGAGAGAAGCATCCGGGGGTGAGTGGGGTTTGGGCCTAGTGAACCCTGAAATGTTAGTGAACCCGTGGTATAATATTAAGGAGGGCAGAGGCACGGTAACCCGACACCAAGAAGGGAGTGGAATTGGGAATCCGAAACTAGATTTTTTTTTTAAATCGAAATGTGGAACCTGCCGAAAGGCCTGGAAATGGTGAAATATGTATGATGTTTTTTGTTTAAATTTTTTAATTTAATTTATTCCACATAATTTAAAAAAAAAAAATCAGAATTTGGTTTATTTTTGAAGAGATGGCTTTAAAATCATTTTTAAATGAAAAAATTATATTATGCATACAATTTTATCAATTATAAAATTTAAGTTTATTGTAAGAAAAACTAATGCACAAAATGCGGAAAATGGCGGGTCTAACGAAAACGAGGGTTTAACAACTCATAATATTAGCCAATTTACCACTGAACGATCGCATAATATTTCAGAAAACTGTCATGAAAATGTTTATTTTTTTTATCCCTGAAAGTTATAGAAAAATCAATAAGTATACAATATAATTATCTTCATTTTTATGTATTATTTGTTTTTAGCTTGAAATTGAAATAAAATTTTAGTAATTCAGTTATAATTGATTAAAAATTTAGTTATATTTATCTTATTGGCTTTTTAATTGGTGGATTAAGTTAGTTTTCGCGTTACTGCTGAACACTCCATCCCGGAAATAACTCGGGAACAAGAAATAGAGGGAGACTCATTTGAAAAAATGCATTAATACCTTCTTTCAAAATAAAAAGTTAACGTTTTAAATTTTCAAATTTCGTTTTTACTGTGACTTAATTTGTCCCATAAAATTTTTTCAGACTAATGGTCTCTATCATATTTTGTTTATTCTAATGAACCAAAGCAAAAAAAAAACTTATTTTCGTATGGCAAGTTTTGTTGCCAATAATACTTAATGAGTTACAAAGGCCCTCGCCAGATAAGACGGTGAAAAATGCCCCCATTCCAATCGGGCTAATTTTTTTTCTGAAAATACCTCATAGTATGGACAACTTCTCAGCCAAGTTTCAGCTCAAAAATGTGACGCATTTTTGAGTAAAAAATTAAAGTTTTTTTTCTTTTTAAATTGATTATTCCCTGAATATATTTGATAAATCCAAAAAACTACTCATGAGTTTTTAGATATCATTGAGTAGTATTCTCAGAAAAATCCGCTCATAAATCTGATCGAGCGATCATTCTTAAAAATGCATTTTTATTTTTCAAAAAAAAAATTTCATGCCAAAATCGTTTGGTCACAACTTAGGATTTTGTCTCTACATATTCCTCTATTATCAATCTATAATATATATTTTTTTCAGATTTTTAAAATTATTGGACGATAGTTTAAAAAAAATAAAATATTCTTAAAACCTGACTTTTCGCACTACTTACTCGGCAGATGGCACTCCTAACAAAGGCCGGGAAATTCAATCTGGGAGAATTTCTTTCGGACTAAAGAATTTAGCATAGATTTAGAAAGTAGCAGATCTTCCTCTAGGGGGAAAGGTGAAGCCATTTGTTAACCATTATCCCATAAGGCAGTTCGCAAGCTCTTGCACATGGCATGCCATACGCCACCAGATGGCACCATGAGATAATTCGACTAATAAAAGATATATATTCAATATTAACTAATTAAAACTTTTTACAAGTTTCGCTAGCATAATTTTATAACTGCATGCGTATTGATAATTTCTGTAAGGCATGAGGTATATATTCACAAAAGAAGCAAGTTAAAAATGCAGTTTTTATTGTGTGTAACTCTTCGGAAAAACCATTTTTGTGAATCAGTATCCCGTGATGCATTGCGAAAACGACGAAATGTGGATTCATCACGCATCATTGCGTTGTACGGGATTGCGCAATCGGTGGGCATGCTATTTCTAAATCTATGGATTTTAGAGCAAAAAAATCAGGCTTTAAGAATTATTTTTTTAAACTATCGTCCAATAATTTTAAAAATCTGAAAAAAAAATATACTATAGATTGATAATAGAGGAATATGTAGAGACAAAATCCTAAGTTGTGACCAAACGATTTTGGCATGAAATTTTTTTTTGAAAAATAAAATTGCATTTTTAAGAATGATCGCTCGATCAGATTTATGAGCGGATTTTTCTGAGAATACTACTCAATGATATCTAAAAACTCATGAGTAGTTTTTTGGATTTATCAAATATATTCAGGGAATAATCAATTTAAAAAGAAAAAAAAACTTTAATTTTTTACTCAAAAATGCGTCATATTTTTGAGCTGAAACTTGGCTGAGAAGTTGTCCATACTATGAGGTATTTTCAGAAAAAAAATTAGCCCGATTGGAATGGGGGCATTTTTCACCGTCTTATCTGGCGAGGGCCTTTAACAACGAATCGTTGAGACAGCAGGGGAAAAGAAAAAGGGTAAGTGAATAGCCTGAAGGTTGAAACTGATGCTGTTTAGCGAAGTCAGAACTTCATTTGTCTGTGCGCATTCAAAGTTCCTGCCTACATCTTAAAACAAACATTGACCACCACTATTGGCCGAAAGAGTTCTCGTATAGCTGTAGTGCGACGATAATTCAAACTATCCTCCTATATTTTAGCTCAGTCATCAAAAAATTAATATCGAATTGTAACTACGAACTAGGGTAATAATAGGAAGTCACTAACTACATAATCAGCTTTCTCCTAATAAAAGATTTAAACTTGGCTATAATAATAATACTAAAGTATATTTGAAAAGGTCCTCTTTATAAATGTACGTGTGTACAATAAAAATATGATGTCTACATATAATCATTTTAATTTTCTACAAAGGGATCTAGTTTCGAATTCCACTTACGTTTGAACGTACTTAGTTCGGAATCCCCGTTAAGCCGCATCGTATGTAATTGAGTCTCCAGAAAATGTTCTGCCAAATGTTTCTAAAAACATTGCATTTTTTATCTTTGCACGAAAGTAACAATTGCTATATATTATTAATGATATAATAGAAGAAAATCCGCTTATAATACACAATATTTAAAGAGAAAAGTAGATCCGAATTTTCATTTATTTACTTTTAGGCTTACAATCGTATAATGTAATTTTTATATTTAATGTTTTGTTCTATCATGAAAGAAGATAACAATAATATTAAAAATGAGATAGTTCATATTCCTAAAATATTCAAATGATGTTGCAATGATACATTATACATTGATCGTGTACATTTATTAATTCCTTACTCCTAATGTTTGTTATGGTATTAAATTGCCTTACAATACAATAAACCCGTTCCGACGAATTGTTAAAAAAATACACGAAGAATCCGAAATACGTTTTAAAATCTTGTAATGAAAAACAATAAGCTTTAGAAATGTACAAATAACAGCTTAACGGAGAATTATGAACTAAGTATATTTTGCAATTGCAATCGCCAGAGTGATAGATAATAGACTAGGCACTAGGAAAATTAAAGAAAGTGATAGCAGTGCCTCTGCCAGTGAAATACAAAGTTTTAAAACTAATTATATTTACAATTTAATTCAAACAACTTCTATTTAAATGAAATAGTTAAGATAGTAGTAGCATTGAAACACTGCAAAATTATTGTAAAAGTAAATTTTTCTACATTTACGGCGGTTTTACATGGATCAATAAAAGCCTCGAATATCAATCTTGTTAATTTAAGCAAAAGCTAAGCGCATTTATTCCTACATTTACAGTAACCATAATCTATGAATAGTCTCATTAAATAATGTCGTTCAACTATCAAAATTACCTAGCCTTATAAAGAAATATTCTTATTAACTTTTTTTAATCAAATAAATATCCAACGATTTTGCATTTCCCATTGATACTAGGGTGGGTTTTTTTTTTCATAATCCGTGACGATATTTTACTTAGACCAACTACAAAGATTTAGTAAAAGTAACTCATCAAGCATATGAAAAAGAAAAGGCTGAATTTTTGATTTTTGATAGTTGTAGCCAAAATGATGCTCGTTACTTTGGTTTCAACTACGAAAATAGGTAAATCGAAACTATACTTATTTGATGTATTTTTTTTCTTATATCAAGGTTTTTTTCATTTAATACTTCTGTCAATGGATAAATAATCGGGACAATACCCATTTAGTCTTTTTGCAATTGCCATTCATCAACGAAACATTAGCGTATATGGATATTTAGTATTTAATTCTGCAGGGTGCCTCTGTTGTTAAAATAAGCATATATGTTATTTATAGAAATATTATATTTTTATTAGTAAATTTGAATTAGTATTTTTTAATGTATTATGCAGAAAATGTGTGAACTGTAAGTAATTACATTAGTTTCAATTAAAATAGAATTTGTTAAGATTAATGCCAATTAATTAAAAGTATTATTTATAAGGTGCATATGCATTAAAAAATATTAGTGCTATATAAATTATGCTTAAACACACAATGCAATAAAAACAAACGCAAGCTGCTTAGAAGCAAAATATGCAAGAAAATGGTTGAAACGCTTCGCTTCTACACAGCTCATTATTTATTTACATTTATGTAATTTCGTCATTACTGTTTGAAAGCCAAATAGACTAACCATACCATAAAGAATTGTGGCAATTTTGTTCTATCCTAATCATTTTGTCATCACACATTATATAAGACTACGTTATGGTTTTGTTTACAAGTAAAGTGGTGCTCGTATTTGTGGTTAGTATATTTTGCTTTTAGGCAGCTCGTCGAAGAAGTCGATTTCTATTGAACTTACCTTCGCACAAAAATGAGTATCAACGTGACAGTTATTGCTAATAAAATGAAACCTCCAAATACACCTAAGGCTATAATTCCACCTAAAAAATAAGATATTAAGAAACAATGTTATTTTGTGAATGGTATCACACAGAAAAACTAAATTAATGCAAAAGTAAATGCATGTTAAAAGTTAAAATAATTTTGATAAATTAAGCATTTTATGGTTTGCTGTATTTCTCCCATTTGAATAATGGAATCAATGAAGTTAAAGCAATATATCAATGTTATTTTGTGAATGGTATCACACAGAAAAACTAAATTAATGCAAAAGTAAATGAATGTTAAAAGTTAAAATAATTTTGATAAATTAAGCATTTTAGGGTTCGCTGTATTTCTCCCATTTCAATAATGGAATCAATGAAGTTAAAGCAATGTACCCCTGCTGTTAAAAGGAAATTGAATTTGTTATTTTCAATTTCAACTATCTCATTACGTTTCTGAAGTCGGGAAAAAACTTTGTTTCGAGATTAAAATATAACCCAAAATAAAATGTTTATAATTAAGTTTAAGATTTAATTAATTAAATGTTTATAATTAAGTTTAGTCTTACCCATATTTAGCTTAGCTTGTGCACTGTTGAGTGACTTTCCATCATGTTTCCCTCCATACTTAATTTTGTCATTTCTATTGAACGGATTTATGTTATTCGTATGACTGTCATCAACTGTCACAATCGGCGTATCTTGTGTAGGTCTATGCGATGGGTATGAGACAGTGGTCGAAACTGGTATGTGTCTAGATGGTGTTGCAGCAGTTGGCTGTGGATGGTGCTGACTTGGCTGCAATTCGGGTATTTTATTAACTGGTGCATCTTCATAACTGGATATCCTATTACTTGGAGCTTCTTCAAGAAAGTTGAACGATTCTTCGAGGTCATCAGCAGGAATGATTTCCAATGGCGGAGGAGTCCAGGATGGCAGGTTCTTGTCTGTGCCATTGTTTATTGGCCATGTCGTGAAGATTGAGGATATTCGAGTTGGTAGGGGGGTAGTTGTTGGTGTTTGGATGCCAGCAGTAGACGAGCTCTTCTGTTTCGGGTATCCACTGTCTGGGATGTATGTTACCACGGGGTTGTAGTTTGGTGAAGAGGGTCTGTAGCTTGATGTGGAGGTTTCTTGTGGGAAGGTGCGGGTTGGGGTAGATGGTACTGGGGTGTATCTGTCTTTGGGAGTGGTTTCTCTTTGACGGTCTTCTCCTGAAGATATGAATGTTGTGGCTTTGTTTTGGTCTTTCGCTGAAAATCAAAGCACCGTTAAATATGAGCGTAATTTTTAAATACTGGATAACATTTTACTGGCAAAAATTATGAAATTTCAGCAGGGGGTCTCCGCTCTGCTTTGTTTTCTAAGAAAATGCATAGTTATAAATATTCTATATAAAGATGCGTACATTCTGGATAAAGGTGTGCGTTTTTATAACGATATGTTATACAAATATTATGAATTAAAATTAATGTTTCTAAGTTATTGTAAGTAAAACATTAAAACCTTATTACATAAAATTCAAATATAATTATTCAAACATATTAATAAATTTCGTGTGAACCCTGTATATCCTTAGTTATAAAAAAAATAAGTCTAAACAAACATGCACCAATGACAAATGACATGGAATGCGCCCTCTAGAAGGGAAAAGCATAGGATTTATAGCTCTTCACCCCACTCGCCAGGAGTGACACAGACACAAGAGACACACATAGAAGGGACGACACAAACACATAGACAAATAACAACATTTATTGACAAACACATTCATGCCTTACTGGGATTCGAGCCCGAACCCAGAAGCTCCAAAGGCTAGCTCCCTAACCATTGTGCTGCCGGGTCGGCATAGTGCATAAAAGTATAAACCGGTATTGAATAAATATTGTAAATAAAAGCTGTACTACTTTTCACATACCTATACAAACGGGTGGTTCACCATCCCAATAGCCGCTAGCGACGCATTTTATTGTATCCTTCCCTTTCATCTCAAAGCCTTCGTCACAATAATATTTGGTTTCGGTTCCGTACACAGTGGTGTTGGAGGACATTTCGAAACCTCCATTCAACAGCGGGGGAGGATGTCTGCAGTAGAATGCTGTAATAAAAAAATATATAAATATAAGTATTTTATTCTTATAAAATATATAAATATAAGTATTTTATTCTTTAAAAATATATAAATATAAGTATTTTATTCTTAAAAAATACATAAATATAAGTATTTTATTCTTAAAATATATATAAATATGAAGTATGGTATGGTATGGTATGACACATGTATATTCCAGCTTGTGTGCTTGTTCAAATATGAAGTATATACTTTAAAGTTACTTTTAAAAATGCTGTAATAAGCATTTTTAAAAGTACAAATCCTAAGAATTTCAAAGAAAATTATAAATCATTAGTATTTTATAACACCGTGTATATGGGACTGAGGCACGTAAAATCTATCATGGCACATAAGATGTCGCTATGCAGTTGCGTTAGAGGGCAACTCAGGTCTTTATCAATGTCGTATCGAATCGAATGAATCGGAAAAACGCCTTCCAGAACGTGTTAATTAACTGCGATTCAAAGGTTTGGTGACCATCGTCAATGGTCCTCGTATTGACCCTAAACTATCTATCAGAAGTCATTGTGGTTTGTAAAATTTGCCAAATCGTTCACCAACTCGCTAAAACTATGACTTTTCGGTGTTACTAAAGTAACTAAACCCTCTCACGCGGGAAATTGACAATTGAAGAGTACAGGGGAAGAAGTGCTTGATTTCTTTAGAGTCTTTCCGTAATTGTGTCTGCTTGGCAGGCATTGGCGACCGGAAACCGGTTTTTCTTTTGGTTCTTCATTCGAAGTACAAAAGTGGGACTCATATTCACAGATCTATGGCGTGAATCAGGGTTGCCACGAAAGAAAAACAAACCGGTTTCTTTACACCAGTTTAGGCAATTTTCCGCTTTCATCCCAAAAGAGGCTGTTAAGGAAAGCCTTCTACGAAATAAAGCGGTTCTTCCCCTGTACTTTTCAATTTCATTTGACTTTTCAATGTATCCCAAAATTAAAAAATATATATTTAAAACACAAAACATAACACTTTTAAAACCAAAATGTTTCAAATAAAACTTTTTCCTTATATTCATTTTGCTGGTGAATAATTATATATTATTACAAAATCAAAATGGCAAAATTTCGTCAAGGGACTGGGGAGCCCAGTCGGTTAGGCATTCGCCTAGCATGCGGAAGGTCCTAGGGTCGGGTCCGGGCATCGCCAAATTAACTGCCCACCTATAAACGGCCCTTTCAGGCAAAAATGTCCGACGAATAGTACCCAGTGTGGAGGACACGTTAAATATCCGTCAAAGTCCTGACGCCCTTAACGGTAGCGTTTGGGTGCCTACTCAGGTGTTGGCACGTCACTTGACTGTGGTTCTAAAATATGACGTCCATCGCCAATCGCCCTTGTGTAGCTCTAGTGTGACGATACGATCAAATAAACCGCTCGATAAATCGCTAGTAATTCCGTTGTTTCGAACACTGATTAGGGTAAGGTGGGGTAAGTGGGCCACCTTTTTGGCATAATTCGACTTTAGACCCTTATACCACTGGATGTAATCAGCCTAACAACTTATTTTTTTTTTGTGGTCCATTCTCTCTTATGTTATTACTGCACCCATGACAACCTTAACACAAATTGGAAAAAAATAAATTTAGAAAATATGTTTTTCTTTTTGGTCATTCTAGTGGCCCACTTGCCCCGCAAGGTGGGGTAAGTGGGCCACTCCCTAATATATTTTTACACATAACTGGTAAAGATATGGTGGTTCAAGTGGAATAATCTACATGATTTTTTGAGTGTTTGAAAAAAAAAGTTATGATGTATCTTTAATCGTTCCCCCATAGCAACTTTTTCTGGCATGCAAGCTTTCTACAAGAAAAAATACGTTAATTTTCATCTTGTCATTTTTGCATGTAGCGTAAAAAAATGATAGGGCTACAGATTTTAAACTGGTTGATGTCAATGAATAGGACTATGAATAGTGAATATGACTAACCCTATGAATCAATGAATATGACTTTTTTTAAAGTATATTAAAGAGTTGGGGCAAGTGGGCCACCCCTGGCCCACTTACCCCGCCGTTGTGGTGGCCCACTTACCCCAAACGCGGGGCAACTGGGCCACCCCAATTTTCTTTTAACCTTATCAACATCACAAGTACATGACACCACAAAAAGATACTATGTTTTATAAACTTTCAAAATATATAACATTTTGTTTTGTATCATGAACCGTTTGAAAAAAAATAAAAAAATAGTAAGATGACATGAATTACGAAAAGATGCAATTTTAAAAATTTTCACAAAAAGGATTGTATCTTGTCACATACTTAAATGAAAATGATGCCATAATGTTTCCTGCATCTATTGGGGTAAATACGTAAAAATATTGTAACAGATTTTTTTTACGTCCATAATTCGGGAAATGCCAAGGGGGGTGGCCCACTTGCCCCAATGACCCACTTACCCCACCTTACCCTAGTACCAATCGACATTGAGTGCCCCTATAGAGGTTGTGGTGTGTATTGTGTAATCGTTTTCGGCTGCCTATTTCTAGCCTTCATTAGGAGCTTTAACACAGCCAATAGCCCCTCGTAATTTAGAACCCTGGTCAAGTGACGAGGTCGACACCTAAGCGGGCACACAACGGAACTTCGAGCGACATCGTACGCTGACGCCGTCGGGACTTTGGACTCCACAGATTTAACGAAAACGCCTATCCCAGTGTACTAGGGCCCATCCGTCACGAGTTGGATTTTCTACTCTTTCCCAGTACAGATATCCGATTTATAGGATGACTGGCAGTAGTTGGGATTCGAACCCCCGCACTCCTAAGAAGGCTGAGGGGCTGGGGAGCCCAGTCGGTTAAGCACTCGCTTAGCATGCGGAAGGTCCCAGGTTCGGGTCCGGGCATCGCCAAAATAGCTGCCGACCTATAAATGGTCCGTGCAGCCAAAAAGTCCGACGAATAATACCCCGTGTAAGGGAGTGCACGTAAAATATCCTTCAAAGTCCTGACGCTGCGTACGATGTCGCCCTTAACGGTTGCGTTGGGTGCCTATTCAGGTGTTGGCTCGTCACCTGACTGTGGTTCTAAAATACGAAGCCCGTCGCCAATAGCCCTCGTGTAGCTCTAGTGGCACGATAATTCAAACCTATCCTAAAAAAGGTATCAAAAACACTCACGGTCACATCTTGGAGGGGGTCCATTCCATTTTTCGTCCACATCACAGACGAGACTACCTCGTCCAACCAAAACATGTCCCTCGTCACATGTGTACTGTACAGTCGATAGGTAGTGACGAGTACCATTCAAAAGTACGTAGCTGCCTTGGGGAATGCTTGCTGGAGCACCACATTCTAAGTCTGATCCAAAAAAAAAAAAGTTTTTTTTTCATTTCCTTAACCATTTATGAGATTATTAATAAACTTACTAAGTCTTAAAAGTATTCAAAGATGCATTAATAATTCGGATAATGTGTTGTAATTCTAAATACGAATAAATTGAGTTTTAAATAAAATGCAAGGAAAAAAAGAAACATTGTTTTCAAACGAGAACAAAAAGCAATTTATAGTAAATGATTTAATTTACTTTAGTAAATATTTAAGTATTTGTTTTAAGTTAAAGTTTTGCATGAAGTCAATCCGTTATCAGCATATTATTTACCGACATTACTTTTGTAATTTTTTTGTTTAAAATATTAAAAAAATAACATAATAATTTGAAAACGATTTATAAATAATAATAATAGCAAACATTAACAATAATAACAATTAAATATAAATAATAGCATTCAAATATAAATATTAACAATATACTAAAACGCTATATTAATTTGAAAACACTACTTTTATTTTTTCCTATGTTCAATTGAGTAGGTCAGTTTATCCCAAACAACAAAAACAAGAAATATTTATAATAAAACGGGATTTAATTCCATAGACTTTGCGACCAGTCCAGCAACGCTTTCAATTCTCTCGTTTCTTAATGTGTCTAATAAAATGTCGTCAGTTCAAAACATTCCAGATTCCCTTCAGGGACATGTCTAAATTGCGGAGGTGGTAATAGATGGCAGCATCTGTCACTTATGTGTGTGTTGTGTCTTACTCGACGAAGGTTTGTAAGCGGGTCTCTGACCAAGCACATAAGCCTGAAAATATATGTCTTATACCAACCAACCTAAACATTCCAGATTCTGTTTTCGTTAGCTCGAAAGTAATTTTTTTTAAAAGAATTCAACTCTGAAAAAGTGTCCGCCACGTAAGCCGAAGATCGCGTTTTCGAGCCCCGGCTGAGTCGTCGGATTTTCTGGATGGAAAAATCCTGAGCACATATGTCATATGATTATGTAGCATATGAAAGATCCCTGGAGGTAAAGCTCTAGATTAGCGGTCGCCAGTCGCCAACTGGAGACTATTACATCGAAAGTGGCTACCTAAAAATCGAACCCCAGTCGCCAAATGTGGCGATCATAATTTTTCCTTTTTGTTCAACAAATAATTAATACTGAAGCTGCATTTCTAAAATAATAAAACGCTCCGATTCGATTCTGTCGGGAGGAAAGACTTGATGACAGTTGTTGCTCATCGGTGAAATTTTCCATCCTCCTCCGTGTGACGTAAATGGAGTTGGGCGATGAAAATCTTAAATGCAAATTTGATTTTTAAATTTTGCTTTACGATTTCGGCAATCTACAGGTGATTGGTTTACATCTGATTAAGATCTCACCTATTCATTTAAACAATTTTGATATGAGAAAATTTCATAAACAATCGTGGGTCGTGGGCGACGTCAAGAATTCTCCGAAACTAATAGTAGTTGAACTGATTGCACATAAAATAATTTTCTCCTAACAATAATGGCCAATCACATAATACTACATATTTTGTATGATACTTTTTTTACTGTCAATCTTATCATATCAAAAATGTCATTTCTAAAATTTTCTTTTGTGGAAAATCGCACTTTCTTTTTGTCGTATATACTGAAATTTAAAACTGGCTACTAAAAATCGAAATGTGGCTACCATTTTTTTTCACTCTGGTAGCCATTGGCTACTATTAAAAATTCCCAGTCTAGAGCATTACCTGGAGGGCCCGTTTGGCTTGGGTTCTCTCGGCAAAATTAAATCTCGGCATACTTTAACATCCACAGAGAGCTCAGATTCATTGTAATCTGAGTGTCAAAATTGATAGAGAGAGCCGCCTAGATGGTGCCACAAAAAAATAACTCTCAGTTCTGGGGAATATGCCGAGTCTGCAGAGTCTTGACCGCCAAATTTGCAGCCCAATTAGAAAAAAACTCTGAAAAAGTTAACTGTACTAAAGAATTTACTCACATCGACATTTAGGTGGGAATTCACTGAAGAATCCTGATGGCAAACAAGTTCGGATATTAGGTCCCACTAGCAAATGTCCGGGACTGCATCTGTATTCAATGACAGAGCCGATATCAAAGTTTCGAGCAATAATTGTTGAGTTAGCAGGTTGTTCTGGTTTACCACAAGTAGCAGGTTCTATAAAAGAAATATTAAAAATTTAGGTCATAGTGAAAAGCAAAAACAAAATCAATTTGAAACATGTGAAATAACAAACATATTAACAAAAAAATTGCAATGTTTTTTTACTGTAACAATAACTTTAAAAACGCAATGAATAGTTTAAAATTTTAGCTGTAATACATTATTGAATTAAGTATTACTAAAAGTTATTTCAGTAACAATAACCTCTTAAGTCCTGAGCAAAATTTTACACCTATATACTTAATCAAAACATACTTTTCATACAAATATATGCTAAAAAGTGTGTTTGGCAAAGTAATTTTTTTAAAAAAAGTTATGTTTAATAGTTACTCAGAGACACGCCTTAAGCTCTAATAATACAAATTTTTTTGTGCTATAAATGCAAAAAAAAGGCCGCATCACATATTTGTAGTTAACAGTTTATTTTACCATTGTTTTTAATGAATTTGCTTTTAAAAATTACTACTAAAAGAACTTTTGAAAAGTTTGAAAAAATTAAATAAATTTTTTTAAACTATAATATCGTATTGACCCTTGTTCAACTTCATTTTTTATAGAAATAAATGACTGTTACCTGTAGTCTGAAAACGGATATTTTGGATTTTCTTCTATAGGACCAGGTCAATTTAGGAACTAATTTTCATGTTAATTGTTTGTGGTGAGGTTTAAAAAATGTCTCCAAATGGGGACGCCAGGTCACAAAAGGTTAATAAATACAATAAATTTATTCAAATATTACTGAAATAGCGAACTTGTAAGATGATTCAAAGAACGATTTTTGCATGAAATATGTCGGCCTTACAGAATTATTATAAAAAAATTAACCAATAACGCAAGTGCTAATCGATTCCCTACTTCAGCCTTTAGAGCAGTAGGACGCTAGGGCTTACTAAAGGTAGTTTTCGCTGCCGAAAATCGTACCTAGTAGAAAAGATAGTTCTACAGAACTGCCTTGTTCTCCTATAGCGCAATAGGACATACTAAAGGTAGTTTTCTCGGCCGAAAATCGTACCTAGTAGAAAAGATACACTGTTAAAAAAAATTCCTTGAATTAACGGAAAAACTACTGGCAGCAAGTTGCCGGGATTTTTCCGTTAATATCAGTATCTTCCGTTTTGGAATTTTTCCGTTATTTTCCGGAACTTCCATTTCGGAATTCTTCCGTTAATTTCAGGGTCTTCCATTTTGGAATTTCTCCGTTAATTTCAGGATCTTAAATTTCGGAATTTCTCCGTTAATTTCAGGATCTTCCATTTTGGAATTTCTCCGTTAATTTCAGGATTTACCGTTTTAGAAATATTCTGTTAATTTCAGGAATTTTTATTTAGCTGTTTCTTTGTTAATTTCATGAATTTCTATTTTGCATTTCTCTCTAAATTCAGAAAACTTACATAGTATATTTTCTAGTTAATTCCAAGACATTTTTGCTTTTTTCTTGTCAATTTTGTGTTAATTAATGTCGTCATACTTAAACCTTAAATCTGTTAAAAACTAATACAATCTAATCCTTTAATATTTTTAAAACCATATTTGGTATATAATCTGAATAAAAAGGAAATTGTTCACTTTTTTGAAATTAAAAAATTACCACTCTTCATATATTTAAAACAATTTTAATATGGCATAAAAATGTTACTAATTTTTCCAATTTTGATAATTTTTCTGACAAATTTTTTATAATGTATAGATTTGGTGTTGTTCTGTGGCTACACAAATGGTATTGTACTTTTCAGTAGCATATCCAGGGCAAAATCATGGGTAGGGGATAATGAGTCAGGTGTCTTAGGGGTTGACCACCCCTTAATAGAGAGACTCTTTAAGACAGTAAAATTTTTAGTCAAAAACAATAAATCATTAAGTGTCTGCATTTGTACTATACATACATAAATGTGTATAGTCTCTGATAGTAAAACAACAACAACATGTTTTAGTACATGGGGACGAGAATTATCCCTCCCCCCCCTGAATACACCACTGATACAATTTAACAAGATATGAATAACAAAAGAATTACAGAATATAATCAGGTTTTATTTTTCTTTCACAATTGAAAAAGACTGATATGGTTCTCAAATTCTCAACTAATTTAAAAATTTATGCAGGAACTACATATTTAGTTTTCTTCTTTTTCCGAACTTTTGACCCTCTTTCGAGATTTATGATAAACAAGCACCTAAAAAAAATAATATATTAATACTATATATAAATCCAATTTTAAATGAACAGATCTAATGTATAGAAGCAACTGTTAATCAGGCGTAAACCAGGCAAATTCCTTCTTAAGTCCTTCTAAAATTAAACAATTTGTCAATTTTAGGCTTTTTTTTTCGAGCAAGTTTTCCATAGTATGACCGTAATAAGTTAATATCAGAGTTAAAAACGCTTTTTCTCTTTTTGTGAAGAGGTGGAGGGGGCAGACAAAGCATGAATCTTACAGTACCTTTAATTAATTGATTTATCCATATATCTCAATATAGTTTTGAGAATACACTGAAAATATTTTTTTAATAGTAGAAGCAAAACAGAAGTGTTCTTGAATAATGTATATCATTACTAAAAATACAATTTTATAATAGTATTTAGTATAAAATAATAACTTTAATGCAATTTAATAGTATTTTAGTAATAAAATACAATTTTATAATTAGTATTCTAGTAAAAGCTAATAACTATTGCTTTTGAATATCACCGACATGAAGTTATAGACGGTGAGCCGAAAATGAGATATCACTTAGCAGCTATATCTAAATAAACACTAAAATAGCGTTTTGCGGACACTTGCAATTCCTAAATTTTGAATGTGTTGCAAAGTTTGCATTTAATCGGAAATTGTGTGTGCAGACTTTTCAAAACAAAGAGCATTGGCAATAGTGCATGTAACTTCTGAATCGAATCAAAATATGTGATTTGCATACATCCGTAATCACTAATTGATTCATTAAAATCAACAAAAGTTTATTATTTTATAAAGAAAAAGTTTGCGTTATGTATACTTGCATAGTTTTTAAAATAAACCATGCTTATAGCCATAGCGTAACCGTGCTTTTCAATCGAGGTTAGGTTTTGAATTATCGTCGCACTAAAGCTACACGAGGGCTATAGCTTTTCAATCGAATTTAAATGTAATAATTTCAAGTATTTCATTTTTTTTTAATAATGAGCACTTGTCTGTTTGTGAACTTTGTTTATTTCATAAATTTGACAGCTTTTTTAAACATTTAAATCAAATTGACTTAGTTGCGCGTGTTGGTAAACAAACGGAATTATTAATTTCTGGAGTCACCTCACGGTCAATTATAGGACTATAGATATTACAGAAACAAATAAGAAAGATACAATAACTGGATTCTATAGATAGAAAAGGAAGATAGAAAATATAAACATTAAAAATATCTTATTTTATTAAACGAAATGAACATACCTGTATATTTATCTTTCTTGCTTGCTTCAGATGTGGTCAAAACAAAACAACAAACAAAAAACAAGGTGGCTGAGTCGGTCGGCGGATGTGTCGAGGCTAAAAGCTGTTGGGTGCGAGGTTATATGGAGAATTTACGTTCATACGGGTCTTAAGTGAAATTCTGCAATCAGAAATACGGTGTTTTTCCGTTTTCACTTGTCAAGCGTTTAAGGAAAACGGAAACAAGCTGTGTATTTCAGACAAACCGTCTGTTTGTGAAAGAAACGCAATCTTTCCGTAAATTCCCGAAAATAATCACAGAAATATGTACGTAAAATTCAGGTTTTTTTTAACAGTGTAGTTCTACAGAACTACCTTATTCTCCTATACTGCTTGTGCTATGGTGTTTTGGCGTCGCCAATTAGTAATTTGGTTTTAGATTTTCGACTTATGTTTATAATGTATCAATAAAGTTTCTAATGAAGCAGCGGCATTGCATTTTTATTCTAACTTGCTTTGAATTTAGAAATACATCATCTGTTGAGTTCTTTCACTTGTGCTAAATCTTACAGTGCACAAAAACAGTGAAATTTAATTTTTATCAATTACGCAAATGTTTTAGTTGAACCCACATAATTGAAGAGTACATGGGAAGAACCGCTTGATTTACTAGGAGTCCTCCCGTAATTGTGTCTGTTTGACGGACATTGGCGACAGAAAACCGGTTTCTCCATTTCTTTTTCGCTTGGCCCAAGCGTCGAAATCGTGCATCGCGTGAATCTCGGTAGGTAGAAAATGTTTTCTTTACACCAGTTTAGGCGTTTACTCGCTATCATTGCCAAAGTGGCCTGCTGAGGAAAGTTCTCTACGAAATCAAGCTGTTTTTCCCCTGTACTCTTCAATTGTCTACTGTTTAAAATATATAATTCATCAATGTTAAATTTTCTATGCCGGCATCATAGCTAAATTATTGATTGTTATTGGTCAAGTTTAGTTAATTCACAAGAGGATTAAAAATGAATATATTTTGTTCGTAAACTTACTGTGTTGACATATATAGTTCAAATTTAAATTGCAGCTAGTTTCTGACCACAGCCATCCTTTAGAGCCATCAAATCGCGAACAATTTTCCTTTGTTCCAGGGGCATTCCAGAATGAAACAGAGACATCTTGTCCTAATCAAACAAATAAAACGTTAATAAGTCCAGATACAGTATTAGAGTTCTAAACCAATGAGGCACTGTAATATTGTTTAAAGGAACAGATTGTAAAATAAATGCCTTTAGTGTAAGATAAACTTAAGTGCATGATTAAATAAATAGATTTTTGTGTTTCATAAAGTGAATAATTATTCTATAACCCCGCACAAGTGTTTATATACTCACCTATCACTTTTTTTATGACATAAAAAGATTCTTTTTCCTTGAATAAAAATAAATTACTTACCTGTAATTGTTGTCAATCCTACATCCTGAGAAAATTTCTGACAAACACATGGGCATTATTATTTCTAAGAACTAATTAGGTTATGATCTTCACTTTTAAGAGAGTTTAAGTCAAATTTAAAATAATGTATTCTTTGGATAGTAAGTTTACAGTCGCAGCATTAAAAAATGATCAACTATTTTCTTTAAAAATATTGTGTATTCTGTGTTAAGTTGATATCAAACAAATTCTTAATTTCAATATAATTTGATAAGTCTTTTGAAAAGCATAATAATACTTTAAATTAATCTCTTTTTTAAAACACTTGAACATAAAGGTTTTGATATTATAAGAAAATACTGCTATATAATGTTTATTATGATAAGTAATGTTGGAGCTAAAGAAAGAATGGTATTAAAATGGTACTAAATTTAAGAAATTCAGCAAACATTTTTCAGCTTAGTATAGAATAAAAATATTATTCGCACTAAGTAAGAATAAAGTCAGGACCTGACAATTGTATATTAGTTAAAATAAATATGGCATTAAGTAATAAATTTAAATTATATTTAAATAACAAATCACATTTAGTTAATAATGTTCAATTAAAAACACCATCAATATCTTTGCCATCTATCTCACCATTGATCCATTTCCAGTTATTAGGATCAGCCGTATCCCTGACAGCTCCCAGCCAATATTGGCCGTTCGGATCATTTCGATGCCTCCTGAACAGCTCCCAGCTTAGGAACCCTTGTAGAGCCGGGCTTGTCTCATCAATAAGGTTGCCTCCGCGAACCTCGCAGAATCTTCTTGCTGATGCTAGGTTGCGAGGCTGGTTGTTGTAGAAGATGTAGCATTTGCCATTGTAGGTTGCTGTGCTGCCAAGAGGTTGGTCGCGGAAGGAAGGGCAGCGTTCGATGGGTAGGGCTGTAAAAGAAATGTGTTGATTTATGATTTTTTTGAATGATCAGAAGCGGTTCTGGATATAAACCCAACAAGAGTTAGAATCCCGACAGCCGAAAATCCGACAGGATATATAAATTCCCGACATTGAAGTAACCCGACAGGAGCAACATTCTGACTTAGTCTAAATTCCGACAAATCAATAAATTAATGCTGTTAAGCTTAATCAAGGGCAATTTAGTTACTAATTTTTGCTTTTTTTTTCCTGTCGACGATATTAAATTATTACTAAAGAATTCAGCTTTATAATAAGGAGCGCCGCCTCGGTGGCACACTCGTTAGGATTCTAGCCTTTGGAGTTGCTGAGGTCGGGTTCGAATCCCGGTCAGGCATGGATATTTGTGACTGTCAATAAATGTTGTTATTTGTCTATGTGTTTGTGTCGTCCCTTTCTTTGTGTGTCTCTTGTGCTTGTGTCATTTCTGGGGCTTAGTACAATAGACTTATAGTCGCAATGCTTGGCGATCTTGCCCCCCACCAAGAAAGTCATAAGTCTTAAGTCATATAATAAGGAGCAAGTGTTCATGTACACAGGGCCAATGATTATATATTACTTTTCTGAGAAGTAAAATAATAAACTCCTTTTTGGAGAGAAGAAAATATGAGCAACTATACATCTTTTTTACACAAGTATCTATTAGTTTTTGTGGGAGTGGCTTGGGATACGTCATGAATATTGCGAATATTTCATTGCGTTTTTTTTATCATAATGATTATAAAAAATATGTGGGTGAGAAAATAAAATTCTCGGTTTTTAATAAATACCTTGGTCAGTATACACGAATGCTTCACAAATTGACAGTGAGTTTTGTGGAGGATCTTCCAAATACACGCTAACAAAAGCTCCAGGCATGGCAGTTGTGCATGGCAGAAACAAAGGTCGGCCTTCCTCTGAAAAAAATACATTAATTAGTTATAACTTAATTATTTTAATTGTATCTGTGTAATGAAATTATATATTAAATTAAAGTAGTTCCAAATACTTATATGCATGTATGTTATTTTAATTCCAATAGCAAGCATGTAAAACTCACATTCCCTTAATTTTCTCAACTCCAAGAAATGTTTATTCCATTAAAATATACATTTTAGAGTTTGCATATAGCTATTAATAATTTGATTTATATTGGCATAAATATTCCATAACGGTCGACCGTTCAAACGCAAATATTATCCTAAATTAGTATGAAATAAAATTTAGGGGACGCACTGGCTAATCCGATTTAAAATACCATTGGTAATTTTTTTCGAACAATTATTTAATATCCTGCCCAAGCGAAAGTCCTGCACAAACCTAATCAATAATGTTTGGGGGCAGTTCAATAAACAGATCTCATATCAACAATTATAAAAAGTTACATATTTTGTCGTTAGGAAAATATCTTTTTATCTGTGTAAAAAGTTTTTGGGGCCACCGCCCCTATATTCTGCCCGCGTGACGGTCCTGCAGTCCGGTGGATGATGGGAAATCAGCTTTATTTGATAAACCTTCCTATCCCCCTCCCCCCGTCCAAACTCTCATTTTAATATCCTGTTACCATCGTTACAGATCTCAACTCTCGTCAAATCCTGACGCTAGGATATTCAGCGAGAGGTAGCTGATTTGCAAGTAGAAAAGGTAGAACATCAAAATGGCATTTAGGAAAATCATGTTGATGTTTTCTGCTTGCTGTTTTTCTAATTTTAGAACGCCTGCGCATCCATTTTGTCTACAAAATTAACACCATTATATTTTTGTGTAATAACAAATAAAGTTATTTATTATTCATAAATTTTAGGATTTTTTTTTCATGTATTGGAAATAAAGTCGGTTTAGAACGGACTATAGGAGTATGCAGGAAATCGCTATTATGTCAGCTGTAAGGAGAGAGACATTGAATTTTACAAATAATAACATTGAAAAACTTCGGCGGAACTTCCGTAAAACCGGTAGCAGCATTGCTGCGTCCATCTTTACGGAGTAACGTTCTATCAAATTTGTTTTACAGCAAATTTTAATAACCTCTCTTTCCGCAGCTTAAGGTAGGCGAATACCTAAAATTCCCCGAAATTCTAAAATTTTTACTATTACTTTAATCTTTTCCAAATTTGGCATGGTGATTTCAAATATAATGAATAATGCTATTTAGGCAGTTTTTTTTAATTTAAATATAATTTATTTATTTTAAACGGTGTTTTTCAACTAAAAAAAGAGGTTCACGCCAACAAGCCTACCACATTGAATTTTCCTCCGATAAACATGAATTATGTGTTAAATTCTTCGTTTTGAACTGATCCGTGCAATGACCCTCTAGAGTTACAAACAAATCCCAGTGAATTTTTTAACATAGTGAATGGGCGACACTAATGTCGCCCAGTGAAAGAAAAATGTCGCCTAGTAATATGAAAATCAAATCACTGGGCGACATTAATAAAATCCGTAATTTCTTAAAACTCCCGACCATTTTATAATAAATTGTATATTAAAAAAAAACATTTGAAGTAAGAAAAAATAGCTAAGTTGTAGCCAATTGTTGTTTAACAAGTATCGCAGATTCGTTTCAACCCTGAGGGACTTAAACTAAAAACTTTCGAGTTACCAAGGGGGTTCTAATCCTTGCCGTGCTCCTCCACAATCCCCCCCTTCCCCCTCCATTTCCCTTTGTCTGGGTTCGTTCATAGTGTTGGTTCATGCGACCGGCCTCGGACATGTGTCCTCATAGTGGGAAATTTATTGCTTTAAAAGATAAGGCATTAGTCGCCCTCCCAAACATAGATCAAGAAGCTGGGGGCAAGGGATGGTGCTTTTTCAAAAACGGAAAGTGGGAGCCTATTGTGGTTAAAAAAACCCTCCGTATTTTATTGCCGTTTTGCCTTGCTTTTTTAATTGGCTGAGTAGAAAAGCAAATGGGATTTTCTACGAAATGCGAAAGGGGGATCATAGTAACAATCTGTAGCTTTGCGCTATGGGAAAACATCCTTCAAAGTCACTCGAAAAGCTTGGGAACATGGAAATGGTCAACTGAGGATAGGTGGTTAGTAGATCTTTATTGATATGTCATTGTATAACATTTACTTCTGAAGTAAACACCCCCAAAATTTTGCTCTAATCTTATTTTCACTTAAAATCTATTCTTTCGTCGTATGATGGGTATTTCTGTTTAAAGTACGTTTTCATGCTTTTTATATATTTATTTTATAGATGTATTTCTCTCCAATTTTGGTGCTTAAAAGTGGTTTTATCTTTTGAGGATTAAGAAGGGGCAGATGTGTGAAATATTTAATTACTCCAAATTATTGATGAAATTTTAAAATTTTGAAGTAACAAATATGAATAAATATTGTATTAATACAGCTTGGAGGGGAAGTATTAATATAATTTTTAATATTTTTTTGGTTGTTAATTGTAGTTCCTATTAAAATATTGCCGTGTTGTGTAGTTCCTATAATATACTGATTAGTGTTTCCCGTACTACATTAAAATATCCTATTTCATTGAAATATTTTAATTCTATGAAAAATTAAACATACACATTTTATTTAAGATATCATTCCACAAATAATTTATTACCATGAATGTTTTTTTAGTCTTTTATAAAATTTAAAGTATTCATTGTCAATTACAGGCTTTTAAATATATATGGGGATGATATGATGAGTAACTAGGGTCATAATTTTTCAAATACCAATTAATCGAAGACTGAGCCGGTTTAAAAATTTTAACTTAAGACAGTTATCCATAATACCAATTATTTAGTATTGGAACTACTATTTTATAAGCTTAAAAAACATGGGGACAAGTCTTTAACAATATCTGTATCTATGTATATCTGTTACAAGACTTCGAAAAAATTAAAAATGACCTAAGGTACTACGTTAATTCTACTTTTAATTCATTAATCAGTAAAAATCAAACATACAATTGCCTTTAAAAATAACTACCAAAAGAACTTTTTGAAAAGTTTAAAGAAATAAGTAATTTAAAGTTTTTTTTTGTTTTTTTAGGAGCTGTAATGTCGTATTGAACCTCGTTCAACTTCATTTTTTAAAGAAATAAATGACAGATATCTGTAATCAAAGGCTGAAAACTGATATTCTAATGAACCTTCCTCAATCGGACCAAGTCAATTTCTAAACTATTGACGCGTTAATTGTTTGTGGGGAGGTTTTGAAAAATGTCCCCAAATGGGGACGCTAGGTTGCAAGAGGGTATGAACCAGAGAATAATATTTATTAAGAGTATGGATCTGTATAATGCATTAGTTCAAGGGAGAAGATAGGGTCGATTCCCATTTCATTAATTACAGTGAAGGTTAAAGTTTTCCGAGGGGATTACACTGACATAACAACCTAATTCCTATTACTCAATGTTTCCTCCCTCCCCCTCAATCTTTTTATAAGCAATGTCGCCCAGTGAAAAAATCTTAGAAAATTCACTGACAAATCCCAAGAATATGTTTTACGACAAATTTTATGAATTAACTTGAAACAAACACAATGTGGCTAATCTAACGGCTAGTGCCGGAAATCTGCGCAAGCGGATATCTCGACTTGAGAGCGAAACGTTTTTGTGAGCAGCCAAGTAAAATATCGCCAAGTTGTTAGTTAGGGTTGTAGTGAAGGTTTAGGTTGTTATTGAATATCAAGCGTTTACCCTCGCCGAACGTGTGCGTTTATGGATTATAATAGAATTATTGGATTATAGCACTGTCCAATTCTAAACCTATTTTATTCTGGGATCAATTGATGTAAGACTTTACATAATCAAACCCGCTTATAAACCTTCGTCAAGCAAGAGAGATACAACACACACATTTAAATGGATCCATCTAATTTTTGAGACAGAGGCCAACTAGAGGATCCCCAGAATTGACTTGTCACATGTATTGATTTGGTATGGTAACTTGGAGGACTTAGTGACCACGAAAGATTTAACGTACATCAATCATTTAGCATGGCTTTAGAAATTATGGTTATCAGTTAAAAAGGCAACTTCCAGATCCATAATACATTTTAAATTATACAGGGTGGTTATGAAATAACGATCGCTATTCAGAGTGGTCTGTAGCTGTAATGAATATTCCAAATGCAAAAAACTTTGAGATACTTACTAATCAAGAAGGGGGGGGGGGAGAGAATGGTATCATAAAAAACCAACTCGTCTCTTGACCAAGGTTCTAAATTACGAGGCGTAATTGGATGCGTTGGCCGTAATTAGCCATAATTGGCTGTACCTCGTAATTTAGAACCTTTGTCAAGAGACGAGTTTCTTATTTATGATTTCAATCTTTTTCGAAAAAAAAAACCACCCTCGTCCCTTGACCAGAGTTTTAAATTACGAGGTGTAATTGTTGGCCGTAATTGGCCATAATTGACGATGCCTCGTAATATTAGAACCCTGGTCAAGAGACGAGTTTGTTTTTTATGATTATTTTTTAGGATTCTATCTTTTTTTTTAAATTCCATTCTTCCGCAACGAGGATCGATTTCATCTCAATCAACATGTTAATTTTTATTCCCAAAACCTTATCAACTTTGGGCGATAATAAGCCAACGTGACAAACTATCCTTCCCCTTCAGTATCCGTCTGCGCACGCGCAGTGGTTTTCCGTAAGAGAGCTGGAATTCCGGCAGATGCTGAGCATGCGCAGATGGTGCCGTAAGTGCAATGGGTTTAAAGAACTACCGTACTCGCAACTACCAATCAACAAATTTTTTTTCTCGATAAACTTACACTTTGACATTTTTTTAAACAAAAACTACTATATTTACACCAGATGTTAGAGGTTCATGGCACAGATGTATATTAAAATAGCATCTGTAAAAAATTTCAGGTAAATTAGTGTAAAACTTTTTATGCTAGAAGTGTTAGCGTAAACCCCCTTTTTTAGTAGAAAAACACCGTTTAAAATAAATCAATTATATTTAAATAAAAAAAATTGCCAAAAAAGCATTGTAAATTATATTTGAAATCACTATGCCAAATTTGGAAAAGATTAAAGTAATAATAAAAATTTTAAAATTTTAGGTATTCGCCTACCTTAAGTGTGCGACTTTTGAAATTAAATATTTGTTTTCGAAGTAAATTCACTTAGCTGTCATACTGAAATGATTATTTTGATTATATTCTTTCTAATTTTCAATGTGTACAAGTAAGATGTAAAACAAAAAATTTTGATATTTTGATTAAAAAAAAACTTAGTATTCTTGGGTTCTATTTTTTCAGCTTTTAAACTAAGAAGTTATTAAATTTAAACATAATTAATCAATCAGAAATGGCATACACTGTAAAACCGTTTTACATAACAGTACTTCCGTTCCACGGAGTAATATTAAATCAAATTTACGGAGTATTTTCTACACTATAAATTTGCAGTGTAATGTTACTTCACACATTTAGTATATAGTTACGTATTGAAACCACAGGCAGATTTTACGAAGTAACCACTTTATTTCTCTAACGTTACTCCATATATTCGGTGAAACATTACTCCATGAAGTTGGAGTTCAGTTACACCAAGGTTTTACAGTGTAGAAAAATATTTTTATAATTGATTTTTAGATTATAAAATAAATAGTTACCTATAAATCCAGTGTATTTATTGCAGATAGGATTTACTCCCAAATCTGGTCTGTTATTACCAACTCTTACGACTATAGTTGCCGGGCGATTGTTAGCTATGGGAGAAAACAAATATAATTTACTTATTCATGCAAAAAAAAGTATACAAACTACATCACAATTTTACATTGATAAAATATAATACACGCGCAAAAGTAATTTCCGTTTAAAGTTACTTCAAAGGTAGACTTATAATGGCTACGATAGCTCTTATTTGAAACGATTTGCTTTATCCTTTATAAAGGTAGAAACTTTATATGAAGTCATAAGAAATTTTAATGCAAACTCCGATTTATTTGAGTTTCTGAAGTACTGGAAGAAACTATACAATTTTCCCGTTTAGGTTATATTTGACCTAGCGTAAATGACATTTATAGTACCCTCTACTCACAAGCAGCAACATAATGTGACGAAATAAATTTGAAGAAATAGCTTGTTTATAGATATTATGTCGTAGTTGTTCTGGTGCATCGTCAAAATTATTGTAAATATTTTTTGTTTATATATTTCAGTAAAACCAGTACATATACAAGTTCACTAATTTTTAATAATGATAGTCAACAGTCCAGGGGTAGTGGGGGATAAAGGTTACAAAATTTTAAAGTCCCACTAGTTGTATAAGGAAGTGGAAAAATTCATTTTTCTTAGGGTGTCCATATATGGTACAGGTACTATATAATTAAATTCGGAAAACAATATTAATTATACACAAGTACTTACAGCAGCAAGCCGTTCCAAAGTCCAACCTAACCAACTGCACCATATAGGGCTCTAGTAGATTGACATACCACCAAGGCGATCGCTCAGTTTGCGTCATACTACAGGTATCTGGGTTGAAGAAAGTGCTGGTGCTGCCGTCAATGGCTTTCTGGGGGATACCACTGCCGGAGAGGCTGGATTGCATAGGAGCCTTCCCCACTGCTACATCGAGAACTGGAAGAACAAAAACAGATATTTAAGGAATATTTTAAAAAAAGTCAAGTATATAATGTAATAAGTGTGGTAAATCAGATAATTAAAATAACTTTTATTATCGCAAAAAACAACAACAAATTGAAACAAACCAACACCAAGGGGAAACATGGAAATTCCGAATATTTGAAATAGAAAAGATATTATATAATTTAAGCAGACACACAGAATTATGTTCGATGTACTTGTATGATTAATTAAAGCTGCAAAATGACATCTATTCAAACAATTTTAACCCAATTGCTATTAATGGTAGTTTAATTTCTCCTCCGGTCAATATTTTTAGGTGGGACATACGTTTTAAATTTAGCAACTTTTCGCATCATTCAGAAAAAAATTAAACAGAGAAAACAAATTTAAAAAATTCTTTAAGAAATCATTAAGAAGTCATTTTTGATATTATATAAGCGCACATTTTTAGCGTTATATTCAAGAAGTTAATTAAAATTTGTCGTTATAAGCAAGATATTATAACATTAAGGTCTATCGGCCATGCAAAGGACCAAAGATTTATGAAGTTCCAAACGAATTTGTTGTAACCAAATTTGACTGCAGTACAATTGAAATAAACTTACTCATATGAAACATAATTTTAGACTTTATATAAAAACAAGTTGTATTTTTAACGTTGTTTTTTCATGCAAAAATTTTTTTTAATGTTTCAAATCAAATATAAAAATTAACCCTCAAGGAAAAGCAAATTGGATAACGTAAACTTGTTTTCTCTGCATATAAGCTTAAAATTTAAATTCCTACAATCAGGTGACGAGTGTGTATGTCTGAATCTCTCAGAGGGTTAAATTTCATTCAAATATTATGATATAAGTTCTACAAAGCATTTAACTTAAATTTTACTCATTTTTCATTGAACAACACGCATGGAATCCACAGCAGAACTCGCTAAGGAAAAACTTACTCATCTGAAACTTCATTTGAAGACCTTTTTATTCAAAGTAGCTGTGTTTTTCTTGTTGTTTTTCATTCAAATCATTTTTACGCTCGTTATCGCATCGCCGAATCTACTGACTGCAGCATCAACGCTATTAACGGAGAGGTGACGCTAAAGCTGCATGCAAGTAGTTCTGCATGATTTCACCAAAAAGCCATTGATTCGACCTCAGAAAACTAGGGTATGACAATGTTTCTAATAGGAAATCTTCACTATTGTAAGTGGCAATCATTTAGTTTCTGGTTTTATATTTGTTTTATGCATGCGAAATTTCAGTCAAATATCATTTACTTAAAGTTCATATGATAAGAAACTTGAGATTGTACGATCGTTTAAAATTCTTACCCTTTTTTGAAAACTTATGCAGTTTATGTAATTTATTTATTCCTTGACTTTTAAAGCATCAATTTTCAATGGTAAAACTTCAGTTTCAGGCAGATAAAATGTTATTCAAATTCCAATCGTTTATAGTTCACACGATAAGAAAGTCAAACTTTGCAATCGTTTTAAATTTTTACCTGGTTTCGAAGAAGTATGCAATTTGCTATTTTTCGCATTGCAATAAATTATTTTCTTAAAGTAAATATATTTCGAAAAGCACCGACTTATGTTCTAATTATATTCGTTTTGTAAATGGGAGAAGTTTACGTTATAAAAAGGTTGATAGAGGTTGACTGAGTAAATTTACTCAATATTTTAGACTTTTATTTTACCAAACTTTGAAAGTTTTGTTATTTCTCGATCTCTTATATAAAATTTTCTAAAGGTAAATAATTTTTAACACCAATAACTTATATTTTAATTATAAATCTTTATACGAATATAGCTATGAAAAACCGTTTAGTGAACGGTTTATTTAACACTTTAAAGTTTTTACCTTAGCCTTCGACCTCATATATATTTTTCTAATATTAAGTATTTTTTCTGGTACTCAGCCCGACCAATATTAGATATGAAGTCTTTTATCAACGTATCCCTTTTCAAATGTCCAAGTAGATTTATTCTATTACCCCAATTTTCTGGAAAGTCCGGATCATCCAATTGGATTTCTTCACCAAACTAATACTTTGTTGAACTGCGGAAATGTATTTCACATTAAAAGTACTTTTTAAGTCTCATACAAAATTATTTTAAACAAATTAATGGATGTGAATTCTGGAAGATTTTTCGACATTCTACTTAAACACATAACATTTTAAAGTTTATTATAATTACTAGGGTATCATAATTGCTAATCAAGAATTTTTGTAAATCTTAACATTCATTTTTAAGCAAAAAGTAAAATAAATTTCATAGGTACTAAAAGTCTTAAAAAAAAACTATCAATTAATGTTTGTAAACCCGAGTCATGAAAGGAGAAATGTACCTCAGACCTGTGCCAAAACCTAAGCCTTTTAAGCAAATCCCAAACAACTTTAAGCCCTAATAATTTACCATCATGTTTAGCATAAGAATTTAACAACATTTATTATTCTTTAAAACCTATTAAATAATGTTTTATAAACCCGAGTCATGAAAGGAGAAACGTACTTCAGACCTGTGCCTCAAAACCTAAACCTTTTAAGCCAAACCTAAACAACTTTTAAGCATAATTTTCCAGCATGTTCGGTATCAGAATTTAACAGCAGTTATTATTTTACACAGGTACTTGATATTTGGAATTCAGTTTGGGTATGAAAATAATTGAAAAGTGCCACGACAACTTTTTACACACTCAGTGCAATAACATCTCACAGGTAACTAAAGGTTATTCACTTCATTTAAATACCAGGAGAAAACATACGGGCGTCATTCATTGTGTGTTTATTTTTGTATGAATACATTAACTCTACTAGTAAACAGAGATGCTCACCAACATTTGTTTACCTCATTCAATAAAAAAAATAGATAAATGAATTAAAGCTGAGTAACTGAGGGCTTAAAAGTGTCCGCCTCGTAAGCCCAAGTTCGCGGGTTCGAGCTCCGGCTGAGTCGTCAGATTTCCTGGATGGAAAAATCTTGGGCACGCATGTCATATGATTATGTGACGTGTAAAAAATCACCGGAGGGTCCATTTGGCTTTGGGTTTTTTCGGCAAAATTAAATCTCGACAGTCTTAACATCCACAGAGAGCTCAGATTCATTGTAATCTGGGCGTCAAAATTGGTAGCGAGAGTCGCCTGTATGGTGCTACAAAGAAATGGCTCTCAGTTCTGGGGAATATGTCAAGTCTGAAAAAGGCTTGACTGCCAATATTGCATTTCCATTAGAGAAAAAAAAGATAAACTTATTAAGTTTAACAAAATTTGTGTAGGAATGTCTCATTTTGATTCTACACGATTTCTTTAATCAGTTATTGTTAATATGTGGCGTTTGAATGTTAAGGCATTTGTTATCAGATTCACCAACCGTAGAATTTAGAAAAAGTTTTTAAACGCTGAAAAATCTTGTAATGTTTGAATCGTGTTTTATCTCAATTTGCGTGCTAGATGCATTCTTAAAACATCTTATTACGGGTCATGGAACTTAATGTATAATTTATGCACTGAAGCAGAAATGTAAACAAAGTGTAAAAATACCTGTGGTAAAACACACGCTTAGAAATAGTGTTGTTTGTTTGTAGTAAAGTAAAGTTAGGTAACGACTAGGGTCACATGGGGGAATTATGGATCACTCGCTTTCCGGGGTAAATAATGATCACTAAGTTTTAAGGATTAAAAATGGTTTTTAGAAAAAAAATAAATTATGCCAAGTCATCCTTATACATTCTATTTTCTTATAGCAAGTTCAAAAACAATGTAACTCTGCAGCAAATAATAGAAAAAAAATACTTTTTACACTCCTATAAAAACATCTTCAAAAAAGATTGTCTTTGAAAAACATGATTTTTTTTAAGATCCATACTGGAGTAATATATTTGAACCAACTATTTTGTTGGTGCTATTTTTCAATAGGAAAAGGTCTAAGCTTTTCATTCCGATATAAATTTTTTCATAATTATTTTTTTTAATGACTTTGAAGGTATATCGATTTATCCCCCAGTTTACTGGGGTAATTCTGGATCACTGGGGTAATTCTGGATCAGTGATATTTTTTAATTTTTCATGTGTTTTTAGCTAAGCGGTATACGTCATTTTGAAGCAAAAAATCAGATTAGGCTGCATTCCAAATTTCATTAAAAAATTCGGATTAAAAGTTTATTTAAAATTTAAATAACAAAAAATTTAATCTCCATTGAAATAACATGCAAATTCCATTTTTATTCAATATTTTGACTGTTTTAATTTCGTTAAACTTACGAGAAACTTTCGAGATACTTCGAACTGTAAATTAATTTAACAAACGATAAATAACCGAATTTTTGAAAGAATGTAAATGGAAAATTGCGGCATAATTTATTAAAAAAGATCATCATTATTCTTCGAGTTAAAAAAAAAAATTAGCAAACGATAAAGTCTAATTTTTTTCTGAGAAAGAAGATTAATAAAAAGTTAATTTAGGCGTTTAAAAGTTTGCTTTGAATTATATTTTAACTGCAACCAAAAATTAATTTACTTTTAATACGCATTACTATAAAAAAAAGGGTGATCCATAATTACCCCATGTGTGATCCATAATTGCCCAAACCCGGGGTAATTCCTGATCACTCAATAATTAAAATAAAACTAATAATAATTAAGTTTTAGGTAAAGTGATTATTTAAATAAATTCTAAATTATTTAAGCTTACTCCATGCAAAATTAAATCTTTCTATCTTTCATACTTTAGAAAAAAATTGGATGTTGTGATTTTTTGATCCATAATTCCCCCATATGACCCTATTTACTTAAGTTATTTTCAGACTATTTACTTAAATTTCTTTGGTAACAAACTTTTAAAACAAATGTTGATAATTGCTTCAGGTCCCGGTTCAATTCAGGTCATAATTAAGTATTTTGCGAATGTTTATAAACACAACTGAAATGTTTTTTATACATTTGTAAACAAACTTTAATTAGGCGTTGTATTATCTTTAAATATAAATGAAGCAATGCAAATTGTAGTAATGGAGGGATAGCGCAATAGAATAGACTGAAAATCTGCAGTTATCACTAATTATGTATAAAATAGTACTTAATTTCAACGTGACTCTTCGTTAAACGTACGGATTTCTATTATTCAAAAATTTGACTCAAGACCGAATGTATGCATATTATAAACATTCTTCTTAAAAATACTTTAGTACTGACTAAAAATGCTTTGAATTTTTAACAAATGTAAATATGTTCTTTGAAAATATGTTTAAATGTAAATTCCCGTTGTGCCTATACTTATTCATGCTTGATCTTCTGAGAATAAACTATAAAAAAAAGCACGGGTTTAAATTTAATAATATGAGTTTATATTTTTTACTAATCTCACATATTTTACCTTATGTAACAAGTGAGCTCTAAGTTTTTAAGCTTTAGGACGAGGAGCAAAATAACACTTTTTTACATGTTAAGTAAAATTATAAAATTATTTTGTGTGTGTGTTATTCAAAATTGAAAGTTTCTCATCAGCACACAATTTATCAGTTCGATGAAAATCTTCAATGCCTTCAACACCACGACTAAAACAAAAGACTTAAATACAATTCAACTATTCATTTCAACTAAGTTGTATAGCTTGCTACTTATACTTATCCACAACACATAAAACTAAAGAATTCCCACATAGCTCAGTCTTGTGTGAGCGGACTACAAAAGAGCTTTACTTGAACATGACCTGAATCCAGCGGTCAGTCGCAGAAGAAATATGACTTCTACAAGCGTAGCATACTAACTTCTGCCAGAATACGAGCTGCTTCTAAGAAGCTGTGGACTCTTGTTATGCCAAGCTTAAAGGACGCACCCATGGATGCCTGGCTTGCCAAGCAAAGATTCTTCGGTAATTCGTCACAATTCGTTGGTGATGAACCCGTTTTAATACCTTTCTGAATCGTCTGAGAGCGTGACGATAGTTTAGCCGCTCGTTTAGGTTTAGTCTAGGTAATGGGGAGATATCATTAGAAGAATAACAGTTTAATCTCTCGTTTTGTTTTGATTCATGGGGCATTTGTAAATCTGTGATAATAGCGTAATAATCGGGGAATTATTGTTTACTGAAGGAAAATTGTTTTGGGATTGTATAAGTTTTTATATAAAAGTAAAATACACTTTTACGATAATTATTATACAGATAATTTCTGTAATCTATATTTTAAATGTACATGTATTCAAAGAATTAATTTGCTCCATTGAATTATCACGATATGAGTATGAACAGTTTTAATTCGTTTTTTAATCATACAAGAGAATAACAAAATTTTAGTGGCTCATTTAGATTTAGTCTATGTTTCACATTAGTACGGAGATATCATTAAAATTAATGGTTTAATCTCCTATTTAGTTATGATTCATATATCATTAGATAATTTATAGAGCTGTGATAATAGAGATATCATCTTACAAATGATGTTTTTTGGAGGAAAGTTATTTAAATAATAGTATGTATGTGTAGTTGTCTCTTTATAAAAATTAGGATTCCTAGTTTTATAGTTGCTTTGCTTATTTCAGTTTAACTTTAAATGCGAATACTATTTGAGAGAAATTTGAGTTTTCAGTTTATGTACAATGAATATGTTTAATAAAATTTTGTGCAATGAAATGTTTAATTGTTTAGTTACCATTAAACGAACATGACAAATGCAAGGTAATCCAAAGTGAAATACAGATATGTATTCATTGTTAAAATTTTGTTCATGCAAATTTCGTAGTTGAAAATTTTTAATTTACTTCTTTATGATATCCCGATTTCTACATTTGATATAATTATTAAAAATATATTTTACAAACTGATACTTTTTCTTTCGGTTTAATTTTAATATTTCTTTAATATAACTACTACTTCTTTAAGATATCCCTTTTTTACACATTCAATATAACCATTAAATTTAAATTAAATAAAACGTATTAAGTAATTATAAAGTACACTGCTCAAAACAATTAGGGGAGCACATGTTTTAAACCCTTTCGCTCCCAATGATTCCATTGGGAATCATCAGCTTGTGATTTTTTTCTAACTAAGTTAAATTCGCAACTTATGTATCGTTAGATACATCATTATATGGAAGAATAACGTATTTTGAAGCATTTATTTTTTTTAATATTAATGAAAATATGAAAAATATGGTAAAATAAATTTCACTTTAAATCAGTTTTAGAAAATAAATTGACCCTAAATGTTTCATGCTTGCTTTTTTTAGATGTTTAAAGATATATTTCAACTATTTTTAACAAAAAAAGTTTTGAAAAAATTATTTTATAATTTATTAAAAAGTTATTATTCCATTTCCCCCCTTTAAATTTAAGTATTAAAAACTTAAGATTTTTTCTCCTGTTTTTTACTATTTCATTTCGAATGCATAGTGAACCTATTTAACAAATTTCAGATTTATAGGATAAATATTAAAAAGTTGGGAGTGAAGTTAAAGTTGGAATTAAAAAGTGCTCCCCTAATTGTTTTGAGCAGTGTATTTAGTTCAGTTACATTTGAATGCTTCTTGAATGCAACAACTAATTGCTATTTTCCAAATTATAAGTATACAAGAATTATGGCATTGTTCCTTATTAGTAAAGAAATCCTTAAAATTTCAAATTAACAAGATTAAAATTGTTAACAGCATTAGTCTCCATATAATCAAATTCAAAAACAGATTATTATACAATCGATTATACTCATTCTACAACTACATTTAAAAACAAAGATGTCTACATAACTTAACATCTTCAATAAGTCACACTCCAAAATCTATTAAATGTTTACAAGGTTACGATCTTAACCTCCTATCTCGGAAAAGTAATTGTTAATCATTTAAATTCTTCTTTAAAAAAAGGTCAATGAAGAGTAAAATGTGTGCTTCATAGTGAACAAAAAACATTAAAACAATACACTGATTACATATATTACTAATAAACAATGGCTGAGCACGATGTTTAGGGGGTAATGGTTCATGGCGCAAACACAATAGAGGATTTTGGATCATAAGTGAAAGTTATAGCTGAAGATCAATTTATTCTTAGTAGGCCATGGGTTATATAAGCGGAATCAATAATTCTTTTAAAAACTAAAAAATTGTGGTATAATTATAATTTTAATACTGAAATCATAAATGAATGAAAATTATTTGATCTAAACGGAATCAATAATTCTTTTAAAAACTAAAAAAAGGAGGTATAATTATAATTTCAATACTGAAATCATAAATGAATGAAAAGTGTTTGATCTAAACACGCTACAAATATCTAAACTAAACCCCGCATTAAAGAATATAAATTTGTTTATTGTGTGTGTTTCTATTCTAAGAAATTAATGCAAAGGAAATTGCATTTATTAATGTTGTTTTATTATTGTTGTTTGTAGATGTTGTAATTTTTCTGTTTTATTAAGTTAGGATAGTTGTCAAAAAAGTTTTTCTTTAAAATTTCAATAGTTTGAACTAATAAGACATTTTTCTTTCTGAATATTTACGGTTAATTTTACGTTATTATGTAAAATTTAAGTAAAACAAGTGACGTAATTTAGAAGTATCTCATAGCTACAAAATATTCTGGAAACTCCTCTATTTTTTAGCATAATAATTTTCGAGAAAAGATATTAGATCAGGGAAATAAACCAAACAAAAAATCGACTTCATGCTACAATCAACATAATTATTAAAGATAAGACGATAAACCTCAAACATTCTATAATAAAATATTTTTAGTACGTTAGCTTAGTAACGGTTTTTGTACCCAAGGGCCTCATATACAGGTATCTAATGTTACCGCAGCATAAGTGATTGTGAGGCCCCATCGAAAAAGTAACGGAATTCGGTCAGCTCTTGTCTTATAAAATATATGAACTTCCTGGAGAAGATAAGAGAAATATATGCAATTATAGTACCAAAAAAATTTGGGGAGAATTCGTGATTCAGTAATTTTAAAGTACAATTATATAAATGTAGGTGAATATTTATGCTTAAAACTTAAAAAGTTAAGGTTAGTTGGCAGACAACTTTCGTGGTTAATATAAATATATTCAGTTTTTATGGCTATAAAAAATAATTTTTAAGCAAATATAATTTCATTATTTGCCTGGTTTTCCCAAGTGAAGAATTGCAGTGAGTATAGTTTTGTAGTCTCTTTTCTTTTAAAAATTGACACTATCATTAAAACATATGTGTTGATTTTAAATCTGCATACATTTCATGTATAAAATGCATTCATTGATTTTGCATCATTCACAAAAATGTGAATTTCAATTCATTGAAACGCCATCTTCTTCGAGACTTAGATGCTTTAGTAAAATAATCAAAAAGTAGTTTTTGATTAATGGTAAATACACTCTTAAAACAATAGAGTGAAATCCACTCCTATTGGAAAAACACTGGAAAGGAGCGAAAATTAACTCAGACTGAGTTAAAATGAACTCAGACGGAGTTAAAATCACTCGTTTGGAGTGATCCCGTCGTAGGTTTAACTAAACAAAGGAGTGAAATCCCCTCCGTTCTGGGAAGTGCATTTTCGACACTGGAATGAGTGGAAATTAACTCAGACTGAGTTAAAATCGCTCGTTTGTTTTGAGAGTGTAAAATTACCCTTAGGTACAAAATATGTAAATGAGACTAACGAAAAAGAGTGGCCAATTTGAAAAAAAGCGTCTGCTTTATTTCTCCGACATTATTTTAGTTAAAAGTAAATATAAATCGAATTCAAATAAAATTTGACTTATTCATTCAAATTTTTTATTTCAAAAGATTTACAGTTATAAAAGTAAACTATAAAATTGCAGTAACTGAATTCGACTGCCAAAAAACTCCAAGCATTTTTTTAAAAGTCACTTGTATGCTCTTAATATATATTTTAAGTAGTGAGAAAAGTGGAAAACTGGAGGTCGTCTTCCAAAAAAAGATCAGAATGGAAAAAGATTCTGAAGAAGGCCCTGGCCCACAAAGGGCTGTCGAGCCAATAAAGAAGAAGTGAGACTCTTCATTTTGATTAATTTTATACAATACTTATTTTATACATCTTAACCGCCTAAATAATTACTATTGGTACAAAAAAAGGAAGATAAACTCGTCATTGAGAATCTGGGCTTGGTTTTTCAAAATTATTATAGCTCTATGTTATAGATACGTTTAAATAAATTGGCATTTGAAAATAGATTTTCATTGTAAGTGTTTCACAAAAACTCTATATTTATCAAAGCCAATAACCCCAAAACAACAACAAAATATCATTTCAATCTAACACTCGTTCCTTGAAACCTAAGTTCCGATTCTACTGATAAATTTCAGTCAAATTGATTCATATCAAATTGATTCATTTAAAAATAGATTTTTATTGTAAGTATTTCACAAAAACTATATTTATCAAAACCAATAACCCTAAAACAACAACAAAATATCACTTCAATCTAACACTCGTTCCCTGATCCCCAAGTTTCGATTCTACTGATTAATTTCAGTCAAATTGATTCACTTTGATATAATCCGATAAAGAAAGTGTTATTTCGAGGCTTCTTTTTTATTGCATCATCGTTTGGGACCTTGACTTTTTGAGTAATTTGGACGAGCCCGGTTTCCTGGTTTAGAAGGTCAAGTTCGACAGAAGCTGTCGACCTACTTCGAGTCCTCGGAAGCTTTGAACTTCTCTACCGTGACACAGACTGCATTCACTTAATGTTACTTCTGTGGGATGATTTTGAGTAGGTGGAGATGTGTACTCGACACACCCTACCATTGGGAACGACTCACTGGTAGTTAATGTAAATACAATAATTCGTGAGAAATTTACTTTTTTTTTTACTGTTTAACCTCTTAAGACCCGAGCAAAATCCTACTCGTATATGCTTAATTTAAACCTACTTTTCATACAAATATATGCTAAAAAGTATGTTTTTCCAAAGAAATGTTTTTAAAAATATGTCTATAGGGGACACGCCTTCTGTAAAAATACACTCTTTTGTGCTATAAATGCAACAAAAATGGCTATAGCACTTATTTGTGTTTAGCAGCTTATTTAACATTATTATTAATACAAACTGCTTTAAAATTAGCAACTAAAATTTTTTTTTTTGAAGAGTTTGAAAAAAAATTTAAATAATTTTTTAAGAACTTTAATATCGTATTGACCCTAGTTCAACTTCATTTTTTTTCCTAAAAATAAATGACTGATACCAGTAATCAAATACTGAAAAATTATATTTGGACGCCAGTTTGCAAAAGGATAAGAAGTAACAAAATTACAGGGATCGGAGTAGCGTTACTTCTAGCGCCGTTACTTTTTCAGGTAACGCCGAGTAACGCAGTTAGATTTTTCAGAAAACAACTGTAACTTAGTTACTTTTAAAGGCAAAGAAAAAATTTGTTACTTCTCATGCTGCTATTCACGTTTTTTTTCGGCATAATTCGTTTGGCTTAAGTTTAGTTAATTTAAATCTAACTTTTAACAACGCTGTATTTTCGAACTTTTCCTTCTTAACAAAATTGCAGGATTTGGAGTCACGTTGTTTCTAACGCCATTACTTTTAACAGTTACTTGTTTAGGTAACGCCGAGTAACGCAGTTAGATTTTTCAGAATACAACAACAACTTTAACTTAATTACTTTTAGCGGTAACGAAAAATTGTGTTACTTTTCTGTTTCTTCTCATGTTGCTCTTCACGGATATTTTCGGCACAATTCGTCCGGCTTAAATGAAGCTATTTAAGTAAATTTAATTTTTAACAACGCTGTATTTTCGTTCTTAACTTTTCTTTCTTAACAAAATTGCAGGATTTGGAGTCACGTTACTTCTAACGCCATTACTTTTAACAGTTACTTTTTTTTAGGTAACGCCGAGTAACGCAGTTAGATTTTTCAGAATACAACTACAACTTTAACTTAGTTACTTTTAGTGGTAACGAAAAAGGTTGTAACTTTTCCGTTTCTTCACGGATATTTTCGGCATAATTCGTCCGGCTTAAATGAAGTTATTTAAGTAAATTTAACGTATGACAACGCTGAATTTTCGTTTTTAACTTTTTCCGATTGTCCCTATTTCGTTAATCATGGTTCTCTTTGAAAAACGGAAAGATGGGTAACTTGCAATTACTTTTTGAAAGTAACTGCCTAATCCTTGCACCACCCCACTATTGGCAAAGTGTCACTGTTAATTAATGTAAATACTAAATTAATTCGTGCCAAATTTACGCTTTTTTATTGAATAAGAAATAATAAAATTGGTATCAGTATTTTTTTTCAGAAAATGGGTGCGCAATATTTTTGTTATAATATTTTGACCGACTTCTTGTGACAACGGCAGAAATACGGTATTTTTTTATTACTATTTTGTTATGTTTACTACCATTATTTTGTTTTGGTTATAACTATTTTGTGGCATTTTTCAAACATTTAAGTGATGTTGATAAGTTTGTCTGTATCACTTTTAAAATATTTCTTAAAAAACGACCAAACTGGAATTTCGTTATATTGTTTTTAAAGCGGCCATTAAAACTTCGGTATTTTTTTTATTTTTGATAAAATTCTCTTTAAAGCGACCACGAAAATACATTATTGATAACTATTTTAACGTGGTGTTAAAACTTTGTCTTGCGAATTCCAAACTTGCGTCTTTGGAATAAGGTGTGATAAAAAATACGTCAAGTAAGGAATATTTTTTTAATGAACTTAAATTTCAAAAGGGAGTTTCCATCTCTTTTTGATAATAAAAGTATGAAAATTTTAATCGTGTTTTTTAAAGTAAAGCTTGGAAACATTAAAATATTTCGTATTTGATAATATCATATTCAATCTTGCTATCCCAACTAATACAGTTGAATATTTCCCTAGAGTGACTAAACTGCGAAAAAAAAATGATGTTGTGACTTTTTTTTTTACCTCATTCAGCCATCAAAACAACAATCATTTCTTACAAACGAATCTTCTTGAAATTCTTCAACTTGTATACATCAACGCGAAGTAATTACAAATAACAATAGCTGTGAAAACAAACAGCTCAATTTAAAACTCGGTTGTTTATTTTCAAGAATCATTAAGCAAAGACTGATGAAGGGTTTCCAAAATAAACGATTCGATCGTAACCTCCTCATTTATCAAGAGCTCGAGTTAAATGCTCTGAAGTTAAACCTTAAAAATTCTCGAGGTTTTGGTATCATAAAGTTGTAAGTGGCAGTGGACTAATTTTGAATAAATTCTTATTGAAATTAAGGAATTGTAATGGAAATGTTTTAATGTTATGCAAGTTTATATAAAAAATGGTCAAGACAATTTTTTACCGTTTTCAAGTAAGGCTTTTAATAGATTCGAGGCTCGGTGTGAAAGTAACCAGGAAGTTATTTAGTATAAAATCTTTTTTTTTTTACGAAAATAGTTTTTGGAGAAAAAATGCGGAATTTTGAAATTAAATTATGCTAGACAACAACTCTTTTATTCTTTAAATTTTAGGCGATATATTCCTAATTGATCATTCAATGGATAAATTTTAACGTTATTTAACAACACGTAATAATTAATTCCAGTTTCTATTGAAATTAATAAAAAAATAATTAATGTTAATGACTCCATAGATAACAAAATACCTTTTTAAATAATGAAGCCTTACGAACTTAATAAATTACAACAAAATAATACATTTAAGCTAATAATACGTTTAAATAAAATGAACTTTTTTACCTATTATAACAAAATAAATATTTCTTTAATTTAATAACTTCAAATATTTTTATGAAAAAAACACGTTACTCTAAGAATATTTAATTTAGACTGGATGCTTCTTATAAACAAAACAAATAAGGAACTTTACAACAAAATGGGTTTTTAGAGCTTTTTCAACCCATCGCATGGAACTGTAATAAGTCTAGACTCTCCACGTGCATTTTAAAGCAGTCACTGAACTACAACGAAACCCTTAGCGAACGGAAGTCAACGGAACACACTAGGTGTCTTCTAGACTTCCCGCCACCCTTATTTGAAACACTTTAGGGATGGAACACTGAAACCGGTTTTTTCACCTCGGTTTTGACCAAAAACCGGTTTTTCATAAAGCCAGTCTTTAGGTTCAGTTAAACCGAAAAACGGTTTTAGAAACACCGGGTTTTTTTTCTTAAAAACCGACATCCCTACCGTTTCTTATTTGGTTGGCGGCGAGTATAACTTAGTGACGGCGTTCGTTCGAAAAGCCTCTTAAAATTAGCGCTAATGACGGATGAGATACGATTCACCAGACACGTCGGCGTTTTCATTACATTGTGTTAGAATTAAACCGAGCGAAGTTTTGAAAAGTTGCTAATGGCGATTACATGCTGAGATTTCAAACGAGGAAGAGCTTTTTTGATAGTCTGATTGCTTTAATTAGTTGTTTAAATAGGAGTGCGTAACCTCGTGTGAAAACGGTGTGGGGTTTTAGTTTTATTTTTGGAAATGGATGGAAATGGTAATTCGAATTGTGGTTGGTGATTTTATAGTTAATTAAGGTTGAATGCAAGTAGCATATAAATTTGTGGAATTTTGATTAGGAATGAAGTAATTAATAAAAAATAAAAGTAATCTTGAATAAATTTCCGCCTTGTGAAGTTCAATTTCGATTTTTTTTTAAGTTTTTCAGGCATTTTTCGTTTGATCTTAAGTTATTGTTCAATATTCTTTTCAAAACATTTAGTTGAAAAAAATGTTTTCTGCATAAAATGTACAAAAGAACGTACTTCATGATATCTCCCTTTATTGAAACTCGTTAATTATGTTTGTAATGACAACTGATTGCACCAAAATTAAAACCGTTAAATTCTTAATTTTAAGCCCATGCAAGAAAATTAAAGATACTGCACCTAAGAACCAATAAAAGCAACAACAACAACAATAAAATATATTAAGATCAGATACTTTTTTTAATTTATTACTTTTTATTATTTTAGATAACAATTTGGCAGAATTAAAAGTTGAAATTCAATTCAATCGAAATGATGGAATGTTATGAATTTCAAGCGTCAGTGCTTATCAATTTCCCCAAAAACTACCTAAAAGTATTGAATAATACCGATATGAAGTTAAAGTAAAAAATATGTCAATTGTAGATAAAATACAATAACGTCCTGTTTACACAAAAAATACTTTATTTTATTTATATGATTCAAATTTATTCGAAAAAAATTACGACAGGCATTGCCATTATAGAAACTATCCTATTTTTTATTTACCATGAGATACACCAAATATGAAAGCCATAATATATCCAATTAGGCGAAATAGACCTGAAAAAAGTTTCGACTAATGATTATTTACGCATTCTGATTTTGTCCGGTCTGCGTTATTTATAGCCCAGGCAATTTTGCTTGCTCCAAATACTCCCCCAAGAAACGGTGCCAGAACCTGTGTGCCAGCAGTTACTGCCGATATGTCCCGAAAATCCCTTCCCATGGTCCAGAATACTCATGGAAACAATACTTAATGATGGCCGATTTAAGACTGTCCCTCTTCACTGCATCTGGAGACAGTAAGATGAATTTTTCATCATAAAGTGAAATTGGTTTGCTTGAATCCCTAACCGAGTGACCTTCAAATGACCCTTTTTTTAGTCGAGGATGCACATTAGGGTGGTTCGAAAAAACAAAATTTTCGAGTATCAACTTCAAACCGGTCGCAAAAGTTGCCTATCGTCATGCTGATAAACGGAAAAATAATTAAAAAATTCTAAAGTTATAAATATAATAGGCCCCGTGGGTTTGAAGTTTCGAAAAAAAGGTAAAAAACGACTAACTTCGAAATATCAGCCAAACTTTGCAGATAAATTATTTAGCTTCCAAACTGCATTTTTTAGGTTTGAAATACTTCAGTTATTACGAAAAAAATTGCTCCATACGTATTTGTTTGTAATATTAGGTCTCACAAAGAATTAAAAATGTACAAATTTGATGAATTTTTGAGATTTTCCTTGCTCTCAAAACCTTAGCTATTTTGGAGTCAACACCATAAAAAAACATTTTACTACATTAAAATAAAATATTTATAAAATATAAAGTCGATTTGAGCAGGAAATCGGCCTTATATTCCTAGAAAGTCAGGACCGTCGCGTGGTGCGGGGCCCGTTACCCCTTATTATGATGGATCCAAATAACAGTGAACAAAAATGGAAATCAGCTTTGAATATGGATGATAACATTTAAATTAATATATATTTGTCTTAAAAAAATTATGTTAATATATTTGGACAAAGGTTGGTATAACGATATTTGGACAAAGGTTGGTATGACAGCCGAGATGATACTTATTCCAACGTCAATGCCTCATTTGACAAATATCAATTACCGGTTATCGACTTTGAATAAATATGAAAACTTTGTGAAAGGGGCGGTATAATTTAAAAATCTTATGTTTTAACCAGTCATGGCAATTTTAAAACTAGAATTGACAGTTAAATTAATTTTTACACTTTCTTTTTATTGCTGTATTAAAAATTAAAGTCCGATGAAGTAATGAAGTTTTATTAAAATAAAGATTCCCTTGCTGGTACCGATAGAAGAGGGAAAATGGGAGTTATTAACCATTTATACAACTTTCCAGTTCGTCAGTCAGCACTTGAAAACAGATGTAACGCATAAATCTGACTGGCCACTTGAGAACGCATGAAGTTATACTCCAATAGCTATGGCTTATATCATAACGAGAAAGCGAGGAGAATTCGGTTGTAAGGATTGATATGGATTGAGTTTAGTAAGAATTGTTTTGAAATGTCATCTCAGTAAAAGAAGTTTGGTACCAGACAGAAAAAAAAAATTTAAAAATTTCGGGTTTCCTAAGTATGTTACCAGCATATGAAGATGTAGTATTTTATTGCTTAGAAGAAATCTCATATCCAAATGAAAAAGTAGAATATTTAAAAATAGCAGAAAGTGTTGCTGTACTCAGGTTGAAAATAATTGTCACAAGGCTTTCACTCCAGTTGTACTGCACATTCGTATTGTACACATGATAAAACTGTTTAACGACAAGTATTGTAAATTGAAAAAAAAATTACAAACATTTCAATAAAGCAGCAAGTTATCATGCTAAAGTGAATGAATTCGTAAATGAAGCTCAAACAAACTTTTTGATATTGCAGCATGGAAGTGTAAAATATAATTTTCTTGTGGATGTGGCAAAAATGCCAATAATTGTACTTGCCTTGCAGTGGTAGATTGCAAATGGTAAAAAGAAAATATTTTACTAAGGGCCTGAAACATGTGTTGTAAGCAATCGAAACTTCAAGTTACTTGCCAGAAAACTTGGGCAAATTTATCGATCCTAAAAACGAAAAAAATACTTATTTTGCGCATTCTGAAAATGTGCTATTATCAAAGCTCACAAAGATATTCTAGAGATGGGCTACAATAAAATAATAAAAGCAAGGATAAAAAAAACTCACATTTTAAAATTCTTATAATAACTAATGCTACAGATTATATCGAAATTAATAAATTGAGATGCATGTGTAAATTATATCCACCACCTATTCTGAGGAACGTTAGTAACATTGAAGTGTTATCACTTATTAAAATGTTATATGAGCTCATGATTAAAAGTAATCAGTTTTCTACTACACTCAATCAGTCGAGAGTCGCGTTAAGCTTGTAATACAAGCCTCAACTAAAATATGTGGTCATTAATCTCGAGATGGCTTCATAGGTATATTCTTTTGTTTAGAAGCCATATGCAGAAATTTCATAAAAATCTCTTTAAATGCATTTACTTGGGAAAAAAACACACTAAAGAATAAATATCTATTCAATTCACATTTATATAATCGCATATCAGTGTATTAAACTTCAAGACAAAAAATATGGTTGGTTGAGTATACCCGCACAGGATGAACTCGAATTGTAATCACCTCCCCGTGGTGAGTTGTTGGTCATTTCATAACCTAATAAATAAAGTGGGTAAAGAGCAGCATTAACGTGAATTTTTTTTAAAATTTGAATAGGCAAATATAGATTAATTTAAATGTTATCACCCATATTCAAAGCTGATTTTAATTTTTGTTAACTGTTATTTGGATCCATCATAATAAGGGGTAACGGGCCCCGCACCACGTGACGGTCCTGACTTTCGAGGAATATAAGGCCGATTTCCTGCACAAATCGACTTTATATTTAATAAATCTTTTATTTTAATGTAGTAAAATGTTTTTTTATGGTGTTGACTCCAAAATAGCTAAGGTTTTGAGAGGAAGGAAAATCTCAAAATTTCTTCGAATTTGTACTTTTTCAATTTTTCGTGAGACTTAATATTACAAACAAATACGTTTGAAGCAATTTGTTTCCTAATAACTGAAGTATTTCTAACCTAAAAAAATGTAGTTTGGAAGCTAAATAATTTATCTGCAAATTTTGGCTGATATTTCGAAGTTAGTCGTTTTTTACCTTTTTTTCGAAACTTCAAACCCACGGGGCCTATTATATTTATAACTTTAGAATTTTTTAATTATTTTTCCGTTAATCAGCATAACGATACGCAACTTTTGCGACCGGTTTGAAGTTGATACTAGAAAATTTTGTTTTTTCGAACCACCCTAATGCACATCTAAGTCTGGACATTTCCGCCCAGTTGATATCTTCACGCAAGGATGGCTTCGGCGTGTTTTAAAGGAACTAGTTGTGTCCACTTCTCAAGGTTGATTGTTCGGTCCGTCTTCTGATTTATGCCAAGATCTGTAGTTTTTTCTCTTATTATTTTTAGATGGTTAAAGAATTTAGGTCATCTGTCGAAAATAGTGTCCGAGTATTACTATACAGAAATCGGTTCCACGAAAACTTTCCCGAGAAAACATAAAACGCATGTTCAAACAGATTTTCTTCTGAAGATGCTCTATATTTTTGTATAATTGGCTTTGAACTTGAACACTTGCTTTAGATCGTTTATGTGGTATATGGAACGTGACCATTATGATAATATGAAGACGTTTTATTTCTGGGAATTTTAATATAACCAGAACTCTTTTGTTATCAGGCAATAATTTAGTTGGTTGGACAATACTTTAAATGTGTTTTAAATATAGAAAGCGAATATATATAACTGGCGATTTCAGTTTACTTTTCCCTTACAGAGGATTTAACAAACACTGATATTATATAATGTAAATATTACATTATAATTAATGACACGTTTGTTTTATTTTGAAAAAATTCCATATCTTACATTACATTAGCGGAATTTATCAACGTTAAAAATATTTTAATTTAGTCTTCAAAATGGATTTTTAAGACGTTACTGTTAATGAACATAAGTGAAAGTATCCTTAAAATAAATTTTTCAAAATACAAATATATTTATTAATTTTTTCTCCCCTTTTTACATATATGGCAATAATTCCCCACTTCATGCTATCATAATGGCCAAATGGGTATGTTTATGCATTTTTTAAAACTTCCCTTTTGTCCAAAATTTTTCTACAGGAAGTAGGTTATCTAATCTTTGATTTTGAGGTTTCCATACTAAAAAAAAAATTTATGAAATCCATAATATCTCAAAAGAGAAGGGATATGGTACTTAGTCATGTGATTCCTAAGATTTACAAGACTTAAAAAATAATATTAATTTCTAAAACACTGTACTACATTGTAATAATTAAATTATATACGATGCTTTTAGTATAAATGTTAGAAATTTTTAGTACCTTTAATAAAAAGTGAAAACACACTTTATTTAGCAACAAAAGTTTTTTTTATGATGTATCCATAATTGAATAAATAAGTATATAAAGACTGCTTTTATTCTAACAAAACGTTAAAGCGATTGGAACTAATCTAATCATGGACTTTAAAAACTAAATGAAAGTTCGATGAAATGAAAAATCTCTTTGGCACTTCCTTGCATTATCAATAGTGTAGGTTTCTAACCTTTCGGGGTTTGACATGATCGAAAACTATCCCATGTGATTCCAGGTCATAATATGATACTTGTATCTCATTAAAACATTATAGAAAGTAATTATTTCCGCGTGGGCTAAGACGCATAACATTAATTCACAGCCAAATGAATGAATGTTGCGTTGTAAAACTATTACTTAAGGTAGGCGAATACCCAAAATTCCCCAAAATTCTAAAATTTTTACTATTACTTTAATCTTTTCCAAATGTGACATAGTGATTTCAAATATAATGAATAATATACTATTTAGGCATTTTTTTATTTAAATATTTTTTTTTATTTTAAACGGTGTTTTTCTACTAAAAAAAGAGGTTTACGCTAACAAGTCTACCACATTGAATTTTCATCCAATAAACATTAATTATGTGTTAAATTCTTTGTTTTGAACTGATACATGCAATGACCCTCTAGAGTTACATACAAATTACAAAAAAGAAGTTACTAAGAAAAATGTTATAAATTAACCACACAAAAAAGATTTTTTTTCGATTAACTTACACTTGGACATTTTAAAAAAAAACTTGTATATTTACACCAGATGTTAGAGGTTCATGGCACAGATATATATTGAAATAGCATCTGTAAAAAAGTTAAGGTAAATTAATGTAAAACTTTTTATGCTAGAAGTGTTAGCGTAAACCCCTTTTTTTAGTTGAAAAACACCGTTTGAAACAAATCAATTATATTTAAATAAAAAAAATTGCCCAAAAAGCATTGGTCATTATATTTGAAATCACTATGCCAAATTTGGAAAAGATTAAAGTAAGTAAAAATTTTAGAATTTTGGGGTACTCGCCTTCCTTAAGTTTTCCCGATAGAGTTAATTAATAGATATTGGGAAAACTGTGTACAGCTCGACGTTTTTTTTTTTTAACTTTAAATTAAATTGAAAAATTAGATTTCTATACCTGTATAATAATGGGACAAAAAGAGTTAAAATAAACGCTTTCACTAAAGAGAAACTGTATTGTATGCTCGAATTAAAATAAGAGACAAGAAAAAAGTTGTACTTAAATATTTCTTTCTTCAGTGTTTATACTATAAATCAAAAAGATAAAAATTCGATGTCACTAGTAAAATCTATTTTTGAAGTAACAATACCACCATTTCAGAACACTTAGTCATCAATTTGTGTCATGCATTTCATTTTCTTTCAAAATGGCGAAGAGAAAAAAAATGTTGAAATAGAACAATCCAATTGTTAACACAGATAAGAAAATGTTTGACATAGTATTTAAATAAGAAAGAGAGAAGGTGAAATAAGGTATGTGAAGTATTATCTGACACACATTAAAAGAAAATCATTATTAAAGTAACAAATTTAGAACAACATTGTCGAATTGTATATTAAGTACCAATGACATCTGATTTTTTTTATGTGAGATAAAAAAAAGTTTCTTTCTCACTAATCTTTACAATGAAAAACGGGTTTCTAGAACAAATTACTTGGTAGTCTTCAATTATAGAAGAAAGGTATAACATTTGAAATGTAAATATGTTCCCTTTTCAATTCATGTGAGGGTGTAGCTAAGTATCTAAATTAGGAATAAAATAGTGTAACAACCTTAGTATTACCAAGCTTAGGAGTCAGGTCTACTGTTATTTGAATCTAATAGATATTAATGGAGTCCTGACTTACATAACAACGCCCACCAAAGCTATTGTGTGGAAGTAAAGATATTTATTTATTTATTTATTTATTTATTTATTTATTTATTTATTTATTTATTTATTTATTTATTTATTTATTTATTTATTTATTTATTTATTTATTTATTTATTTATTTATTTATTTATTTATTTATTCATTCATTCATTCATTCATTCATTCATTCATTCATTCATTCATTCATTCATTCATTCATTCATTTATTTATTTATTTATTTATTTATTTATTTATTTATTTATTTATTTATTTATTTATTTTTCCGAATTCAATTTCATTTTAATGCCTGCAAATGGAAAAAATGAATATATGGAATAATTACGCAATATGTAGTTTGTACTACATAACATTTTTCTAACACCATAGGAGATGGTGCATGGCTGTTTCGTTGTCTGTCTCTTGTCATTTTATGGTACGGACTTGGTGTTTACGGAAGTCCAGGTCTTGTTGTAAAGAATTGGAAGAGATTTGCTACACTACACTGTCCCACGACAGGAATGGATCGAACTATATTAAATTTGCTGAATATTTCTACAAAATGCTTATTTTCCCTAAACTAAGATACGAGAAAGCATTTAAATTAAAGAGTAACGCGTGCCACTTCTTCTTTTATCAACTCTAAGAATGCATGAAACATCTAAATGAAACAGCATCACGTGTCGATTCTTATTAAAGCCTAAGGGCGAGAGAGTATTAACTCATTATGTCCTACACCGGCCCATTCTTCCAAACAGATATTTGTTTACGCGGATGACCTTCTGCTTACGCAATAAGACAACAAAACATAATCGTGATTTGCCACAGAAAGGTATGTCTTATGTGACCCCGAGTGCCGTAAGGATAGCCCAAATTATCTAAAAGCATCGATTGTAAACCAAATTTCGAATTTTGTTTGACCAAATAATGTTACAAAATAAGAAAACAATTTAAAAAGATTGTTTTAGCTTGACTTTGGCTTAGACATTGACTCAACATGATAAGGTCTGATCAGTTTATTTAGGAAGCTTATAGGAAAAACTTACTACATTATAAAACTAGCTATATAAGGGCAAGCATACACAAATATTTTCGAAAGGAGTCCCCAAAATCTATTATATGACTACAGTCTGTGTTTACGCAAATCCTTGGCTGCGAGGAAGTGTTTAACTAAAAAGTATCGTGTTTCTGTACATTTATCAATTCTAAGGATCGAAGGATCTATGTAAATTAAACTTCATCGCGTGTGAACACTTATCAGCATGGCCTGTTCAACCATAAGAGCCGTTAGGCCAGGGGCCTAGGGTCCCCAAATTTTAGGTTGCCCTAAATATTAGTTTCTTTCATTTAAATGCCGTTTATTTCCAGAATTTCTGTAAATTTCAAGACCACCATTTATTTTTAGATTGACTTTGACTCAGACATTGATCTAAAGTGATTACTTGATTGATATTATGAGAAGGCCGATAAAACGTTAGCAAAAAGTAAGATACATCGACAACTAACACCATCATTGCGGGCAATTATTTGCACAACTTATTCTGTAAAGGGGTTTGTTGTGCCTATAGTTAGAGTTTGCCCAGGGCCTGCTCTTCCATAAGGCCTGTTAGGCCCGGGCCTAGGACCCCTAAATTTCAGTTTTTATTATGCTAAATGCTGTAAATCCCCAAAACATCAGTAAACTAAAAAAATTCGGATACTCCACTTGGTTTTTTGCTCAATTTTAAGTGAGTAATTGACCTAACGTTATTGTTTTGATCGATGTTTGTAAGAAATCCTATAAAAATGTAGCAAAAATTTTACATATGGGTCCTATAGCACTATCATTATTGGAAGTCATACATAAAATTTTCCGAAAAGGGGCCCCCAAAATAGGTTGTGCCTATAGTCTGAGATTTCCTAGAGCAGAGGCCCTGAGTTTGCCTATATCAGGCCCTGCTAATCAGAGCCAAAGGGCGAGGGAGTATTAACACTGAACTGAACTGAAACTCTGGAAGGAGTATCGAAACACTCGTCAAACGGGTCGGTGAAGCCCGGCAACCCTGTAAGAGTAACCCAACTTTTGCCGCCAATCCTATACTTTACCTGTTAAAATAGACATTTTAAACCAACTTTTTCAAGAATTTTTTAAGCAGAAAATTGATAGATTATTGCTTTAGGAGGTTCTTTACATAATGAAGTTTTGGAAACATGTACTTTTAAAAAAATAGAATTGCGGCAACAATCTTTAAAACTTAAATTCCTTGGAGTACTATTCTTGGCGAGCGATTGGCGACATCCAATGCAAACTGCAAGGCAAGTGTCCATTTCGATCGGCGAGGTTATGCCAAATATGGCACATATTCTCCCTAAAGCTGTCGCCAAGTGACCCAAAAAAAAGCTTCACCAGCTTATCATGGGATGATTCTTCCAGAGTTTCAGTTCAGTGAGTATTAACCACCGGTCCATCTCCATAACACATATTTGCTTCCAAGTAGCTGACCTTCTTTTAAGACAACAACACATGACTTACCACAGAAAGGGATGCCCTGGGGCACCCAAGTGCCGTTAGCAGTGCAGACTCTTCGCCCAGGCCCGAGTAGTTCGAATCCCGGGTCGCAGGTATAGGTGGCCGTGGTCCCTGGTTCGATGACCTCAGTCGAGAAGGCGATGCTGGCATGGGCTGGGGAGCCGGGATACCCGCAGGCGCTCACTAGGTCAAGAAGGAAGAGAGATTAGTAATTGCTGTTTGTTGGGAGTACAGTTAGGCCGAAAGGCCGCTGCGAGTGGAGGATGGTGGAATTCGGGGGATTTGGGTGATGGGTGTGGGGGGATTGGTATGTCCAGTTTGTTTTTCGTGGGAAATCAGAGATGAACTCGAATTAAAGAAAACCGTTAAAGTTTTATATTGATGAAATATAAAATTATTGATGGTATAAAGTTTTATATTGAGGATGATGGAATTTGGGGGATTTGAGTGATGGGTGTGGGGGATTGGCATTTCCAGTTTGTTTTTCGTGAGAAATCAGAGATGAACTCGAATTAAAGAAAACCGTTAAAGTTTTATATTGATGAAATATAAAATGATTGATCGTATAAAGTTTTATATTGAGGATGATGGAATTTGGGGGATTTGAGGGACGGGTGTGGGGGATTGGTATGTCCAGTTTGTTTTTCGTGGGAAATCAGAGATGAACTCGAATTAAAGAAAACCGTTAAAGTTTTATATTGATGAAATATGAAATTATTGATCGTTTTAAGTTTTATATTGAGAATGATGGAATTTGGGGGATTTGAGTGATGGGTGTGGGGGATTGGCATGTCCAGTTTGTTTTTCGTGGGAAATCAGAGATGAACTCGAATTAAAGAAAACCGTTAAAGTTTTATATTGATGAAATATAAAATTATTGATGGTATAAAGTTTTATATTGAGGATGATGGAATTTGGGGGATTTGAGTGATGGGTGTGGGGGATTGGCATTTCCAGTTTGTTTTTCGTGAGAAATCAGAGATGAACTCGAATTAAAGAAAACCGTTAAAGTTTTATATTGATGAAATATAAAATGATTGATCGTATAAAGTTTTATATTGAGGATGATGGAATTTGGGGGATTTGAGGGACGGGTGTGGGGGATTGGTATGTCCAGTTTGTTTTTCGTGGGAAATCAGAGATGAACTCGAATTAAAGAAAACCGTTAAAGTTTTATATTGATGAAATATGAAATTATTGATCGTTTTAAGTTTTATATTGAGAATGATGGAATTTGGGGGATTTGAGTGATGGGTGTGGGGGATTGGCATGTCCAGTTTGTTTTTCGTGGGAAATCAGAGATGAACTCGAATTAAAGAAAACCGTTATAAAGTTTTATGTTGGTGAATAGATAGGTCATTTGTAGGTAAAATGGTGTACACTATAAAAAAATCTGTAAAAATCTGCATGTCGAGTTTGTGTTTCGCGGGAAAGCAAAGGAGTATTCCATGTAACTGTAGTGTAAGTCACAATCTAAGAAGAGATTAAAAGCTTTTTAAGTTTGAAAAATAAATGAAATTAAATAAAGCCCGTTGCATTAGTTAGTTTTAATAAATGTAGATTAGCTTTTCCACTATTTTTTCATTTAGTATTAATGTGATAATCACCTTTTACACAGGTGACTTAGACTACAGAAAGAGGTCTTTGGCATGGAATTACCCAGATGAACTCGAAAGAAATTAAAGAAAAAACTTTAACGTTTATATTGGTGAATATATTTATATATATATAGATCAGCCATGGGTAGGTAAAATGGCGTAAACTGTAAAAAAAATCAGTTAATTTTAATGAAAAATACCATATATTTACAGAATCGTTTTGTTACAGGTACGCAATATCAACGTTTTATTTTTCCTTGACAATTGGTCTGTTAAAAAAAAACTTCACGTTAAAATGACAAATTAATCTGCATAAAATAAACAATTTTCACTGTAAATTTTACAGTATTTTTTCTGGCACACCAACTGACAAATTTAATTCTCTAAAAACAACAGATTTTTTGTTGCAGTGTATCTACAAAAATGTCATGAACCATTTTTGTCCTGAATTAAACAGTATAATTTATTATTGGTTTTAGTTATTGAGTGTTTACAACAGTGGCGACGATGGAATTGCTGCCCAAGCGAATTTTAACCAGTTAAAATAACTGAAAAGACACTTTTATAATCGGCATTCAAATTCAAATTGACAGGAAAATGTAGTTAATAACATAGTTTGAGGAACAACTAGAGGTCAAAAGGTCGAGTGTCAGTCGTTGGTGAGTGCGGGGTTTTAATGTTTTATGGGTGCAATATGGGCTGAGAAATTTACATGTGTAATAGATATGGTTTGTTGTTTATGATTTAAAATGAGGTATTGGTAAGAAAGTTTGAACTTTTGTAACAAAAACAAAGAATACGATCATTCAATGTTATTGAATCTGCATCTAATAACTGATGCAATTAGTGTGTCAGTTTTTCTCTACGAATAACTAAATTAACTGAATTAATAAATTTAAATTTTTAACACTTTAAAAATAGTCATTTTACAAAAACTAAACTATTAAATTCAAAATCAAAAATTGTATTGTTCTGCTACTATATCGTTTGAGAAACACTTAGATCGTAATGATGAGTGATATGATATGGTAAGTTGTTATTAATGAAATTTGGTATAACAGAGATAATGAAATGGTTTAGTTTTCCAGTTCCTCTCTAAAGTTAACGTAATTTATTTACGCTATTAAGGTTAAATGGTTTGAATTTGTAACGTTCGTAATACAATTAGTTTGTAAGGCGTTTATATTAAACCAAAGCTAAAATTAAAAGTTTATGCTAAGTAAAATAATCTGTAATTAAATTTTAGTTTTAAATATAAAAAGTAAATTTAAAAGGCAATTGCCGATGTTTAAAGGTTTGATCCATTGAATTTTATTTTAAATCTCGATGCATTAATCTATGTATATCAAAATAAAGATACATATCGAAATTGCATATATAAATAATACAAAGAACAGTTTTTTGATTTAGAATATATATGATAAAGAATACGTGCCATAAATAAAAAAAACTATTAAGTGCTAAATAATATAAGTACTCATATATAAATATGTATTTACCATTACCAACACTTACATAAATCTAATATCCATATGTATATAGATTTTTATTGTGATAAAAACTCTTTACTTAATAAAATCTTCGTATACGTAAAAACTCTTAATAAAAAATAATGAAAATATGGATTACTATAATAGAATAGCTTCTAATACCAGCAATAGAAATATAATTAATGTGTCAATAAAATATAATGTACTTTTAAAGAGATGAGATTTAATACTTGAGTGTAATCTTTTTAACTTCTTTGTATGCAGAAGCAATAAAGGCTTAATCACCGTTGTAATAGTTTTAAGATACAACCTTTTTTTATACAATGAGTAAATCTATTATTAAAATATAAAAAAAATATCGGAATAAATAATTATATCGATAAATAATCAACATTTTTATCAGTAATCAATAGTTTGTATTTTTAGCAAATAATTTATAACACTAATCAAGTTCAAGATAGTCATCACTAACAACAATAATCAAGAATCTTCAGCCATTTGTAATTAATCAAGTTCAAGATAGTCATCACTAACAACAATAATCAAGAATCTTCAAAAGTTTGTAATTAATCAAGTTCAAGGTAGTCATCACTAACAACAATAATCAAGAATCTTCAACCATTTGTAATTAAAAACACTTAATGATATATATTTGTAAGCGAATAATAACAAATTCAAAAGAAAACGCAGTTCAACAGCTTATCCATTTGTGACCTGATCTGTATACAAATGAACGTTTTGTTTTTCATTCTGCAGAACTATTTTAAAGTTTAAAAAAAACTGAAATCGTGTTTTATAAAAGAGGAACAAAAGTAGGGTAATTTTTTAGTCTTTGATTACGGGTAAATTCATATAATGACCCAAGAATAAAAAATAAAACATCTTTTATAATGGTTCCCACCAGATCTCAAATAGAGGACTTAACTTATTACACGTGTGTTTTTTTTTAAGAACGGAAAACTTGAAAAAAGCACAGTTAAAAATGCGCAATTAAGATCCGAATGCGTACATTTTATTTTGAAAAAAAAAATCAATTTCAAAGCAGCCATTCAACAAAATCTGTGGTCAATTTAAAAAGGTTGGTATTTAAGAATTTTCGAGACTTAAATTGCTGTATAAAGCGTTGTATTCGTTAAAAATACTTTTATGCATGTATAGTAATTAAGACTAGAAGAGAACGATTAAGTCTCTTTTTTTGCATTCTTAAAATGAAGCTCACGAATTTCATTTCGCAAATTGGATTTTTGAATGTTATGAATGTCTATTTACATTCAGACATAAACAAACATTCAAATTGCGAGTAATTTGCTGCAGAAAGAATTTGTGAAAAAGTTCGTATGTTCGTGACCTCGAACTAACAGAAAATTCCCTGAGGTCATTTTTGTTTTATAAGTATATGTTCTATAGTATTAAAAATAACGTTGAGTCTTCATTTCTTATATTTTTGTTTGAAGCATTTTAATTTTTTAACTTGATGTTGTATTTGTCAAAAAAATATTTTTATGCATGTTTATAAATATAAGATCAGAACACTCTCAGAAATAACACTTTCATTTTTGACGATTAATGTATCCTCATGCCTCATTTCGTTAATTTTGAGGATTGTTTCGTCAAACTATCGCGTGACTTTTGAGTAAACGCGAATCCTCACTTTTACGATCGTGATTTGACGATTCTGTATCTTGATTTTGAGGAAACAGAATCTCATTGTTGTACTCACATGCCAAAAAATAACGAAATATTTCTTTAGAATAGACGAAATTTAAATCCTCATAAAAATGACGATTCAAATTTCCTCACTTTGAGGAAACGAAAACTCGGAGCATTTGCCTGTAATGGAATCGTCAAAATTAAGGAAAATTTCGTCGTTTTTGAGCAATCACTTTTTAGAGTGAAGAGAACAATTGAGTCGTATTTTGCATTCTCAGAATGAAGCTCACGAATTTCATATGAATGTGAATAATTGATATTTTCTTCTTTAACCTCTTGTGACCTCGCGTTTCTATTTGGGGACATTTTTTAAAACCTCCCCACAAACAACTAACGCACTAATTAGTTCCGAAATTGACTTGGTCCGAAAGAAGAAGATCCAAATATCAGTTTTCAGCCTTTTATTACAGGTATTGGTCAATTATTTCCATAAAAAAAATGAGGTTACACGAGGGTACGATATTGCAGTTCTTAAAAAGATTATTTTAATTTTTTTTTCAGACTTTTCAAAAAGTTCTTTTAGTAGTTAATTTTAAGGGCATTTTGCATTAAAAACAATGTCACAATAAAATGTAAACTACAAATAAGTGATACGGCTTTTTGTTTTGCATTTATAGCACAGAAATGTTATTTTTAGCACTTACGGTGTGTCTCTCAGTAACTATTAAACATTATTTTTTTAATTTCTTTGAAACACATACCCTTAAGCATATATTTGTTTGAAAATTATGTTTAGAGGCGATTATTAATAGAAAGGAGCGAGGATAATTAGAAATATTTCTCTATAATATAGTTTTAATTTACAAGATGATAACCTAACTGTCTGCATACGAAATTAAAATAACATTTTAAACGAAATTTTGAAATTAACTTTTATCCATTTAGCGTTGTGGTCACATTTTTAACTAAAACGTTACATAAATTTTAGATATATAAAAATTATGTTGTGCCATTAAACGCATATATATGAAAAACTATATTTAGTTGCTATGCTATAATTCCATAACCTTTTTCCTTTATAAAACCACAAATTTCTTTTCCAGTTTCATTATTTTATTCAGATACTTAAAAAAATTCATTTACCAAAGATTATTATTTAGAAAACAATAAGACCTCTTTTTGTTCCTATACTATTCATAATATAATAACACGTTTTATAGATACTTAACAAAACAGGATACAGATAAATACCTATAACCTAAAATACATAGATAACTAGCAAAGACAAAAATTACTCATAAAACATAATTACTTCCAAACAAAACAAGTCTTATCTTTATGTAAATACCTCTTAAGAAACGTGATTAGTGGATCAGTAGTAGAAAACCTATATCCATTAAAACACTACCTATTTATTCTAATCAATATACGGCAATGCATCTTCGTCATATTTCGGTAACGTTTAACGAATAAAACGCGAGAAAACTAATTTTCTCTACTGTAAATGTCAAGGAAGCTTTTTTGCCATACTGTAAAACGTCAAGAAAGCTTATTTTCCTTTACCGTAAATGCAGCCCCTTATGTTTTGTAGGTCACAACAGCGACCCCAGAGATCCTGAGATACCACAAAGTTGCCCATTCATACATATTTCTAATAAGTAGGTGAACCATCTGTCATTACATAGACAAGTGCTGTCTTTGGCTTGAGGTGGTACTTTGAACCGTAGGTCATCATGCGCTTTTGTACAATGATATTTGTGAACCAGTGACTAATGCATAATCATTCAAACGCATGCTGTGTAACTAATGAGATTTTTATGGTGAGAAACGATAGAAGTTGTAGTCTTTGGGACTGTAATAACCAGGTTGGAAAACTTTTTTTACTTATTTTTTTGTAGGTGATAATGTTTTTATAAAGGTGGGGGCTATGAGAATGTCATTCATGGAAGAGCCATTAGTTTTTTTCTCGTAAAGATGGTTTCACTGATGTATATCAATGTTTTTACTAGTAGCATTTGCGAGAGATTTTCAAAATATAAGTATCACAAAGTTAGACTGCCCTACTGAGCCAATAAGAAATGGTCCCATTTTTCAGTTATTAAACAGTTTATAATATATCACAATAGTTTATAATATATCAATCGGATCTCCCATTGAGTTAACATTGATTTTTGATTTCAACGAATAAATAATACTTACTTTGTTTAAGTTAGTAATTTTAAATCAAAAGATTAATGAAATAGAAACTTGATATTATTATAATTGGGTTTTGATTATCTAATTTTTCAATAATAGTGTAACAATTATTTTTAATTTTTCAATAGTATTATACCAATTATTTGTTATTTTTCAATAATATTGTAAAAATTATATTTTAGCCTTACATACTTAACAGTGTATTCGATTTATGATAAAATTGAAATGTTAATCTAAAATACACAACAAAGCTGCAGATTTAAATCTTTTAAATTTCAAATTAATTTAACAATGACAAGGAACATTGAGATGTATTTACAAAAAAAATTCAACCAAATCGGACAGTTCCAAACGAAATCCTAATTAGAGGTAAACTCGTGTGTTGGAAAAATTTCTTTGAGTGGTGTATTTAAATCTTATGTTAGAGTGGTTTTTAGTAGCAGTTCCTGTAGTAAATATACTTTTATTTCGAAAGATGGCTGATGTAAAATTTTAAAACATCAAACCCTTCTAACATAACAAAGTGGAATTATCTTCATGAAAAACATGCCCCAAAACCAATGTTAAATAATCAGTGGCGTAGCCAGGATTGTTCCAAGGGGGGGGTTACAAAATTTTGAAGTTGCCGATTTAGTTTAAAGGAAACTTCATTATAATAATCATGAATGTAGTTTTTAATTGAAAATTCTAATTAATGAATATTAATAATTATAACTAATTATAATTATCTGTTTGAAACAAAGTTAGCTATAATTAATAACATTCATTAATTTGTATAACTAAGTACAATGCATTTAAATTATTAATTTTAGCGTATTAATTAAAAATTAAATTATTTATTACTAATAACTTACATTTTATTATAAGAAGCAAATTTCTTCATTAACGATGAACTTAAGCGCATGATAACTATTAATAAACACGCTTAAAACTTATTCCGGATTAAAGTTACTGATTTATATAAGTTAACAAAAAATTGACGTTTTGGGTAAATAAATAAAGCTGCCTATTTAATTTTTTTAAAACTAACAAACAGGATTATCATCATACAGTTACTACAAATGACATGAAAAAATGATAACAATTAATAAATACAAATAATGAATAATTATATAAAATATAATCTAACAAATTGTCACTTACCTCAATATCGTGATTAGTGAAGAATTATCAAAATACGCGATTTATTTTACAAGAATTGAGTAATATTTTGATTGCATTAATTTTTGAACCAAAATATCATTTATTGCATAAAAATAGAGGTGAAATATAGTTAAAAATATTGGAGTTTTCTAGGGATTTTAAGTTCGACAATGAATGCCAAGCACAGAACGAGCTGCCTTGTGTATCTAAGTGTTTATTTTCCAAAAGAAGACACGCCACCCCCCCGCTTTCTAAGTCTTAGTTTATTGGCTAAGCTAAGAGAAGGGGTGAAAAATAAGGGTGAGCATCCTACAAAAAAATTCCAAGAAAAACAAGGCGTGTTTTCCACGTGGAAAGCGGATAGTGCCCCTTCTGCTACAAGTGTGAATGGAAAGTTGTCAATAGCGCGGGAAATCCAGAAATAGATAAGAGACAAGGATCCCCTCTCCCAATGGGGGACCCTTGGGGGAATGACCCCACCCCCACCGGAAATGTGGAAACAAAATCTCCATTCTTAGATGGTCGTTCATGCTCTAAAAAAACTGTTTGTCCCCGTCTGCCCAGAGAACGGAATTTTACGTAGTCTACGGAAAAGTGATTAGCTGGATATTTTTTCTAATGAATTATCAAAGATATAACATAACAATTAATGAAAAAAAACTGTGACAAATCAAAAATACTATATATTACGGAAAAATAGCTTTACAGTATTTTCTTTTTATTCTTATCACATCCGAAATACAAAAGAAAAAGACAAAATTGGGATGCAGTGTGATTTTATAACACTCATTTAACACAACATTTTGCGACATTAAACTGCAAGTGACCTACCATTTGATTTGTCCACCTGATTGCAATAATATATACTAACAAATTTTACAAAATTAATCAAACTTTTAAGCAAATTTCTTGTTGTAATGGAACGCAATTTTAGGTCTTTCCGACTAGGGGCACTAATCTTGGACAATTACATCCCCTAATGCAATTTTTCCTGAGTGTAGAGTAGAAATTGAAACAACGTTAATTATGCACAGAGTAATTAAAAAGACAAGGGGTGCGATTGTCCAGATGGCATTAAAGAGGTTCTATGTAAACTTTTTTACAGCAATTCCAAAAAGTTAACTTTTTAAAGAAGAAAGGTTTGATTACCCTTCCCTCCCCCCCCCCCTTGGGGGGGGGGGAATTTTTTTGAGGTAATTGATATTGGAGCTCTGCAAAAAGACCTTTGTAAGTCCCCATGGGGGGGTTCTGACCCCCTGTAACCCCCCCCTCGCTACGCCACTGTAAATAATAGTCATTGTTCATCAATCACTTAGTTTCCATTATTTTAAATTTGGCCTGAAATCAATGATAACAAATTATCCTCACAAAAAGATTCATCTGCACCCAAGTAAAAGTACATCAATTGTTTTATAAGTCAGCCTATTCACCAGAATGTCAAACACCTCTTAGAAAACTGAATCTCGGAAGTGTATATCTTCCATTTCTACTGAATTCATCTTCGTAAAAATAAGAACCACAGCCAATGTAAATAATAGTCATTGTTCATGAATCACTTAATTCTCAATATTTTAATAAATCCTCAAAACAACGATAACAAATGTTCCTCACATGAAGATTCTTCTGAACCCGTGTAAAATAACATCAATTGCTTACAAATAAGCCCATTCTCCAAAATGGTAATAATAGCTTTGAAACCGAATCTTGTAAATATAATCGGCCATTCTCTACTGAATTTATCTTCGTAAAAATAGTCGCCGCAACCAATGGAAATAATAGTCATTATTCTTGAATCACTTAATTCTCAATATTTTAAATAAATCCTGAAAACAACGATAACAAATGATCCTCACAAAAAGATCCATCTGAACCCGAGTTAAATAACACTCATTGTTTATAAGTCTGCCCATTCATCAGAATTTCAATACTTGCTGAACCACTGAAGCTGGGAATTGTGACTTGAGGCTAAACGATGTCGCGTAATACTCACTTCAGTGTTAAGCGTTTGTTGCCCCAAGAATGTTAATGGACTTAAGTCAAGTATGAAATCGGTATCACATGGACAATGGGACTGAAACTGCCAGAAGGTATGATTCTTCCGAAGGCGTGTTTCTGGTTTCAATTATTGGAATATAATCAATGATATGGATTACGGGGGGGAAACGTTTGCATGAAAGGAATTAGAGATGGATAAAACGTTATCCAGAAATCTCGATTTTGTTTTTTGAACACTTGTAGGAATCTTAAGATTTTTTTTTTCAAAATATTTTGCTATAAACGAAGGTAAGGTTCTTCCGAAGGCGTGTTTCTGGTTTCAATTATTGGAATATAATCAATGATATGAATTACGGAAAACGTTTGCATGAAAGGAATTAGGGATGGATAAAACGTTATCCAGAAATCTCGATTTTTTAAAAAAATATTTTAAGGAGTTTAATATAGGTACTGAAATGAGATTTGTTTTCAAAAATATTTTGCCATAAACGTCATTTAAATACAAATGACTTATTTGTTGTAACCATAGCTTTGTTGTTTTAGATAGATTTACATATGTATAATCTTTCATTTTGCGGCAAAAGGGAAATTATATTCTATTGTCTTTCAGAACAATAAAAAAAATGTAGTCGATTAATGGTTTACTAATATTATCCCTATTTGGGCTATTTTTGTAAAAATACAGTATCGCTGTATTTTAAAAAATATTTATGTTTTATATAATATTTAAAAATTTCAAATTTACATAACGTTACCTCGAAAATATGGCCGACAGATCATTTTTCTGATTAAATAGATTTAAGTTTAATTCTATTTCTAAAATAAATTTTAATGACATCAATTCTTTAATGAATGATGTTTAATAAAGTAATATTTCATAGATTTTAGGTCAAATTTGTGCAGACATTTCTCAACTTCTTTTTACTTCACTGAAACCTAACCCATTAAGCGTAGTTTCAAAGGGCACTATCACACAATACTTAGATAAAAAGAAATTTTATTATATAAAAACAGTATTTAGGTTAATACTTGAACGCCCCTTTGCAATATCGATATTTATACCTATAAATTGTTTTAAACTTGTTGTATGATTTATTAATTGAAAAAGTGATATCCTTATGAACTTTAGGCTTAAAAAATTGCGAATTTTAATATGAGATTATTTCTGAATATTCAAATTATATGTCTGAAAAAATAATTTTGGAGAAACCAAGATTGCAGTTACATTGAACCCAATTACATTAAAATATTAAACTAATATACGTTATTGCGTTACTTCGATGGGACAACCATATAAAAGAAAATTATAATACAATTATTGTTTTTTTTTTTTGTAAAATTTAAAGTTTTGAATATGAAAATGAAAGAAATATTTTATGTTACATATTGGTTAAACGACGAAGAAAAAACTCTAAAATGATTCTTATTTTAATACAACAATTTATTTTTTAAACATTAATAATTTTATGAAGTTTTTTAAAGAGTTTATTTTCAATATTTATTATTACTTTTTAAGTCATGAATATTATAAACTAAAAAGTAAAGCAATGATTTTAAAGCAAATCGACATTTAATCGTCATAGGAACTAAAAAATAAATAATTATTACTAAAATATATTTTTTCGATTCAAATCCTAAAATTAAATGTTTTTGGTGATGTCATGGATAAAAATGGGTTTCCTCGTTTATTTCTTACGATTTCCAATCTACAGTTTTATTTAATTTTTTATACTAGACAAAATTTCATTTCTTAAATGAATTTATAATAAATATCTTGAATTTTACATGGCAGAAATACATTTATAATAAAGGCGTTGACTTAAAAAAAATACGCAATCAAGGGAGTGGAGTATAAAATATGATCTACCTTATTTATCTATTTCAATATTGAGTTTCGGTATGGAAATTCAATCAAGTTCTAATCTAAATCCAATTTAACAAGCAACCAAGGCGTTGACTCAAGATTTCGCTCTGATTATATTAGTATAAAAATTTGTAATACCATTTCTTTAATAATCTATAATCATTTTGAAAATAATATTTAAATGAAACCATACATATTTTTATCAAGATAAAATTAAAAATATTTTGATAAATGAATTTGAAGTTTAAGATACTATTAAAAACATCGCAACATTATTTTCGATTTTTTTGTATTTCGGACACGGAAGTCGGAAGAGCATTTCCAAAATGCAAGCAAAAATTAAGCTTTTCCAATCTTTTTTCCCTTCGTCGGCGTTTACCAAAATATAAATTAAAGCTTGCACAATATACGCCTTACAAATATATTAATGATGTTTTCTTTATATTTAAAAAGTGTAAAATATATTTAATCATTCTCACTGAACACCATTCTAATATTTTAATCATTCTTTTCAAACAATTATAATAATAGATTTCATATATTTCTATTACTTTTGAATATTTAGTATTACTGTATTTCGGATACGGAAACTATTATTGGAAAGTTTTAATGGTTTCAACCCAACATTCAAATTAAAGCTTAAGAAGCTCGAAACTCAAAATACGTAATATTGTTTATCTTTCCTATTGAAAAAATAGTCAGTGTTTTCAATAATTCTTGCTATCTGATTTTCTTGTTTCTTAGTGGACATCACTACTTCGTGAGAATGTGAACTCTTACACTGGTTCTACCAGTATTTCTAAAGAGGCAAAACAACGATATTTTTTTTAAAATCTCATAAAAGTGGTTTCGGAAATTAGTTTCCATTTGGAAATCGTTTAGGAAGAAAACTTTCACTTAAAATGTCATTGAATACAGAAGTGTTTCTTTAATGTTAGGAGCAGAATAATTAAAACTGAAATCTAAGTACCTTTGCTGAAACTGCTAAAAAGTCATTTTTAGAACATGGAATATTATTTTCAATGCTACGACGTGACGTTTACAATGAGAGTCATAGTTGTTTACACGCTATTCAATATTTTTAATACTTTTTAATGTGTCTTTTTCATACTAAAGTATAAAAATTTAAAGCTGCAATTAATTTTTTTGTAATTTTCACTGTTTTTGTGGTAAAAAAAACATTTTCCTATTCAGTTTTAACTTGTTTAGGAGAAACATTGTTCTTTAAAAAAAACTTAAAAACCCTAAAATAAAAACTATATTTTTCCGTATTAGTGTTTTTTTTTTGTTCAATTGTCTGTTTTTGAGTTGCCCGGATGGTATGATACCCTTTGCTACCAATAACATTACTTAAATAAGGTTTTTATTTTCTCTATCTCTTCCCATTCATTGTTTTGATTTTAAAACAAATCTTAAACTTCACAATATGATCCAAACCAATAACAATCGGTTAAAAATCAATAATTTCTTATAATTACTTATCCAATAAAGGAACTGAAATTAAATTGACGGAAACCAATCCCAAATATTAAATTCCGATAAAATGAAACAATGGCTTCAATAAGGATTTTCCCATTGTTAACCTAATGAATGGACAATCCCGTAACAGGGCCAATCCGACCTTTGACTGTTCCATCCAAAAATAAAAGTCAAAATGTCGGAAGTCGTGAAAAATATGGAACAGGATGAAGTCGGTTTCCTCGTAAGTATTTAAGTAAAGACGACTCGCCCAATGTCCTCAATTTCTTAGACATATATAATTAGCGGCAAACGTTAAGGATTTGAATACCGGTCATTGGCATTGGATTACCGGTAGAAGCGCAACTGATGACTTATAGAGAAAGGGTTAATCCCTTGGCTCACTTGATCACTGTTCAAAATGACGAGCAGCGTTAGAAATTGGAGAGCAAAAAACTAGGAGAACAAATATTTTATATTATGTTATATTATATTATATTATATTATATTATATTATATTATATTATATTATATTATATTATATTATATTATATTATATTATATTATATTATATTATATTAGACTAGATATCAAATTTTAAAAACATCAAAATTGTTTTGTTTTGAAATTTTAATTCTAATTTTAAAACAAAACATATTTTTCCATTTACAAACACTGTATTACAACCTTTATTTAAAAATATTATTTTACCCCCCCCCCCCCCCCCCTAGCTAGCATTGCCACTGTAAATCATGCGGAGAGGTAAATACGGCAAAAATTACCGGAACCTGTGTGTGAAACGGACCCAAGTATTTAAGTGAAGATGACTCGACCAATGTCCTCAATATCTCAGACATGTGTAATAAGCGGAAAAAGCTAGAGATTTGAATATCGGTCATTGGCATAAGGATTGCCAATAGAACTGCAACTGTTTACTTTTAGAGCGGGGTCATAGTCCTTTTTAATATAGCAACAATTAAAAAATAACAATTTTAATTTAAAAATAACATTTTCAATTTGTTTAACATTCAAATTGAAGAAACTAGTTTAATATTATTGACTGATTTTTTTATGTATTTAAAACTAATATTTTTAACATAAAATAATAATTTCAATGAAGTATTTAAGTAAAAACAACCCCCCATGTCCTCAATATCTCAGACATGTATCGATAGAGAAATCTTAGAATAACGGTTATTGGCATTGGACTACCAGTGTTTCTTAATGTTTTATAATTATTACAAAATTATTAAATATTTGATTTTTGTCGATTTTTGTCGGTTGACCTTTAACGTTTGGTGAAACAGCAATGAAATGTACTAAAAAATAACATACTTAATTCGCTTAGTAGTAACCTCATCTTGTAAAAAACATTTTTATAGTTGTTGCTTATTATATATTTTTCATTTATTCAAACTTCAAGGGTATTTCCGTTAACATATTAATCGTAAGTCACCAAAATATTAACACTTGTGTTTTAATTTCTTTCCTACATTATAATAAAATTAAAGCACTACCACTGAATTATTTTTCTTTGAATGGAAACAAAATATGTATCTAAGTTTGTTTGTTTTTAAAAATCAGTGGTCCCAGTAAAGGATAGATAAAATATGAATAGTAAAGAAATTAATAGTAAAGGAAACAAGTATCAAAAACTACTTAATTAAAACAGAAACATTTTTTAAATAATTAATTATAATAGGACCTATCACACTTAACACTATTTAAGAATTAAAGTGAAGTGACATTGTCATTAATTTATAAGTCTTGGTAATAACAAGTAAGACAATTAAATATCAGTATTTGGAATTGTACTTTTTACTCATACTTGTGCTAATTTTATAACCGATAAGTGTATCATAAGAAACTATGATGCAGTTCTTCCTTTTTTGTGTTTAATTTTTTATTTAAATAAAAGGAACAATATCATGTATCGTGTCATGTTTTAATATAAAACATTTGTATGAGTAAGAGTATTTTCAACTTTTAAAGAAAACATTAAAAATCTATTATAAAATCAAAAGAAAATTTGCACATTTGGTTAAAGTTTTGATCAAATGCATTTAATTACTTTTACTAAAATAATTTTTATAATTCAAAATAAATTTTAAACCAATAAAAAATATTTTTCTAAAACATTTCAAAATATATTAGCACCGACAGTTAGGAATTTATTGTTTATATATGTGTTTTCATCCAGAAAGTATATTCCTTACATTGTAGCATTCGAAGTATCTCAGAATGCTTCTAAACGGTATTTCAAATTTTATTATTTTTTTAGTTTTCCCACTTAAAACATGCATCAATCTTCATTTTTAATAAAATCTTAAAATATTTTCTGATAATCTCAAATGTAATGCATTTCAATCGTATATCCATTTTCTTTGTTACTCTTTAAAAACGGAAGTGAAGTTATATGCATATTTTACTTATTTTTTCGAATTTTAAGTCTTTTTACAAATGCGTATTTACTTCTACTGTAAAATTTAATTCTACAAATCCATTTCCGCTAATTTCAAAAACTACTTGAAACTAATCACAACACCCATTATGTACCTCTTAAACCCCATAACGTTCAGTTCAAAAACGGACGCTTCGGAAACTAACGGAACAGGATTAGAGTTTGTGTAGACATTTCTTAACAAAAAATAACATTTCTTCGAAACGATGTTACAAGCGCAGAGAACAAAGCATGGCTTCCTAAGTGCTTGAATGCTCTGGTAGTTCGAGATGATAAGCGTCTAATCAGAGCATTGAAGTTCGTGCGATTCCAGTGCATTTGGTTACACTGTGTGGTGTTGGATTCTGCAACACACGAGTCTTCTATTTTTGCATTTCAATTAGTCTGAGGCGTCCTTACGGAAACGGAGGAACCATTGACCGATATACCAATTGTGGCAAGAAAGGGTGTGTAAACTGTTAATTTTCCGGAGACAATCGCTGGGGGTAATTGGTAATTGAAGAGCTTAATGGAAGAACGTGCTGCTAAGTGACAAAAAGATACAAACGAGAAAATGAGCTTTGAAGTTAATACGTTTGTACTTAGATCTGTTGTAAACAGTACTTGCAAATCGTAAAAAATAGTAAATTAAAAATTTGCGAAAAAAGATAAACTTTTTAATGCTAAAGAAGTTAGGAATATGTTCATTGACACAAAAATCTCAATTTTTTCAAAAATGTCAATTAGCACGTTTTTCTACTAAGCTCTTCAATTGTTCAGTTGTATAGGATGAGTTTTTAGAAATTTTCTATGTTTTTAAGAGTTTTTAAGGTGCGTAAAAAAGTCTTGTTGAGTAAAGACATTCAAATGTACTTATATTAAAATATCTTTAATGTGTTGCTGGAGTTTGTCAAATTTTAATATGATTTTTTTGTTTATGTAATAATTTCAATTTCCTTTTTTTAATATATATGTTTTTTGTTTCAGATATTTTTCAACCGAAATGGTATAGTGGTGCCTGACGACGTATTTCTAAAAAAGAAAAATGTTTAAAAAATATTCCGTTTTCTGTAAAACGATTAGATTTTATAGTTTCACAATTCAAATTAAATTATAAATTAAATTCCAGTAAAACCAGCGTCTTCTACGGATTTTAGAAAAAAAATCATTTTTTTTTTCTATTTGTGAAATGTAGGGAAGATAACGTAGGAAGGCTAATGCAAGCTTAATAATCTGCTACTCCGCTAAATAAAAGGCCAACAAACATACTTTTGGTTCCTACTCTTCTTTGAACCTCATGCAAAATATGAAAAAAATCCTCACACCGTTAAGTCCTAATATTACTAGAGAATTTAAAAAAGTCTTTCCTCTCTACTACTTGCAAAAATGTGTGCTGGAATCATTTGTAGTAAGCCTTTTCATTAGCAACCCGGTCTTGAAATTAAATTTTTAATTTCCTGGTGTTTCCTATTTATAAAGAGAAATTCCATTCACGTCGTCTTACCGGGTTCGCCATGTTATTCTATATTCCCTTTAATAAAATATATTAGAAAATATTAAAAATGCATATTTTTTTAAAATCGTATTCTAAATAATTTCTCGATTTATTTTATACCAGTAAATACATTACTTTTAAGTGATATCTACTTTTTATTTTTTTATTATTAATAATAAAATGTAAACTTATTAATAATAAAATCTAAGAAGCATTCTAAAAAAAATAGGTGTTCTTCAAACCAAATTAACCTCAAAACAAAATCCCCAAACCCCACACAATTCCGATTCGAGTAACTAAAAAATTCCAACCAATTTTAAAACACCGGAAAACAACAAGAATGAAATATTTCTTCCTACAAAAATTCCACACATAAACGGTAGAATGTTTCCTAAAACAAAACAGCCCCAATTGAAACGCTTACTCACCGGCTCAAGCAACTATCAAGGAAATAAGTTCAAATGTGGCCCTTAGGCACTCAGTCTCTTCACCTGCGGAATCCGCACCCTTTAGGGCCCCCCAGGACACCGCGTGCAATTCAATGGGAAGAAGTGAGGCGTAGCAAAGACAAAAGGTATTTTACGCTACGTAGGGCCGGCTGAAATTGAGTATCCAGGATACGTTTTACTCTTGGAGAGAAAGACTATGGACTTTCACTTGATATGCAGTTGAGTCAGGCTAATCCTGTGGACGTACAAAAGTGTGTTTGGATAATCTGGAAGACCCCGAAACTAAATCTTTAGGATATATGCATTATAGTAAAACCCGGTTATAGCGTCTTCAAGGGACCACTATGTTTTTAAAGTTTAAAACTAGTAACGTTATACACTTAAAAAAGGAATGCTCAAAAACGACGAAATTTTCCTTAATTTTGACGATTCCGTTACTGGCAAATGCTCCGAGTTTTCGTTTCCTCAAAGAGAGGAAATTTGAATCGTCATTTTTATGAAGATTTGAATATCGTCTAATCTAAAGAAATATTTCGTCAATTTTCAGCATGTGAGAACAACAATGATATTCAGTTTCCTCAAAATAAAGATACATAATCGTCAAATCACGATCGTAAAAGTGAGGATTCGCGTTTACTCAAAAGTCACGTGATAGTTTGACGAAACAATCCTCTAAATTAACGAAATGAGGCTTGAGGATTCATGAATCGTCAAAAATGAAAGTGTTATTGCTGAGAGTGTAAACAAGCTTGAATATTAAGTGCATGAAATCATGTAAAATCCGCATTATATACCGATATAAATTAAATTATAATGACATATCAACTGAATATCGATTTTAACCACATGTGCTAGTAGTAATTTAATTTCATCTTCTATGTGTGCTAACATTAATTTGATATGAGCGGCCTGTGTTTTCTTAAGATTTAGTTACAATATCGGAGTGTTTTCAGCATAAGATAATATTGCGTTTTAGAAAAATGAACTGTTTTAGTATATTAACTTCAAATACAATGACGAATCCAAATAATTATACTTTACGGCTATTTTTTAAATAGAGTTTCATCAATGGTTTAAAAATCCATACAATATTTTAATTTGATAACCCTTATGTTTAAAAATTACAGTCTACAGTTTAAAATGACTAAAATTTAGGCAGTCTTTAATTTACTTTTATTTTCCATATATTTCTCAACATTTAACCACTACAAAGATATTGGGTTTCTAAAAAAAATTCAAATATTGTTGGTGATTTATATTTCAATAATATTATTAATTATGCATACTAAAATTGTATATGTGGTTACTAAGACCCAATGAGTTAAGTATTTGTACCAGAAGTTATGCTACTGTGTTCACACGTAATGATTCATCACTATTTGCAAGAATTTTCATGTTTAATTGAAATTGCAAAAGGATTTCATTTTATAGTTTCAAAGTTTTAAATCAGAACTATATTTAAACAGGGTTTACAATGGAAATTCTTATTGTTGAATAATGATAAATGGTTACTTATAATCAAAGTAGAAACTATCACAATGATATACATTTATTTATCCCTATGAAATATAACAATGAAGATAATTTAAATAGTTAGTAATCAATTACCACTTATAATTAGAAACAAGTTTAAATAACAAACATTAAATAAAGTATAAACTAAATTCTTAAAAATATAATACATAGTACAAATTAATATTATATCAATGCAAACCTTAATATTAAAAACTTTTCTATCAATAAATATGTAGTATTTTATAGATTTTGCATCAATATATACATGCGTTTTTGTAAATGTGTAATACATGTTTAAATAAAATATTCATAAAAGTTTACGATAAATAACTTATATCCTACCTATCTAAAAAAATCTATAAATGGTTGGAAATAAAAAAAAATATATACTAGTTGAATATTTTAATGTTAAATAAACTTATTAATATAACTATATTCAAAGCAAACATATATTATATCAATGCAAACCTTAATATTAAAAACTTTTCTATCAATAAATATGTAGTATTTTATAGATTTTGCATCAATAAGGAAGCGCGGATATATACATTGTGAGCGAAAAAAAAACTTAAATTAGATTTTTGAAAAATTATTGAAATAGTGAAAACTTAATTAAACAGCATTGATGTATTTTACTTTTTAATATATTAAAATTAATTAGTGGATTTATTGAATGTTCTCCCGTGTTAATGTATTAAAATAATAAAATTTTTTCGTTAAATGTTTATACAAATATAATATTGACGGCAAATATTTGAAAAATCAACTTTGATTCTAAATTTAGAATATCATACAATCATCAGTTATATCATTAAATAAGAAAACTTCTTATAAATATTCAAATAAAAACACTTTATGAAAATATTACAAATACCTACAAAACATTTAAATAAACTTAAACTAAACAAAGAAAATTACCTTTTAGTATTTCTTTTAATAATAACAAAAAGTAACTTCTTACACTATTAAAAATGATTATTGCTTTAATAAACTTTTTTTTAAAATATAAACGAACACAAAATAATCCACTTACCTGTAGTTGTTAACAACAAAACCGAAAAAAGTTTCAGTATTAGAAATTCCATGCTTCTTTTAGTAAGTCCTTGGAACAGTAAAAATGACGGTAAAAAACCTACTGTCATCCAAACTTCGAGCGCAGTATAAACACTCTCTGAATGGGCATTAATTTCTTACTCTTTGAAACCTTTGCGTACGGTAGCCAAGAGTTTTATCCACGAGACTGTGACGTCACGTGAACTTGAAACCAATGACAGGTCCGTTGAGCATCTCAGATTCATGGTTATTTGGGGTTTGCCAGATTTGTCGATTTATGATTATTTGGCGATGCTGCGAAATAGAAGTTTGGTAAGTATATTTTCCTCTTTGGATAACAGGTTTTGAAACGTTTTTTTGGTTGTGATAGAAGCAGTGTAGAGATAGAAGTATAATAATAGGTATCACTTTCACCAATTTTAATTATGACGGAACAAGATGCTTTCCATTGGAATTTTTTCATTAAATAACATTTTCACTTTAATATTTTAACGTATTTCGGTATATTTACCTTTAAACCCAATTTTTTCACATAATGAAGAGATACATACAAAAAGATGTAGGTAAATAATATCGTAACTTAAGAAAGTCCACAACTATCAAAGTGTATATTTAAATTACTTTAAATTATCATTCATTTTGTTCTAAATTCATCAACCACACAATTCATAATTCTACGTATATGACAATGATTTTTAAAATATCACTTTTGAGGAGTTTTAAGATATTTAAGAAGAACATTGATTCATTTTAACGAACTATTTTCAGTATGATTTTAAAAAAAACATTTAAATGTCTTTAAAAATTTAGTATAAGTTTGATTTAAAAATATGCTCCAATCAAATTCTTCAAATTTTTTGTTTGGCCAACAAGCTATAGGTGCAGTTGAATAAAAGGCATTCTTTGCTGATTACTTGCGTTTCACATTACTTAAAGAAAACCGACTAAATTTTTTGTTGGAATTAAGAGAACTTTTTCATGTCGAATTAGTTCCAGAATTATTCAATACAATAATAGCAGAACGTATTTAAATGTAACTCTGTCGAATATCCTTGTTTCTAGTCTCTTTACGAGAGCAATATGCTCCTCGAAATTTGCGAACAATGGTCAAGTGACGAACAGCTATAAAAGACATTTTCTTTTGTTCCAAGACTTTGGAGAACCAATGATGATTATCATGCAAGTGTGTCTGATCACAATAAATATTATTTTCCTGTTTCTCTACTACTTTGAGTGTCTATAATCTATACCTTTTTGAACTTTGACGATATTCCGTGAGCAGAAATGCAACAGTCCAGACAGACCACAGAAATTTCCATAAATTTTTCACTTCATTTAGCTTATTGACATCTTGTAAAATTTTAAAACTATGCTTCGGTATAAACTTTGAATCGAGGGGTTATTAAGAGAAATCTCTAAATTAAAAATTTGTGTCCTTCAAAGTATTATTGACAAACTCTTTCTTTCAAGTGTTTCAAACAGGATCTACTTATTTTTCTAGAAAAAATACTCCCTTTTCTATGAAAATATGTAAAGAAAAAACAGAGGTAACGATTATTAAAGTAAGATTTTCAATGTCAAACAATTGTGTGGCTGCGAAACAATGTACAATATGATATTTAAACAGAGTTTTATTAAACATTTGAAGGGTAATAATTATTACAAATATGTGTCCTTTACTATAATACTATTTTTGGATTTTATCAAGAATGTCATATTAAACTAGTACATTGTATTAAAATAGTTACTATAGAAAACTATTTTTGTTGCCTTTGATTGTAAATTAACTCTAAAGTAATATAAATATATGTTTAAGGTGAAGAAAGAGCCCAACACACAGCCAGAACGGGAATATAATGTACAGATTTTCGATAAGATCCTATAATGCTAATATACTGCGGCAGCTAAATGTAATAAGCTTCCTTAATTTACTATTACTTTACTTACTATTATTATTATTAATTTAACTTTACTATTGCTTTAATCTTTTCCAAATTTGGCATAGTGATTTCAAATATAATGAATAATACTATTTAGGCTTTTGTTTTTATTTAAATATAATTTATTTATTTTAAACGGTGTTTTTCTACTAAAAAAAGAGGTTTACGCCAACAAGTCTACCACATTGAATTTTCATCCTATGAACATTTATTATGTGTTAAATTCTTCGTTTTGAACTGATACATGCAATGACCCTCTAGAGTTACATACAAATTACAAGAAAAAAAGTTATTAAGAAAAATGTTATAAATTAACCACAAAAAAAGGATTTTTTTTCGATTAACTTACACTTGGACATTAAAAAAAACTAGTATACTTACACCAGGATGTTAGAGGTTCATGGCACAGATATATATTGAAATAGCATCTGTGAAAAATTTCAGGTAAATTAATGTAAAACTTTTTATGCTAGAAATGTTGGCTTAAACCCCTTTTTTTAGTTGAAAAACACCGTTTAAAATAAATCAATTATATTTAAATAAAAAAAAATTGCCCAAAAAGCATTGTTCATTATATTTGAAATCACTATGCCAAATTTGGAAAAGATTAAAATAATAGTAAAAATTTTAGAATTTTGGGTATTCGCCTACCTTAAGGGCTCTTATATGATAAATGTACCTAACTTACAGAGCTCTATAATACCACTTTCTGAAATTGTCTATTAGTAAAAAATATTGTGTTAATTTTCCTCCACACTCCCAGGGCCTGTTCTTCCATTCCGTTAGGGCCTAGAGCCCCAAATTTTTTTAGAGGCCCCTAAATTTCAGTTTCTATTATGCTAAATTTCCAAAATATCAGTAAACTAAACAAAAAAGTTTGATACTCCACTTAGTTTTTTGCTCGATTTTGACTGAGAAATTGACCTAACGGGATTGTTTTGATAGATGTTTATAAGGAAGCCAATAAAGTTGTAGCAAAAATGTAATACCTTGGTCATATATCACCATCATTACTGGAAATCACACATCTCATTTTCCGTAAAGGGGCCCCCGAAATAGGTTGTGCCTTTTGTATGAGTTTTCCTGGAACAGGCCCTACACACTCCTATAGTAAGGCTAGGACAGGGTCAGAACCAAGAACCGTCTCGGTGAGAGGATTGTCTATTATCTACCTCGGCCATGGGGCAGGGGGGCATGGTTAGCTTTAACTTTACCAAACTGTTACTAAGTGTATAGCCCACCCGAAAGTCTATTCAACTTAAATTCCTATGAAACAAAGAACAAACAGTTTTAAAACCACAACATTTTTCCCATTGTGTACCACAAAGAATTCTAGCATTCGTTTTCGCCTCAACCATGTTACCTTAAGTAAATGTAACGGTTACCCTTGGCTGACTCCTCGGTTATCCATCGATACATTTCTCTTTCTTGTCTCCTGTGGATTGAGGATTGATGAACTGAGGATTGATGAAATTAGGTAAGTTTATCACTCCTTCGCCTAAACTTGTATAATTAATGGCTCGGGCGGAAGTTCAAGTTCAATTAGGTCGTATTTTGGAAGACAATAGAGATAGATGTTTTTGTAACTTTGTTTGAAGAGGTGAGGCATAGCATTTCGACCCTTCAGCAATGGTTGAGGAAGAACGGATACAGTAGACACCCTGAGAACACTGAATCATTTTAAGTCAATTCATTTAAAAATTTAAAATACTTTTTTTTTGTAGTATTTTGGGTAATTTTTAAATTTATTTTAAATAATTTTCTTGTAACCTTTTTGCGTAATTTTTTTGAAAATTTGAGTACTTGTTTTTAATTAATTATTTTAAGTTAAGTGTTTTTGAGTCTCATTTTTTTTTTTAAATTAGTTGTTTAAAGTCATTGAAGTCCAAGCCATCACATAAAGACTTATATTTTCAAAAGTTTCCCTTTACACTACATATCATGGGAACATAAATGCATAACTTTGAAGCTTCCATCTTTAAAAATATTTATACGAAACAAAATCATTTGTAACATTTATTTGGTATATCTACTAGTGTGGTATCACCAAACACCAATAAATAAGCAACAATTACTAAAAAAGTACTTGAAAATTCGCAAGCATTATCATAAGAAAAATTTCCCTTACATTTGTTCCTTGTTGCTTACATAAGATCTTTGATTTAAACTGAGGATATGTCACAGTATAAAAAATACTTCAACAGTGATTTTTTTTTAAATATGTACTAAAAAACCCAAAAAAAATCCGATTTAAAGTTATACAACTTTTTTTGAGCAGAGATATTTAAAATTCCTCAGTTTAAAACAAAGAGCTATTAATGGAGAAGAAATAATAAAACAAAACATGTTGATATTTTTTTAGTTCATGAGAAAAATGTTTTAACTGTTGAAAAACCTGATATATCAGGAAACGCAAAATAAAAGTTAGGTATAGGTACGAACTGATGTACAGAATTTATGAAAAATGCTCATAAAAAGAAAACTACTAAACGGAAATCGATAATCTTGGTCTTAAATTAAAGATATAGATATACAAATTTAAAAAAAAAAAGCAGAAAATCGATATAGATAGGTTAGTACAAGTATTTTCCAGTTTGTGTGCTTGGTTAGAGCATAGAGTTAGAAAAGAGAATAGAACGGGCCATGTATAGTTCGCAGTAACGCACAAAAGAAGCAGGCTAGAGCGGTTCATCTTGGGATACCTCAGTGCCATAGTTTCGGCTACTCTGTTAAGCGCAGTAGCTAAAAAAACGCTAAAGCGGTGCATTTAAGGATACCTCAGTACCGGTTTGTTATGAGCAGTAGCACGAAAAACCTGACAGCCCTGCTTCAAGCCATTTGAACTGATAGACACCTCTACTAATCCTTCCTAACTCTATCCGTTAGACCCCCTTATAAAACTTCGTCAAGTAAGCAGAATTTTTAGCCGGCACAATGGTTAGTGTACTAGCCTTTGGAGCTGCTGGGCTCGGGTTCGATCCCCAGTAAAGGCATGGATATTTGTGCTTGTCAAATAAATGTTGTTATTTGTCTATGTGTTTGCGTCGTCCTTCTTTGTGTGTCTCTTGTGACTGTCTCTTCTGGCGAGCTGGGTAATGGGCTATAAAGCCTACACTCTCCCTTCTAGAGGGCGCATTCACTGTCATTTGTCAAGACAGACTTTTTACTGACACAGATAGAGAGAAAGTACACCAGGGCAAATTCGGGAATCGAGCCCGCACTCGGTACAGTGCGCAGACTGTTAGCGTAATGGGCTGCGATCAAATCCACTAGGCCACATGCGGTAAAAGTTTCTTACAGCATGCTTTTCGACCTTCCAGTGCTGATTACCGTATTCCCCCACCTTTTCCCAAGTCCGTTCACCTAGTTTCTGTCAATCTTCCGGCAGGGTTGCTACGTGCCGGCCCAATACGCCAAGGTAGTTTCTACTCTAAGTGAAATGGACACGACCCAGTAATTTTTTAAGAAGATCCGAAAATCGTGAGGATGCGAAAGAATTTGGCAACTTGTTTCTTACTGAATTGTTCTAGGATTCTATACTGAGGGTGGCGATTCGTTTCTTTTTAATAATTTTTTTTCTGAAAATTACATTTTGGTATTTTAAAAAGAGTTCTACAAAACAGACAATGTGCAATGCGAATGTTTCTGATGATGTAACACTCTTGTTTTCATTTTTCTATTCACTGCAGTTTCATTGGCTGCTTCAGTTTCACTCTCAAAAAGACTGATATAGATGAAAAGAACCTTATTTCTATGCAAGCTTTCTTTAAAAAATGTAGCGAACAACCAACAGCACAGCAAGAAGTTGATATTTAAAAATTTAATAAATAAAATATTCTTAGAGAACTCATTTTCGAATACCAAAACAAAAGTAATACCTGACAACAAATGAAAACGAACTGTTTAAGATGTTGCCATTCATTAAGTGAAACAACCCGATAGTTATGATTAGCCGTCAGGGCGGATGAATGGTCAGGAAGCTGGCCAGGCAGTCAATTAGTCCCGGCTCGAATCCCAGCATGGATATTTGTGTTGTGTGTGTCTGTATTTGTCCTGTGTACACTGCTTGCTAAATCTGGGGAGTCAAAAGTCTGGAACAAGCCGACAATGGCGTCACTTGTTAGCTATGGGTGTCCGCTCAATTGTCAACCTCGCCGTATGACCAGGGTTTTCATTTACGAAGCGTAATTGGCTGTGTTAAAGCTCCACAGAGGCTTGAAATAGACAGCCGAAAATGTACAACCTAACCTATGACTCTCGGGTGGCGGGGCCCGGATGGCCGAGTGGTTAGCATCGCAGGCCAGCAGTCTGCGTGCTGTAACGGGCGCGGGTTCGATTCCCGCCTTCGCCCTTGGTGTATTTCCTCTCTTTGTGACAGTAAAAAATCTTTCTGTGTCTGTCTTACTTGACGAAGACTTAAAAGCGGCTCACTGAGCAAGCACACAAGTCGGAATATATATGTAAAATACCCTACCCTACCCCCTCTCGGGTATTAAAGCTTCTAAAGGAGGCTAGACATAGGCAGCCGGAATCGATTACATTACCTTACCTTACCTAACTCTCGAGTCTCGAAAGAAGGTTTATAAAGGGGTCTTTGACCAAGCGAACAAGCCTGAAAATCTATAAGTATACCAACCAACTCTTAAAAATGAATATAATGAAAAAGAATTCTCCAAATAAAACCAAACACAAACACGGAACAGCTGTTCCGTTACACTAATCTCACCCATGCTAAATTGTTTTATAGCTTCTTTCGACTTTATGACTGATTTACTACCGCTAAGGGAATGGTTGTATGAGAACTACTCAGAAAGCAAAAATACGACTGGCCACTTTTTGACTCATGGCCTAAATTCGAATTTCATCTCATTACCAATCATCATCTTATCGGCCCTTCGGTGGCCTGATGGTTAAGGCGTCAGCCTTGTGTTTGGAAATTCTCAGGAGTACGAATTTTTGAATTTCAGCTGCTTCCAGCCATACTATAAATTGGATATGTACTAAGAAAGCAGTAGGAAAATCTACAATTAACCACGTATGTGCTCGTTACATATGTGGAGTCCAAAGTCCCGGTGGCGTTAGAGTACGATGTCGGTCGAACTTCCATTGAGTGCCTACTCAGGTGTCAACCTCGTCACTTGGCTAGGAGTCTAAATTGCCAGGCGTAATTATCTGTGTAAAACTCCTAAAGGAGGCTAGAAATACACAGCCAGGAGCGATTACATTACCAATATTTGAAATATAAGTTAATATTTAAACTATTTATTTAGCCTACCCGGCGGGACCGAAAGTCCAGTTTGCGGTCATTGCGCAGTTTCCCACGGGTATGACTTATGACTTTCTTGATGGGGGGCAAGATCGCCGTGCACTGCGACTTTTTAAGTCTTTTGTACTAAACCCCACAAATGACACAAGCACAAGAGACACACAAAGAAAGAGACGACGCAAACATGCACATAGACAAATAACATTTATTGACGGTCACAAACATCCATGCCCGACCGGGATTCGAACCCGACCCCAGCAGCACCAAAGGCCAGCATCGTAACGATTGAGCCACCGGGGCGGCTTCCCACGGGTATAAGTCCCTGGAGACTATTTCCCTCCCCTTCAGGGATATGTCTAAACTGTGGAGGTGGCGCGCGATAGATGGCAGCATCTGTCAAGTATGTGTGTCTCTGAACAAGCACACAAACCTGAAAATATATATGTCTACCAACCAATTATTTATTTTACTTTTTGCTTATAACAAGCAAAAATTAATTAAAGATTTGATCGATATTGAATTCCAGAAACGTTACAATAATAGAATAAAGTCAAAAAACATTGAGTTAGTATTCAAGTTTTTATTTTTGTGTCAAAATAAATGAGGACAGAATACCACTGAAACAAGTCAACCGAATCATCAATGCTCGAACCATCCAATTATTACTATTTCGATGCATATAAAAGGAAACATTTGTATAAAAAGATCTATGTGAAGGATGAATCATATATGTGTATTTTTTATATTTATACCACGGCGATTCTTTATTAAGTTTTTCGGTAATTGACATCGAAATATTGTGTTAAGAACCTATTCCAGAAAGTTTTAAAAAAAATCCTCATTTTCAGATTATTGCCCTTTAATGCTGGAAAAAACTATATTATTTATTTGCCTTATAGTTTGGAGGAAATAATATGAATTTAACCATATATTTTTTAATGTTGAGGTGATCAAACTGCTAAAGCCTTTAACTGGTAATATTAAAGGGTTTTTTTTTTAACATTAATTAAAAGCTCAAAAAAATGCGGGCACATTTTTCATGCATAGTTTTTAGATATTGTCAACGTTTAGTTCTTATTATAAAAGGTTATTTTCAGTGTGTGCTAATTAAACGACAACACTAACATATTTTGGGCGTAGGCTATATAGCCCATTACCCCGCTCTCTCTCTATATTACTTTTTATACTTTTAATAACAAAAAACCTTGTCTTTTTACACTAAATTCTCCCTCATTTTCACGAATACTTTTCAAAGACATTATATTTCCTTTATTTGACGAATCGTTTGCGGTTTTGAAGCCTGCGCATGCTCATTAGTCGGAATTAGAAATGGCATCAATTAACTGAAATATTAAGGCAGCATAGCTGCCAGTAAAATTTCGGTTGATACAGAATTTTGAGGGTGTACATTTTTTATTTGATGAGTTATTTGCCTTAAGTTAAGATTCGTGATACACTGTTAGTACATTTTCCGTTGATAAAGTAGTTACTAAATAAATATTAAAATCGTATAATATTTTTTTTAGATTTAACGCAACAATCTTATTTTACAACCTTATTTATTTTACGTTTTAATTCATTAACGGCGATTGGGCAAGAATTTTCCACTCAAAAATGAGCAATTTTGTTAAGTTTATTTAAATAAACAAAATAAAAGGCAAATGAAGACCTAATAGCAAACAATTTATATAGGAAAAGAAACACCAAAAACGAATAAAAAACTTAAGAGTTAACTATTTTATTCGGAATTTAAAGTGTAAATGGTATCCACAAAGTAGTCGTTAAGGTAGGCGAATACCCAAAATTCCTCAAAATTCTAAATTTTTTACCATTATTTTAATCTTTTCCAAATTAGGCATAGTGATTTCAAATATAATGAATAATACTATTTAAGCATTTATTTTATCAAAACATAATTTATTTATTTTAAACGGTGTTTTTCTACTAAAAAAAGAGGTTTACGCTAACAAGTCTACCACATTGAATTTTCATCCTATAAATTTTAATTATGTGTTAAATTCTTCGTTTTGAACTGATGCATGCAATGACCCTCTAGAGTTACATACAAATTACAAGAATAGAAGTTGTTATGAAAAATGTTATAAATTAACAACACAAAAAAGATTTTTTTCGATTAACTTACGCTTGGACATTAAAAAAAAATCTTTTATATTTACACCAGATGTTAGAGGTTCATGGCACAGATATATATTAAAATAGCATCTGTAAAAAATTTCAGGTAAATTAATGTAAAACTTTTTATGCTAGAAGTGTTTGCGCAAACCCCTTTTTTTAGTTGAAAAACACCGTTTAAAATAAATCAATTATATTTAAATAACAAAAATTGCCCAAAAAGCATTGTTCATTATATTTGAAATCACTAAATTTGGTAAAGATTAAAGTAATAGTAAAAATTTTAGAATTTTGGGTACTCGCCTACCTTAATTGGTAAATTAATTATTTTAAGAATTTGGTAGCATATCTAGTGAAACTAAACTTTAATACTTTCTTACGTGAAACTTTTAAACTTAAACTTATTATTCTAAAAGCTAAACTTAATCCGAGAAACAGAAATAGCCATGACCTTTCAAGTTATTTTACAAAACGAGCGCGTACCCCATTTATGTTAATAAATACAAAAATCAAACTCTCCAAAGAATTTTAATGTCATTAGCCTCAACTCAACCAAATCCCATGTATTTACTAAAAAACCTTAGTTGTCTTGAAACAAAGACAGTCCTACAAACAGAAACAATGTGAATCGACACCATATATGAATCACTACATGGATATGTAAAATGGACCATGTCTATTAAAGAATTTCCAACTACGATTATTTTTCAACTTTTTGGTGAAAGAAGAAGAGTGGAAGGAAATCTTCCTCATAACTCGAACTGCGATTCATGTTAAAAGAAAACACTCTCTTCCTTATGCGTTAACATTCGGGCGTTCGTTAACTCAGAGTGTTACTTCACCTTTAACCTGACCCGCAACTTCGGAAAACTCTTGTTACCGGTGTGCGTCATGGCGAGGATTTGGGTCTGTCCTGCTAGAGAACATCGGCCTACTTTGTGTGACATTCTTGACTTCGGAAGTATTCGAGGCTCATCCCACAGCTTTTCCTTCGGAAATACAGGGTGGTTTTATGAAACTTTTAGTCATACCGTCACGTTAAATGGCAGTTAATAACTTAAACCATGTTACAGGTAGGTTGCTCTAAATTGTAATTTTACATAGCTTATATATCATATTTAAGATATGCATTAGCTTAAAAACTCAATGTATTGTTAATTCACAGAACTTTCCATTTTTTATTACCCGGGTGCAGTCGTGGTTGCAAAAATGCCATTCCGCCACACAAAAAGAAGTTAGTCAAAAATGAAATAATAAATTTAAAAAATCAATTATTGAAAACCACAATTAAAAAAAAATTAGCCTTAACGATTTTGGTAAATTAGTCGCTATAACTGCAACTAAATTTATTTTGTTTTCGCTAAATTGAAAGAAATGGTCGCATTTTGCCACAAGCAACCGTTAATTTCGAACCCTGGTTACCATACAACAACCGAAAAATACAGGGTGGTTATAAAATAACGCTCGCTATTCGGAGTGGTCTGTAGCTTGAATGAATAATCCAAATGCATCAAACATTGAGACACTTACTAATCAAGAAAGGGGGAAAAGAATGGAATCATAAAAAATAATCATAAAAAAAGAATAATTATGAAAAACAAACTCGTCTCTTGACCAGTTCTAAATTACTGTCAAAAGACGAGTTTCTTTTTTTTTTCCGAAAAGGAATGGAATCATAAAAAAGAAACTCGTCTCTTGACCAAATTTCTAATTACGAGGCGTAGCCAATTATGGCCAACTACGGCCAACACAGCAATTACGCCTCGTAATTTAGAACCCTGGTCAAGAGACGAGTTTGTTTTTTATTATTCCAATGTTTTCCCCCCTTCTTGAATAGTAAGTGTCTAAAAGTTTGTTGCATTTGGATTATTAATTCAAGCTACAGACCCCTCCGAATAGCGAGCGTTATTTTATTTACCCTGTATTTTTCGGTAGTTATATGGTAACCAGGGTTCGAAATTAACGGTTGCTAGCGTTGCTTGTGGCAAAATACGAGCATTTCTTTCAATTTTGCGGAAACAAAATAAATTTAGTTGCAGTTATAGCGACTAATTTACCAAAATCGTTAAGGCTAAACTTTTTTTTAATTGTGGTTTTCAATAATTGATTTTTTTTATTTATTATTTCATTTTTGACTAACTTCTTTTTGTGTGGCGGAATGGCATTTTTGCAACCACGACTGCATCCTGGCAATAAAAAATGGAAATTTCTGTGAATTAACAATACATTGAGTTTTTAAGCTAATGCATATCTTAAATATGATATATAAGCTATGTAAAATTATAATTTAGAGCAACCTATACCTGTAACATGGTTTAAGTTATTAACTGCCATTTGACGTGACGGAATGACTAAAAGTTTCATAAAAATATATTAAATTAAAAGTGTGCAAAGTAATAAATTTAATATTTTTTATTATCTAGAATGCTCATTAGATATCAAATATTACAGTATATACATTTATTCACATTAAATGTAAAAATAATCACATATGTCAAACAATTGCTCTAATCATATAAGCAGTACCGTTAGATCATCTCAATATGCTTACATTTATTTGTTCTAGTTTGTGTAATTAAAAAACGCCATCTACGCAATGTTTGAACTTGGACAAAGAAAAAAATTATCAAAAAGGAGGAATCGCGTGACTTTTTAGCGGCTTTTTTAGTCACTCGATTCGATCCGCCTTCTATCAGAGGTGTCTCTTTCGATTGTGTCTTTCGAATCCTCAGCGTCTTGAGGAGACATCGCTAGAGACGCATATGCCGTGTCTTCATAGTTTACCGTGCTTGAGGTTGCTTTATTACGCCTGGACCTCAGGTTCGTTGTTGAGGTGATCATTTAAATTGTACTAGAATAAATATTTACAGCAGTAACTATAGTAATAGTAACTGTTGTAGTAGAGAGTAATTGCTTTCTCCCTTCTAGTTTTAGTTGAATTAGCTTCACATTAGAGCTACCCGAGCAATTAAAACTGCTGTCAAGTGACGATACCGGCCCCGGAGATGCTACTCGATGCAAATTGAAATTGTCTTATAGCGATATCATGCAAGGTGGCAGGATTTAATATAAGTCAAATTTATTTTCTCCTGGACATCACTGCATTTAAATCCCATTTAGGGCTTCTACCTACAAATTTTATATAGTCCTATTTCTATGAACTATTTCAGAATGAAACATTTTTTGAAGCCCACCTACATTGGAAAACGTCGATTTTTGGCGCCTTAAAAGTGCACTTGGTCTTCCTGTGCGCTTGCATTCACCATACTTTAAAGGCACTTTCAAGAAAATTATTAACTACCGTTTTAGACCTACAGATACACCTCTGCATCGCTCATTCCACGCACTTTCATTCCAATGATTTTCTCACGTCGGACCATTGATTCGACCTCGCCATCGATATCAATAGCACAAATGAAGATTAAAGTAACTCTAAATGCATTGTTCGGTTGCCTATTTTTTTTATCTGCTTTCTTGATAACAGAAAACTTATATCCGACAAAAAAAAATTGCCGACCTTATACTTTATTTCATCAGCAGAAACGATTCATATTTAATATGGCCAAAAAGTTCGATTAATTTAAATTAGATTTTGATTATAGTGTATTAAAATATTACATTTGCATACTATGCAAGTAAATTGCTTTCCCCTCTGACAAATTTGCAGACATCCAAGTTTCACTGGCTATTTCTTTGACCTTTTAATTTTCCCAGGACCTTACAGTAAAACTCGCATTAGGTTTGCAGCATGTAAATGTTCTACGGAAAAAGGGGTAAATAGGTCTCATTTCCGAGTGCGATAATCGAATAAAAAAAGGTATTTCACACTCAATAAACCACTTTGTTATTTCAAGACATTTGTATTTGTTTTATCAGATTTTTTTTTTCAGTTATAGTGTATTATTAATTATTTTATCTTTTAATTTTGACGTAACAAGGCGCACGAATATCAAAGCATCTCAAAGGGGCAGCCAATCGGAGAAAGCGAAATTTCGTCGCCTGCTCCAACTGGATAGTGAGGTTTATTTACTCACGACGTTTACTCCGCGGATGAGCGCGCAACTACATACTTAATCTGGGGATGACTGTAGTATCATAAAATAACTGAATAAGAAAACTCAACCACGAGTTAAAATGCATTTATTGTATAATCAAAAACACAAATTAATCCTTCATAAAAACATCAGGGATTTCGTCAAGTCAATAAACACAAATAACATTCATTAGTCCATATAAATCTTATCAGTATCAATCTCGGTGGTGTTGAACGGAATCTGTGGCAGTACGTCGCTAAAATATAAACAAGCTAGAACCACCAGAGGCACAGCAATGGTAAAAGCTCCACCAACGATACATATAACAAAAAGCTTCGTGGTAAAATCACCACCTTCTCTTTCACCTCTATTGTCATCTTCGGGGCCGTCAGCCATCGGGATGTCAGCCATCGGGATGTCAACCGAACCACCTTCCATCAGAGGCGTCGGCTCCGATTGTGTGTCTTCTTCCGAATCCTCAGCGTCTTGAGGCGATGTCGCTAGAGACTCGTATGCCCTGTCTTCATAGTTTTCGTTGTTGATCGTGCCCGAGGTTGCTTTAGCACGCCTCAAGCGCATGCGGGTTGCAATCTCGGGATCGGAATCTGTGGATCGGCTGACGCTGTTAATTCCGCTGGTGCTGGAGCTGCGGCTGGCGCTTAGGGTTGGGGTGGACGAATACTCTGGAGACCGCGGTTTGTGTGGGCGTTTGGGGATAATACCGACCCTGGGCGACACAGGGCCCTTGCCTTTGGATGCAGGCTCGTCATCGGGTAGTGTGATGTTGGGAGCGGACATGTTGATGCTTGTGCTGAAATTGAAACTAGTTTTATGTTATTGGTTAAAGTTAGATCTTGAGTTTTTAAATTGAAGGAATTCAACACAACAAAAAAAATTTTGAACATGCGTTTGCGAGTCTCAACTACACGCCATAATAGACCCAGAATTAAAGCAGTATTGCCAGTAAGTACAGCTGCGGAAATAAAAAAAGTACCACTAGTGATTATTTCAGCCATTAGTCACCCTATAGAATCGGACATTTTTGAGATTGTGAACAATTAACATTCTGAGTTAATTGCATGACACAAAATTTGCATAAGGGGCCATCTCCATATTAAAAATGTTACTAACTTTAAAATTTCCAATAGCAACACCCCTTTTTGAATCCATATTTCAAATCTCTGACCTATGGTAATACGAAATGCCAAATAAAGTTAGTTTTTAAGCATTATTAGAGGAGTTAGAGACGTGCAAAGTTTAGGTCCCATAATGTTAAATGAGTTGCACATAAAACTATCCCAATATATAAATAATTAAGATAATGAAACGAATTTTTTACTGAAAAGAAATTATAATAACCCAAACAAAATGCATTCAATATTGGGGTATTTAAAACAATTTATATTTTTTTAATAATTATTATATTAATTTTTTTAAAAAATATGAATAGAAACCCCTTAATATTTTTACAGAAATAAATTCAAGACAGGAAGTTTAAGTGAATTAAAAAATTTTAAAAAATTTTATTCATAATTTGCCGAGTAAATCCCAAAATATTTTTTAATTACCCTTTAGGGAACTATGTATAAGATTACATGTGTAATTGATAAATAAAGACGGCCTTGCATGCATGCTTGCTTGTCATTTAGAGATGGTCCCCAAAAGATCCACAAGTGATTCGATTGAATAACTCATCTAATATTCCCTCAAATGTAACAAAAACTTAGATTTAAGGGTTTTCGAGAGTGCTTAACATTTCTAAGTTATTAAAATTGGGTGTTGCTATTGGAAATTTCAAAGTTCGTAACACTTTTAGTATGAAGACGGCCCCTTATGCAAATTTTGTGTCATGCAACTAACTCAGAACGTTAATTGTTCACAATCTCAAAAAGGTCCGATTCTATAGGGTGACTAATGGCTGAAATAATCACTAGTGGTACTTTTTTTATTTCCGCAGCTGTACCATAAAAGAGACCACATTTTTTTTTATCATAACAGAGGAGATGCGATCAGACAATTTCCAAAATCCATCATCGAACGATACGACTGGAAGAGCATCACATCATATTCAAGAGTAAAATGTCTTTATCCTATTATGGGGACTTGAGACTTACAGAAGAGAAAAAATACCGATTGCACGCTTCAAACAAGAATTGGGGTACTGTGTTACCTCACTTTAAGGAGCCAAAAAAAAACGGTGAAACTTGAGATTTGAACCCGCTTGTAATAATAATAAAAAAATTCTGAACTATCCAAGTATCGGCACATTGGCCAAGAGATAAAGAACCGAGAGAAGTTTTATGCCTAAGCCTAAGTATTAGATAGTAATGCTAATTTTTAAAAAAAAAAAAGATTTTTTAACTTTAAGCTACAATACATTTATCAAATTTCAGATATCGTAATGGTTTCATTGATGCACGTGAAGGCTATCTATCTATAACTAAACGTCTAAAAGCTTATTAAAAAAAGTTACTTTCACTTGCATCTAAAAATTGCATACAATAAAAATGAATAAACAAATTCGCTATACGTACCTCGTTTTCTACAGCAAAAAAATATTGAAGTGAACGGTAAATACTTATTGCTCCTTTTAAATAGCTTCATCTTTCGTATAATAAATATACACACATGCGCTGAATCATAATCGGGTGATTTTCATGGTTGAATTTTTAAAAAAAATTAAATAAAACTGAGGGTTCAGTAGATAAAGTTGCACTAAAACTCTATTAAACCTGTCAACATGTTCTGGATAGATATTGGCTAGAATAGGCAATGCTATATTTATCATAAATGTCCCTTCAGGGACATGTCCAAATTGTGGAGGTGCCGCGCGATAGATGGCAGCATCTGTCGCGTATGTATGTGTGTGTGAGTGTGTGTTGTGTCAGTCATACTTGACGAAGGCTTTCAAGCGGGTCTCTGATCAAGCCCACAAGCCTGAAAATATATGTCTACACTAACCAACCAATCATGAATTACGCACTAACAAAATGTTCTATCTCTAGTGCGTTAAACCGCATTAGGATTTGGTTTTGTAAACTTATATCATTCGGTAACTGCGGGTTATTTTCTGTGATTCAGAATCCACTCCTATAGGACTTAATTTAGGATCGCTGGCCATAACCCTAGCAGTCAGCGAGTTGTAACGGGTGCGGGTTCGATTTTCGCATTTGCCCTGGTTGTACTTCCTTTCTCAGTATCAAAATTATAAGTTAACTAGCCCTTATTAGGCTTAACTGCCCCTCTATTTGGGCTCTGTAGTGAGGCATGGCTGCCAATGGCAGCTCATTACGAGTCGTTCCTCTAACCTACTATAGAACTCTTTGACTGAGAAAGGAAGTACACCCACGGCAAATGCGAAAATTGAACCCGCACCTGCTACAACGCGCTGACTGCTAGGGCGCTGTGCGATCCAAACCACTCGGCCATCGGAGACAATATAGAGGGGAATTTGGGGCCCGTGTTGGTCCATGATGCGGTTGGTAGGTTCAGTCTCTACCCTAGGGGAGCCTGGGTTTGGTTGTGACAGTTTTCATTTGATCGATTATAAATTCTTTAGTATGCCTGGTAGCTGGATGAAAGTTGCATTAATAGTAAAGTGCAACATTGGTCTACGTATAAATAAAAAATTTTGTTCCTAAGTGCAATAGTTAACTTATATGAGCAAATAGGGTACTTAAATATATCGCTAAAATACCTCCCAATGTTATTTAAATTATAGTTGAGAGTAAAAAATAACAAATGCAAAAATAATTTTTGCGAAATAAATCGTTGAATCATTAAAAAATCGTTTTAAAAAGTCATTTTTTTTTCACGTGATCACAAACACGTCGGTTTGGCTGACGTCACTATGAACTATAATCAAACATGCGTGTGTTTTTTGTTTTCTGATTAAACTTGATTTAATCTAATTAATATTGAAATAATAAATATTGAGAAAATGTAGGGCTGTTTAGAAGCGTATATTTCAAATTTGCCTTTTCAAAGTTTATTTATAGTTCATAGTGACATCACAGATACCACGCGACAGAAAGAAAGCGTTTTCAGGAGTGCTTTTTCGTCCTAATTTTTAAATTCATTTTTCTGACTTTTTATGGGGCATTTGAAAAAAAAAGAAAAAATATGGGTCTATATTTTGGACATTAGAACATTTTAAGCTAATAAAAAAATTTTATTGGTTAACTTTTGGTAACCTTTTATTAATTAAACTTTTTTTTTTCGTGTATTGTAATTAATCGGCTATGGGGGACATTCACGCCATATCCACCTGAGCTTCAATTCCGAATCACTGTATGAAAAAAAAGCTGTTAGACAGGTTTTAGTAGTAGGAAAACAATAGCACGTGCTTCGATAGCTGTATAGGATAACATTACCACGTGCTTCCAGAGCTGATGCCTCACAAACCATGGGACGTCAGCGTCACATGAATGTTCCCCATTGTTATCAAATCATGTTCGTCTCGATGTGATCACATTAAGCGGCGTCCACTGTAGTTAAAATATAAATATTTTGTTGAGTTAAATATAAAACAAAAATATTAAAAGTGAAAAAATCCAATATGGCGGATTCCACCATTTTGAATTTTTTATTTTTTAAATTTTCTTGATAATGGGGAACATTCATGTGATGTCACGCGGTTTGTTATGCTACTGCCCTTGACCCATGTGCTAATGTTATCCTATACAGCCATTGAAACACGTGCTAATGTTTTCCTACTACTCAAACCTGTCTAACAGCTTTTTTTCATGCAGCGGTTTGGAATTGAAGCTCAGGTGGATATGGCGTGAATGTCCCCATTGTGAGTCTTTATTACTAAATGTATCGATTAAGACAGAAACTATTCACTTTTGTCGAATAGATCGTCAAATATTAAGATTACAAAATTCAAGATGGCGGAGATGGCATCTTGAATAAAAATCATCAAAAAAAAAAGCTAAGGCAGGGTTCCCCCTGTCCCCTTGTATAAAAAGGATCATGTGACCAGTTAATATTTTCTAAACAATTGCATTTAGTTTAGAAAGCCACATTGAATTCTGACAAAGTCACATTGGGTATTTCGCTGGACTTCCAAAATATTTCATAGCTTCGAAATGGATAAAAAGTGAAGAGTAGCTTACTCTCACTACTGCCCCTTATATATACATAAGTTTATTTTATTATGTTTTTATTTTATCACAAATAACATTACTTTTCCATTATTCAAAATATGCTGTTCAGGGTGGCACAAATAAAAATGGCCCGGATCAGAAGTAGGGAAAAAGACAGGAAATACCGTCGTCAAAAACCAATGCAAAAACAGGTTTCCCATGTGAAGCCACTGATTGCTTCAATATTAAGCCCAAACATAAGCTTGGCGAATTCGTCACCTGACTGGTTCTAAATTACACCCCCCGTCCCCAATTGCCATTGTTTAGCTCTAGAGCGACGATAATTTAAACTAAACTTGGCGAATTATTTGCCGGTAACTATGCCATATTCAACTGTGCACTGATCTGGTCAACGCATACTTACACATCTTGCACTAAGACCTGAACTCGCCAATAGTCCATGTGCAGCTCTAGTCTAGTAACAACCAAACCAACCCCCTGAAAAACAGGTTTTCAAAGCCAAGCCGTTGAATGCTTGAATAATTTTTGAATTGGAAGTGGAGACTTATAGGTGGCTTCAATTGTCTGGGGCCCCTTTTAATTGCACCACCCTGTATTTTTTTCCTACCAGATAGAGTCGAAAGTTTTTTCTTTTTTTAAACTACAAAAAAAAATGACCAACAGTCATACAATCAAAAGGATTTATTCCTCAAAGTACATTCCATTATGAATTTTTTTTTTTTTTTTGCCATCTCTCTGCCAAAAGTTCAATGCCATGCTTAAACTATTTGGCCGGCTTCGAATCTTGGACGAACTTACTACACCCCATTTTGACATCACTCACATTAGTGAACTGCCTTCCAGACAGAATAAGAGCAAAGGACTAAAAAAGATAATAATCTGCTGGAGAAAGTTCTGAGCTGTATGCAAGAGTGTGCAACACTTAGAAACTTTGCAGGTTTTCTTGGTCATTTTGGCTGTGTATGCTGAAGCGTAGTCATGTTGTAGGAGTGCTCGTTCGCTATTGACTAGTGGTGGATACCGAGCCCTCAAAACATCATACGCTTGTTCCAGTTGTTGAATATAGAGGTCAGCATCTACAGTACTTCCACATGAAATAATCTCAAAGTGAACCACTTCTTCGAAATTCCACCGAATGTACAGTATGATCTGTTCAAAACGGACCCACCCTCGGTATCCACCACTAGTCAGGTTTTGGGGGCTGGCTGGGTGTTATTACTGTTTTCCCATGTCTACATTTCAGAAAAGGTCAATTTCTCATCTCCAGTTAAGATTCTCCGCCAAACTCGAAGCTCTTGGCACAACTGCAAAAAATTACTTTTCAGAACAAAAGAAATCAAACTAACTTAACTAATTATATATTTCTTCATAAAAATTATCCAGCAAAATATTCATGTGTATTTTAAGCACACTCATTAAACAGTTCTGAAATATTTACCAAGCCTACTTCATTAAAGTTACATATTTAATTTATATGGGATAAATAAACATTTAGTGTTCTTAAAAAGAAGCAATATCAGTAGTTTGCATATACATAATTTTCTTTGCATACTTTCATATAAACCGCTAAACCAATCAATAAGCCACATTTTTTAATGCATTTAACATTTAAAAGATCATAACACAACATATGCACCAGAGCAAATGAAAAACAAATTTTCAGATGAGAATCATATACCAAATATTTCAATGTCACAATTAATAACTTATAATTGCTAAATAAAAAAAGTGGAAATCCATGAAATAAAAGTATGTAAAACAATTAAAAATCCAAAAGTCATAAATGATTCGAAGGAGATAGACTAAAAATATTATAGTTAAAATAAGTCGTTTAGCAGATCCAAAATATCTTTCTGAATAGGGGAGAAAGGTTCCTAGTTACATCTTAGCCCTGCTTTTTTAAAAATAAAAACTGTCTTGTCCACAATTTTATTACTTTAGAGTTTTCTGTAACATACATTGACTTTTTAAAGTGAATTGAATTACATAAAAATTGCAAATTACATAAAAAATGTCAATACTTATACAAAAATACTAGAAGTAACTTGTTTTTTTACCAACAAACTCATGGCCTACAAGATTCATGATACACATCTAGATTTCTTAGATCTCTCCAAGTTGGGGGCATGTTTTCATTGAGGCGGTTACCACACTTGCGGCAGGGTGCAGTGAAGAGATTGGCATAGCTTCGGAGCCATGTCTGAAAAAAATATTTTAGATTGAAAGCAGTGCTGTATCTGTAAAAAAGTAGCATAAGGTATAACTATACATAAAATGTTTAAAATGATAGGGTTATACTCTTTAATGTTTAAAACAAACCAATTGATATACTCTTTTTTTTTAAACATACCAAAGAGCATGTTCCAATCTCTGTAAACCACAGTATACTCGGCAATACAGCACTGAATGAAATACATGTTGTAAAGTAATATGCAATTAGGTACTCAAAAAAGTATTTAAGTGTCTCTTGTAAGATTTATTTTCATGTGGCATATAAGTAAAGTTCATAGTTGTGTTGAAATCTGCAATAGTTTAAAAAAGGGATAGTGTCTAATGTTGTATGATTGGATGTCACCTATTTTTTCCCCACATGGCACTTAGATTTTTATCATAACAAGGCTGCAAGTCAATTTTTGTCAAGAATCTTTCTCATTTAGCAAATGGCAGCATGTTGACAATTGAAGAGTTTAGTGGAAGAACATGCTAAGTGACATTTTTGGAAAAAAATTAGATTTTTGTGTCAATAGCGTGTTATTCCCTCCTTCAAATACAAGTTTCATTTTTTTAATAAACATAAGAAAAATAATTCTGAAGTTTTTATCATTAACATTAATTTATATTTAAAAATGACAAACAAAAAAATGTTTTTTAGAAATAAACATTCTTACCAAAAATGACCTAACTGCAAGTTCTGGTATGTTAGGAGAATAAAAGTGAAGCATCGCAGCATTGGCATGTTCTGTAACCTAAAACAAGTAAATGTTTCATAGTTAGTTTATTAATATTGTAATGGGCAGCCCCTGAGCAACCCAAACAACTGTGATTTAGGAGCTTGAATAAGACATATTGGAAATGAATTAAAATCCAGGATTTAACTATTTCCAAAAATTACTTTATTGGATGAAGCGAGGGGGGAGTTACAATGTATCTGTCTACGAAAGATCTCCATAAATAAAGTATTTTTTTTAAGTAATACTAAATCAAACGAGCCCAAAATACAATGTTATCCAAAATTTATGTGGGAGAAACTTTCCATAATATACAAATTTATTCAGTAAGTTTACCTCAATAAAGAAGTAGTTCAATAACACCACAATATCCATTTCAGGATTACAAAAAAAATCAATTACAATACACTTACTTTTCTAAATACATGGTAACGAGAGGGTGTAAACATGTCAAGCTAAAAAAAAATCAGTCATTTTAATTATTATGTCTTGTTAGGGACATAAGGCAACATTTTAGAAGTATAAAAACAAGGTTCACAATTATCATTAAAACTGAGTGAAACAGTTTTTAAAACAGGGAGCAGATTATTTGAAAAATAAGAAAATAGGACAAGCTATTTGAATGAGTGAGATCAATTAGTGAGAGAGTTAATTTTACAAAGTAAAATAGAAAAAAAGGTAAAATGTTAATAGCAAATTTTCAACACATCTGAATTTGATCTTAACACTCTGGATGCCATAACAGTTTAAACAACCCAATCAGCTGGTGACCAGAACAGTCAAAGACGTGTCACAATTCCGTCTGGTGTTTGAGGATGGGGGTGGATGAAAGAGTTGCCAGGATGGTTTTGGAACAGAGCAGATTTTTATAATAGATTAAAAGACACTGCAAAGTCTTTACAAAATGCAGCAAAAATAAGGAGGTTGCTGCTTTTGTTATTAGGGGTTCGCCATAATTTTAGAGTAATCTGTAATTTTGGGATTTTGAGGTTATCGAAGTTTTAAGCTGATTATTTTCACTTAATAAGTAACATAAATATAGAATGATTTAAAATGCAAAATTTTTAAAAGGGCAAAACTTGAGTTCAATGACATTTTATGCAAATATTTCTTATATAATATGGCAATGTAATATTCCTTCTTTGAAAAGATAATAAATCCCTAATCTTTTTTATTTACCATTTATGGGCCTTTTCTGCTGTTCACATTTTGGTTTATCAAAATTTGTTTTTAGACATATATATAAATTTACTATAAAAACTTTTTTTTTTCTTATAAATAAGATATGTTGTCATAATTTCAATGTTTGGATACAAGCAAATATTGTATGTAAATTTTTTTTATTCTAAATCACAAATTTAATCTTTGTCAATTAAATCACTAACTTAATCAATTAAATCATTAATTTAAGGGCTTTGTTTGAAAGCCATTATTATTTTTTGTTTTGTAAAAAGTATTCCAGTCTATAGTAAGTTAAATTTTGTCTCAATTAATACAATATTTAAATTAAATACATTAATTTAGATATAGTTTCTTTTGGGTGTACTTTTTTTTTTATCTTCAACCAGATTCGACAAAATCAGAAATGCTAAGAATTTCTTCACAAAGATAATGTTAATCAATAGAAGGGTAAATATGTAAGTTTGCTTTTCCGAGAGAGGCTAATTGTTTATTCTGTTTATGTTCCTAATAAAATAGTACCTCTAAGTAGAACTAAGTGGAAAATAAGGGCTGTGTAAAATGTCCGAATTGAATTAACTATTGAACCTTTACTATCTACACAATAATGCCCCTCACACTTACCACTGGGCAAGGTGGAGTACAACAGTAATCAATTTACAAAGTTGAGGAATGTTGAAAGGCGACATATCAAACACAACAACTTTCCGAAGAATAATGATTTTAAATGTAATATATATATTTTAGTGCCATAAGTAATCCTATGGAGAAAAAGTAGTTTGACAAATCGTCGCCAATAATCTGTGCTTAAGTTGTCACATAGCCAGTTTCTGTGGAAGTTCTAGCTTTGTTTGAGGCGCACACACAAATGCACTGTTTAAATATCACCATCACCAGTGAAAAGAACCATTCACAAATAAAAATAGAGTACCTGGCCATACTGTGGTTGCAGGGGGGAAGAACAGAGAAAATTCGGCCGTATCTCCGGCAAATGAAGCATATAATTTTTTCCAGGTCTCGGAAGCTAATGAGTTAAATCAAATTGTGAACAGCAATGAATAAGTAAAACATCAACAGCTTCAACAAGATTTTTCAATTGGGAAATTTATGATAATCATATGAATAGGCTGAGCACTAGATTATTATAAAACATGCTAAAATTTTTCATGAATGCCAGCTAATAATGAGAAAAAGGACAAAATAAAAATACACGAATTTCCTTTGCAATTTATTCATGTTAACATACAGCTCAAGAGCTATGAAACTTCTTTAAAAAAATGTATGCATTTTTGAAGATCTGTTTCTGCCAAACAATCCATCCATTTATATCCACAGATTGTTTGGATGAAGCAGCATGGTTGAACTATAAGCAACTGGATAGATATCTGAAGTCTTCACCAACAAAGATAAATAGAATTACAACAAATTATGAGGTCAATCCACAGTTTGTTAGAGTGTAGAAAGTTTGTTAGAGTTAGAAATGTTCCTTAAACTAATAACATTTATATTTAAGATTGTAAGAGATAAACAACACACAGTTTTCAAATCCTTTTATATCAAACCGTTTTAGTTCTTTAATTGGATATAAGATTTAACAAGGATATAAAATTTCACTCTTATTTCTTCTAACTTTTATTGTGTACCCTCAATGTAACATTTTTTTAAACTTTAATCTAAAGTGTTGATCTTCATGTGGTAAGTATAGAGGCTATTGTACCTGTGTAATTTCACTGTGCCATTACTAGATGTCGGCTGGTTTTCGCTGAGGAAGGTGCATGGATGTGTGTGTCCCTATTAAGAAACTATCTCGCCAGTAATTCTCTAAAGTTCAGCTATGCGTTTTATACAACTGTGTTATATTTTTATTATTTATTTTTAGGTCCCTTGCACTTGTCCTCCAAAAGTTTGCAATAAACGAATTTTGTTCACTTAATTACACAGTGGTTTAATTTCTGTTTTACAACTTTACTGTCTTCATTACACTGCCATGGAAGAACGATTTTTCCCATGCTTAACCTCGGCTTTTGCAGTGGCATTACATCATTATTATTAATAATAATACAGAAAATTGCTTAAAATTTTTAAAAAATTTAAGTTCAGATTGTTTGGTTTGGTACTAAAGCGTTGCATCTATGGTAGTCCAACAACTATTTTTTTGCTGCAATGCACTGTAATCACACACTACTGTTAAACAAATCAAAGAAAATTCTTCAAATATTCAACTGTGTTGAGACGTCTGGGAATATGCTTCCTATTTTTTATAATTTAAATTTTAAAAAAATTCAAAAAATCACCAAAGACAATTTACTGAACACACACATACATAATATATAGGTAGGTAGGTATGTAATATATATATAAAAAAAATTACAAAAGGAAATACATACTCCTTTTTCTTCATCATAAAATTCTTCATCAAACCCTTTCACTAAAACCCAGTCAATTATTAAACCTCTAAGCATTAATACAGCTTTGAGTGTTCTCGGTACAGAAACCTAGAAATAGAAACATGCCATTCTAATTCCAAAGTAATTCTTAAGCATTATTTGGGCACTTGATAGATGCTTCGTATTTTAATTGGAATAAAATATAAAAACATTAAAATACTGAAGAAATAAAATGCAATAGTATTTTCTTTTTGTTTTCGAATTGTGCAGATAGAAGTTATAATCAATCATTTTATGTCCAATAAAGTTTTTAAACATTGCTTTTAGATCTTACTTTAATTTTTGAAATTACCTTGTAGCATTTAGGCTTAGTTTAAGGAGAAGGTTTGATTTTGACTGCTGCTTGATTTAATGAAGTTATTTTTTACAAAGGTATTTTTTAAAACAAAATTTTGTTTTAGGCTTCTGTATATACATACAATTTTAAAGCAATGAAGCAATGAAAAACATAAACGAAAGATACACCAACATGTTTACAATCAGGGTTTTAAGCGTTAAGGATGTTTCCTTTAAATAGCAAAATAATAAAAGTATAAGTTACCAGTATGACTGTAGATGATCCAAATGGTTTTAAAACTTGCACAGCTAGATCTGGAAACAGTCTGGATAATTGAGAGGTAGTTTGATCCACTGTCCTAAATTATACATTACATATTAAATGAAGTGTTATTCTAAAACTGGATTTAAGGTTATTCTATGATATTGTATTACACAAGATAAAAAAAAATTAATAATTTCTAAAATTAGTGTTCCAAATACTGTAACTGTGATTCGTTACTTTTTTAACAAAGTAACTGTAACTTTTAACGTGTTGCTTTTCATATTAAGTTACTATAACTAGTTTAATGTAAATTATCACAATTAACCAAAATTCAGCTTGCTCAGAAGCTTCTTTTATAGTCTTGCTTCAATAACCATTTGCCAATAACACTTCGAAGAATTCTGACTGTTTAAGTATTTTATAAATAGAAAAATGCATCTTACTGAACTGGAATATTCACTCCAGTTGGTTTAGTTTTAGCTGTTTTAGAAGGTGTAACAGGACTAAAGTGAGTTCTTTTTATTGAGTTTACATTAAGTAAACTGGCTGCATGACTGCTAAGCTCAGCTACCTGAAAAAGAAAATTTACATTAAATTACAACTCTAAAAAAAATATTTTGTACTATTAATAACATATTTTAATCATTTTTAATTACATTTATATAAAAAACATTAATTAACTTGATAGTTAATTAATTATCTTAATCTGTAAGTTTTAAAAATATTACAGATGCTTCCAAAATGTTTAATTATAAAATGATTAGGTAGACACGAGATTGTTAAAAAAACATGAAATTTACCATAATTTCGGTAGCTGTAGAGCTTTAAAAACATAAGTGATATACATACTTTTATTACGTAATGACATTGTATGGTTTAATAAGCAGTTTTAATTTAATGAAAAACCAATAACAGTCGGATTATAATATTTAATTATGGCATTCGAACATTTAAGTATTACCTGGCGTTTTTTTTACCTATTAAAATGATTTTTAACATGTATGATAAAAAAATTGTTTTGTATATGCTCATGTATTGTATAAGCCGAGAAATTTTGTATAAAATTTGTGTTGAACAAATTGGGTTCAACTCATCGTTAAACTAAAACTAAATTTCAATAAAAATTTAAGGTTATCTATTAGACACAAAAACAGTTAAATTATGTAGATAAAACAAGATTGGTATCTATTCACTGTATCAATAATAATAATGCTTAATTATTAGTTCTTGGCGTGATGCTTATTCTGCACAATGCAGTTCTGGCACAGAGAAGTTCAGTCAACCAGTCTTCAAGGTTACAGAAAACAATTTAAGTCCCTGGTACGGTGCTAGTGTGTGAGCTTCATGCTTCGCAAATTAAAAAGAAAATTTATTCCTGCATTTGGAATAAAAAGTGTTCAACCAAACTTCAACCTGCTATCTTTAGCCAGTGTGTCTGGTGCGACAATTTGCAACGATATTTCACAGTTAATAAAAAATATCATAATAAAAATTAGATTCGTAAAAAAACTGTTTGATTTATCTTTCATTTGCATAGATTAAACCTATCTGTTAGAAGCTAAAAGTTCATATTAAAAAGATCTTACTCTATCAAACCAGCGATGTGCCTGTACTAATTGAGAATACAATGGCGTTTTTTCAAATGCTGGATCTTGACTTAGCAAACCAGAATTTCCAAGGTAGAGAGGATGATTTGGTGACCCCAACAACGTGCATGCCGTCTCTAATTCTCTGAAATACAAGTTCAACTTTGTGTGGATTATTTATAACCAAGTATTTAACAATAACAACAAATCCTAGTTATCAATGCTTTAAAAGATTAAAAAATATAATAAGCCTTAAAAAATAAAACCTGTTAATAAAAAAACATCTCATTCAAACTATAACAATATTAACAAAAAAATTAAAATTTATCAATATTTGAATTTAAAGTACCCTAATCTTAGATCGATGGTAACAGTTTGCTAAAAATTATAAAACTATTCTTTATTTGTAATAAATGTCAAAACAAAGTCAAATATTTCTGAAACTTCCATCAAACTACAGTATAAAACAGTTAGAGTCATTCAAGCAATTATGATGTTGACCATACTAAAAATGAGTAATGTTATAGACAGTTTTATGTCGCAAACTTTTGCAGGTGGCGCTTCTACTCGGAAGTCTGTCCAACCCACCTAAAAATATCCCGGTTCATGGGTTTGTTGATGTTTTGAATAGCGCTTTGCGATGTGTTCGAGATTGTATAAAAATGAATAAACTATACAATATATTCAGGAAAATGAATAAACTGTATAATACAATATATTCAGAAATTATTGTGTTGTACCAACTAATGTGCAACATTTTTGGCAATGTTTTTAACGAATGTGGAAGCATTGAATCTGATGCCTAGATTTTACAATTCTTTATGCAGCTTCTGAGTACGTAATATTCAACACTTGATTTTAATGATCCAAGCTGTTGTTGACTATTTTAAACATTGATTAGCCTCAAATAGAATTTAAAACACAGATACAACCGACTTTACCCTTAAATTAAAAACAATAAAAATCGTAATTACGATCAGTAGTTTTAATTAATAAGATGACTTTAGAGTTGTTATGAGGAAAAATATTGCAAATATTTGCTAAAAAGCACAATTCTTCAATTTATTTAATATATTAGGAGTCAAACGGGCTATACAATCTTACAAATTGATAAAAATGACAATCCATAAATTGAAAATTATTATTCATAAATTGTCTTATCATTTTTGTCTTGTCATTTTTGTCTTGTTATTTTAAATTGTCTTGTCATTTTTTACACACACGTTATCTATGTGCACTATATATTAATAAATAATTATACATATATAGTAATAAATTGTTAAAAACTTGAATGATTAGCATTTATTTAGTTTTGATAATAATAAAAAAAAAATAAGTATAAATGTCTTTATGGCAGTGATTTTCACAAAAACAGTCTTCTACCTAAATAATAAAACACTATCTACAGTTGGGAGTGATTACTTTTGTATTTGGGGATGTACTAAATTTTTTTTTTAATCGCACGAACGTTAAGTAAGGTCGTGTAAATAATTTTAAGTTTCTAAATATAAAAGCAAACTGATTAAAAATTAAAAAAAAAAAAGATTTTTCTCAAATTGTAATTTTTTTTGGTTAAATAACATATTATAAAAAAAACAATTGATTCCAATTATATTTAGGGGGAAAACTGTATTTTTCAAAACACCCATTTCACCCAAACACATCGCGCTACGACAAGATCAACATTGAAGCCAGCGAAACGAGCTTACGCTGTTTTAACCGGAAGTTAACCGAGGAGGTTCGGGTGGTAACCAATCAGAGGAAGGCAGGGTTTGTTTGCAAACTTTAAACCCTCTATAAACACTTATTTTTATAATTTAACAGGGTTTTTTGTTTAACAATCAACAATGCAAAAATAAAGAAATATAACACATCATAAAACTTTGTATAATTACTATTTAAATAATATTAATGCAATTAAGAATTAAAGAAAACGCACACATGTTCAGGATTAACTGATAATCTAGTAGGAAAAAATTCACTGCAGCAAAAAGATTTTTTAAGTATCACTATGAAAAAAGGATAGTTGCTAAAATTGGCGAATTTCACTTAAAATTGAAATTTGGCAAGTCCACAAAACTTTTGATGCCAAGGGTTGACAAAAAATGGAATTTGGCGAGGTTATCGAAATTGCCGGGTGTTAATGTATTTTTCAATGATGATTAATTTTGAGCCTTTGTGCTATTGGTTGCTTAATTTCTAATTCTCGGGTTAATAATTTTTAGGCGGGAAATAAAAAATGCGGAGAATTTCGGCTAAAAAAATTAAAATTGTGTAACGAAATATCTCTTTCTTTAAGAAGAATGCCTTCTTTAAGAAGACATTATAAATATAGTTTATTTTTAGTGTTATAACCGAGTTTTTCATCAATGAATGTCGTGATAAGCCTGATATTATAACATTAAGGTCAACAGACAATTCAAAGGACCAAACATTTTTGGCGTTAAACGAGTTGTCGTTGTAGTGGAGTTTGACTGTAAAAAAATTACAACAAATGAAAAAAATACTAACAATGCTAAGATATACTTACCTCATTCGAACTGTGACATTATTAAGGGTGCCCTGCAGTTCATTAATGAATTTTTCTCGTTCTTCATCTGTTGATGCATCTACGGCTCCATCACCTAGAGCTGTAAAAACTTCTAACACAGTACTTCTGAGGGCCTTTACCGCTTTAAGCCCTGAATTTAATGCTTCCACATTTATACCCGAAATGTCCATTTTGTTAAGCACAAAGTTTGAAATTGATATTGAATGTCTACATTAGTTTCAGAATGCGACAATCAATTATAAATGTTTGTATAAAAAAATCATACTCGCATCCTGCAATCTGTGTAGCTTCTTGTGAAGGGACAGAACTTTAACACAGCTATGTTAGCTTTGTTGTTAAAACTCCGGTCAAGATTTTGGTACTGCTAGACAAGGGATGGAAAAGTTCCTGGATTTCGGATGGAAAACCGCAAAACTGGTCAACCGGCTTTGGATTCAGTGAACCGTCAAAAACTGGTTCTTAGACTGAACTAGTTAAACTAAACACCAATTTAATTTCAAAACTGAACATCACTTAGGCGCAGTGGCGGATCCAGCCAGGGGGCGCGGGGGGCGCGCGCCCCCTCCTCAAGACCTGTTGACCGTTTTTTTTTTATTATTGAAAACAAAATTAAAGGAAAAATTTAGACAAAATTAAATCGCCACACACCCTCTACACAGATTACTAATCATCGAACATGTTTTGGCTGCACGGGCCGTTAATCGCTCTGCAGTTATTTTTGGGATATTAAGGAACTAAACACCTTAAGTTTAAATTAAGTTGCAATTTTTATATAACGGCATACATGCATATAATTTGAAAATTGTTTCACATCGGCGATTCGAGCCTGTACGACGTCTTAAAATTAACTAAAAATATAACTTCAGTGAAGTTTAAAATGATAAATCATTCGATTATTTTATTGCTGAGCTATCACATGTCGTATTTATTTTAATAGTTAATTATTTATGCTATAACTAACTATGCGAATAACTATGCTATTTTCAAGATACAGTCATTTTTTGCCTTGTTTATATGTTAGCTACTTAATGCCAACACTTTGCTGAGTTGTTGCTTGTTCAAAACATTTGTTAGCAAAGAATATCATCTACTTCGGTCATTTTTAGAGTGAAACAAAAAAGCAACCAATCGCAGTACATAGAAAAGTGAAAAGAAGACCGTTCCATCATCTGAAACATTCCCATTAATTGATTTTTCCCTATTTGTTGCACTTATTTTTTTTAAATTATTCAACAATAATCCATATAACAATATAAACGTTAGTTAGGTAAAGTAAAAACTAGTGTTAGTTCATAAGTAGTAATTAGTAAAAAAATACCAGTAAAAATGTGTATTTACCATTTAGAATTAGATTTAAAAAGAAATAATATAAATCAAAAATAAATAATGTGAATCAAAAATAAAATAATGTAAATGAAAAATAAAATAATGTTAATAAAAATTAATTTTAATTAAAAAAATTTAATTAAAAACTAAAATGATAAAATTTAACCCCCCTCCCATCCCTCAGAATTTTTTTTCTAGTTGCATCCCAGCTTTTGTGATAGCATAGTTGGGATTTCAGGCAAGTTTTTGGGTGCGCCCCTCCCTCAGAAAAATCCTAGATCCGCCACTGCTTAGGCGATTGTTCTGTAAGTCTACAACCCTTTTTAAGGGATGTACGATTTAAACAGTCAAGGTTTAAACAGCAAAAAGCACCAGAACAGCAATATTCTTGACAGTGCCCTCTGACGGATGTACTGTTTTTTAGAACCCGTTTTTGAGGAAACTAGTAAAGTTACATATAGCTTTTAGCCACTGTATCTGAAGTCTCTGGGGAAAAATCACTGATCTCTAGGGAAAAATCAATGTTTAGTTTTGCTCTCTCTCTCTCTTTATTTTATGGAAGATGGAGTAAACTTGTGTGAATAAGGTAATATAAAAATACTTTAGGTTTATAATCAAAGTACCTTTAAAAGAATTACACTGATAAAATCCTTGCGTTTTTATTATAATAGCGGAAAATTGTCCCATTCCTCCTACAGTGGTGGAAATTGATGTATGAACTGACAGTTTTTTAACAGTATTTCTTTATTAAATGCATTTTTATCGATTTAAATTTTATATACTATACAGGCTTTGCATTATAAACTATACACGTAAATAAAATTTTATATAAATTCGTAAACAATTTATTTTGTTGACATTTTAGTTTTAGCATAGGGAAATTGATTTATGAACTTTTGCATTCAATCTCAATTAATAATTGCTAAAACTATTTTTTGTCTCTAATGCTTCCTTGATTTTGTTTTTCATAGACAACACAAAACTTTGGGTCAAGTTTTGGTCAAGCAATTTGCAGTTTTTAATGATTAAGTCCTTCTATTCCATAACTGATGCACACTCATTAAAACCATACTCCATTTGAGTAAATTATTCAAACCAATTGATCCCAGACATTATTCTTGGGGTTTAAGTCATGGCTATTGGCAGGATGATCTAAATGAACAACACTTAGTTCATTAAACAGTCTTTAATTTCGTTTGAAATGTGGATACTTGCATTATCATGCATAAAAATCTAATCAAAAGCATAGTTTTGCAACGCAAAAAGGAATTAAAGAATTTTCTAGAACTAATCTGCAATAAAGTGATGTTTGTCAACAATTCAGAAACATAACCTTGTTTCTTCAATCATAAGATATCGGGGCCCAAACCATCAAACTTCCACCACTAACATTTCTGCTGAAGACAGATCTTGGTTATTTCCGAAGATCCTTTCAATAACATTTTAAACCATCACGTCCATCCAAATTGAACTATTTTTCATCAGCAAATGTCACTTTTTCCCCATTTCTCTCCCTCCACTCCCACCCAATCCATTTTCAAGTAGTTACGACTATATTTTAATAGCCTGTTCTTATGGTGAAGAGTAAGGTTTGGACCAGCCTTCATTTTGGAACATTTCAAGTTCGACGACGATATCAATATTTGTCCTACTCTTCTGGGAGTTACAGGTAGTGATTGTTCATAACAAATTCGCCCTGTAATGCACAAATGCTGGCACAAATAATAACTTTTTGGGATACCAGTCCAATAATCCTGCTTTTGTCCCTCGTCCCACGAGGGTTACACCTTTTTTAATGATGATTTTTGCCGAAGTCAGAATGATTCTTCAAATATTTATGAATTATATTTATTGATCTTTTTATTAATATGCTAATTTCTCTTAGAGATTTGTTACAATATTATATAAGGGTCATTTTTTACCTTTTTGATTTCAGGCAGTCCCGCAAGCCTTCCTATATAGTAAAATGGGAATAAAACAGATAAATTTCAACAAAATTGGCCTTAATCTTATTTATAAACACTGATAGTAAGCTCCCCTGAAGTTCAAATGAAGAACTAGTTAAAATATTTGGTACCTGGGTTCAAAATAAATTTGAGTTCATAAATCAATTTCCATCATTTGACATGCTTAAAAACTAAAATTAGATATATTTTTAAGAAATATCATCTTTTGAAAAAAATACTGTGTGAAATTCCTTTATTGTGCTCTGAATATCCAACACACACAATTTGAATTGTTAGCACTTAATACAAAGCGATATCTGGTGAAAAGAATGTCAGTTCATAAATCAATTTCCACCACTGTATTTACATAATTTGTATAAAAGACGTTTGCTTATAATTAAATCCAAGATTTCTTTTTTAACACTCCTTTTTCTTTCATAATGTGTGTACTTTTATCATAATAGTTTCAGTTATAACTTTAATCTTCTTTCAAATTTGTACATTTTCAGCGAGTAATTTCGAAGTTTTGGGTTATTTTTTTGTAAGAAGATAATGACAATAAAAATCCAAATAGGACGAATTTAGTATCCGAAAATTAGTATTTTTTATGTGCATTGCTAAATTTGTCTGCAGTCTATGTTTTCTCTATGCAACTTTCTGACTCCATTTGCTTTAGTGTACCTTTTTTTTTTTTGTGGGTGTTCTTAATACCTAAATGATGATAAAATAAGTGCTTCATGCTCCATTTACCCTAGTGAAACAGTGAATAGTGATAAAAAATATGTAGTTACATCTCGCATATAAAATTTATTAATTATGTTTTCTGCATTTATATTATTATAATATATGTATAAGCGAGTGACATACTCCTTGGTATTCTGGTTTTGTCTCGCTGTCTTAACGGAAAGAAAGGCAAAATCCTTGTAAAGGTCCAAAAATTTATTTTCTGATACATAGAACAAGAGAACTGGGTCCTCAAAGTAATTCTGAAAGAGTTCTGTGGAAAAGTGTGTAGTCAGCTCTAATATGGTTACAAACTGGACAGTTAATTCGCAGCTAAACCCATGCAAAATTACCCTTTTTGTGTAAGTCATGTGTAAAATGTGATAACCACTACAACTTTAAACTTAAATGGAAACAAAAGCAGAATAGCTCATCCATACTTAATGTAACTTAATAACTCAACATGCTTTTTTTATTTGGATTTATTTTTCAAATTTAAAAAGCTTTTTTGATTTATGACTTTTACACTAGTTACATGGAATTAGCCCCTTACAAATTCATGTTGACTTTCATTTATTTTAGAAAGAGAAAGGCTAGTACTTTTTTTTAATTTGTTTATTAATTATTTTAATTGATATATTTTTTTTTCAGGAATTTCAGAGCTGAAGCTCCTAAGTGTTTTGATGTCGAACAATATTTTGTCTCATGTTAAAGATCCTACAGGTTGTTAAAATTTTAATGAAGTAGCTAATACATTATACAAAAGTCTACTTTATAATCTAATTACCGGTAAGAAAACTAATTTAGTTTCATTGCTGTTATTATTATTTTTTTTGTGTATTGTTCCGCTTTCTTTAAGCACATTATAACTTTTTGTCTGAAGACGATATATGGGCAATTTTACCAGGGTTTCTTTGTTTTTATGTCCCTTTGGTGTAACTTATGAAAAAATATTTCTTTTTTCATTCTTTCTTACTATACTAATACACTGGTCCATATATAATTATAAAACGGTATCTAAAAACAAAGAAACTCCAAAAACATTTTGAGGACACAAAACGTTTCCGAAAATTCCTTATCGCCCCATGTCCTAAATGTCAAATTTTAGTTTAGTGCTCAAACTACACTTTTTTTGCAAAAAGTTACATTCATTTGAAATTGAACTAATACCATATCTTAACTAATTCCTTTGATAAATTTTTGGCTTTTGATATTATAATGTAGATTTCTTTTTTCTTTACCTTGTAAGTTTGTTTCGGTAAATTCACTTACCTCATTATAATAGTGGTGAAGAGGGAAACTGGATAAAGCTACAGTAATTCTTCAATCATGAAAACTAGATTACAGAAATTTTACCTTTCAGTTACTAGATAAAAATTTTCATAAGGCTTCACCAATAAAATAAGTTAAAATAATTTTTAAATTGAGCTGCATGGCTTTATTGCTTTCCTTACATTCCTCCAAGGCTAAGGTTATTTTTTGCTTGATAGTTAAAAAATTTTCTATTAATATTTTTAAGTGAGTAAAACGAGTAAAAGAATCAATTTCCTTTACACTGGAGTTAGTTCCAACGCAAAAAAAAGCTGAGAAAACATAATGAGTTTTCTTACCGCCCCCGGGATCTGTTGATGGAAAATCGAAACTGGTTTTAAGACTATCCATTGTTTTTTTTCTTTGGTTTAATTGATAAACAGTTTTTTTGTAAGACTGGTATAAATCAGTGTCTTTGAGATGTTTAAAAAAAAAAAACGCCATCCCTCATTACTATATATATATTTTTTTAATGAGCTTTGCTGAAATTTTTTTATAATTCTAGAACCCTTATTTACGCATTTTCACACATATTTAAAGTGACTTTAAAAAAATGTAACAAGTTATACCTAAAATTAAAAAAATATGGTAGAAATGCCCATATCGACATAACTGTATAAGAGGGGTTCAAAAAACAGCTGGTTATCTTTGGAGCAGTGTTTCTGCATCCAACTAACTGGTATATGGTTGTATAGTTGACTAAATGTTTCACATTTAAATATAACAAAATACTAGTGATTATTTCAAAAATGTCTCATTTGTAGAGTATTTTTTTTAGGAATCTTTACTGTGCTCTATGGGAAGAGGACATTTATTTAAGACCACTGGATATAAAAAAACTGTTGCACAAAGATACCTTTTTTATAAATTTATGATTCAATTTTATAACTATAGGTGCTTTAAAATTCTATCCAAAATTTCCAAAAAGGTATCAACCTTAAAAATACTCATACAAATCAGTGTTTTTTTTAAACCATAATTGTGATCTGTGTTATTACCATAATTGTGAATTGTCCTATCGCAGCAATAGTGTTATTTCCTTCTGAGTTTAAGAGGAATTTTTCTTAGGAGGCATTAATTCTATGGATCAATTGGGTTGTGAATTTATACTGTCAATCTATTTGTAAATAACTCATACAGAAAAGTTACAAAATGTTGTATTATATGCTTTATTATGCTGGCCAATATAATTATTTCAATAGCTTTTTTTTAATTAATTATAAAACAGGTAAATTTTATTTTCAACAGATATTGTTTTACTTTAGTTATGGACAATTCAGTCATAGCAAAGAGTGGATGGCTTACCAGACAAAGTAAGTTTATAACTTTTTATTTGCACATTATTTTTTATTTCAACTTATACTCATTAAAAAAATTACTGTATTTTAAAAAGTATAACTATTCTAGGTGTTTATGCTTTGACCATCAAATTACTTTTTTTCATTCTACAATTTTATATGAATACATATTTTTAGGGTACTACATTAATATTACTTTAACCTTTTTTTTATTAGACCTTGGTTTTTAAGGGTCTTGTATGGTAACTAAAATTTTGTTTTAATTATAACTAATTATTATCTTTAAAATTATACTTATTTTAATGGCAAAATAACTTTCTTCTGTATTTTTTGTTAAGTTTTCATGAGTTAATGTCGTAGATTTTATTTAAAAACAATGTCAAAGTTTCCCCTTTGGAATTGTACAGAGATCTGCTACCATACAAAAGCAATCAGCGATTACAACTTATTAAGGAAATGAAGTGAGAGTGCTTTAGAACACTAAAAATTTCTTTGTCATTATCTTAGATATATACCAGTTGTTCTTCCCATTACACAATCGCCACAATTATATTGTGCAGTGCAGAACAACACGATTTTTTGTTTTGATATTAAATTTGTCCTTAATTTTTCAATATAATAATTATCTTTATAGCTACTGTTATGAAGAAATGGAAGAAAAGTTGGGTAGAGCTATACAGGGATGGTCATTTAAAATATTATGAAAATGAATGCAGCCCAAATGCAGAAGAAATCATTTTTATGCCATCGGAATGCTTAGCTATAAAAACTGGTCTCCAGGTGAATAATTTTTGTCTAATTTTTTATTGTACCAATGTTTCTTTTTTATTGTAGGGTCAAGTGGGGTAAGTGTGATTGGGGGTAAGTGTGATAAACAGCTCTTGTAACTTTGGAAATCATTCTAAAAATCTGAAAGTTTGCAATATATAACATTAGACCACTTATAATTAAACTAAAAAGAAATATTGACCTTATTTTTTCTTTAAAGAAAGTTTTGAGCTTTTGAATTTAAATGCAACTGTCTTCTTTTTTTCAAATTCGAAAGGTTTTCTTCCAAATTCCATAAGTGTCATATTTTTATAAAAATCATGTTGTTTTTTCTTTCTCTGCTAGTAAAGAGAGTAAAAGTAAAGATATAAAACTGTTTTAGTTCATTATTTCGCATGTTGTGAAGTATGGAAGTACAATCACAGTTACCCCTCAAAATATCAGTTGGGGGTAACTGTGATAAGCGACATGGGGTAAGTGTGATAATCCAAAACACCCCATTTACCTTGTGCAAAACATCTATAATAATAAAAGAAAGAGTCTGTCTGTTTGTCTGTGTGTATGTCTGTGGATCGCAAAAGACCTACTTAGGCCAGTAATCCATTCACGCTGTAGCTATGCTGTAGCTGGATTTTGTGACGTCATTTGCTGTATCTAGCGTGGATGGAAGTTTCTTGACTTATGGGTTATTTCTCTGAATACAAAGTAAACAAACACGAATATTAAGTTAAAAACCACAGACACTGAAAAACTAAATGACTCTTATGACTGATCATGCCCGAAACCAATTTACAGCTTTGATATCTCTTGGAAAACGATTCAAAAATCCAGCTTCAGAAGTACAGCTTTGACCACGCGCGCATGCGTACTAGTGACAGTTACGTCACAAAATCCAGCTACAGCATAGCTACAGCGTGAATGGATTACTGGCTTTAGACTGCTCTAAAAAATTCGAAATTTTTAATATAGATTCCTTTTAATACCTACGTGTGCACCTGAGGCTTAGTTTTTTCATATTTGATTGTGATTTTTAATTAAAATAATTAGTTTTAAAAAAAATGCTATCCACGTGGGATTGCGGGACCATAACAGGGCTTGAAAATACATTTACCGGGCCGAAACGGGGGCTTGACATCATCCTCTTTTAGCTTGATTGGTTGAGTTTGGTTGAGATATGTGCTTGCCCTAAGGCTGCTTCATCCTCTATTAGTGTTTACTTTTTAAAGTGCGCATGTGCCAACACGAATTTAATTTTGTTTAGGTTAGGTTTGAATTATCGTCGCACTAGAGATACACGAGGGCTATTGGCGACGGGCGTCGTATTTTAGAACCACAGTCAGGTGACGTAATTTTGTTTTGATTTTCAGTGTATTTTCACAAGTAAGCATGCTTCTAAAATGAAGCAATGCGAAGTTAACGGGTTCCCAGTAAGGCGGGACCATACTGCTAGTACATAAATATTTAAAAAAAATGAATAAAAGGAAATGGTATATAATTTTTATTCATTCATTGTAATCATAGAGATCTTAATTAAAGTATTAGAGTGGAAGATGACGTCACCTCCAACGCGTACGGCTTGACGAGCATGGAGGCCGCCATATTGTCAAATTTGGCAGAAAATGGGGCCAGTGTTGACAGTACTTTAAATAGAAAAAATGTTGCGAAAAAATAAATTTAATTCTAAAATTATAAAAAAAAATACCATAAAAATAATGGCTGCATTTTGGAATATTTTTATTGGCTTTTAAAAAATTTGAAACGCTTTTCTAGTATTTTTATAATATTTATTTTGTAATTTCAGAATTATATTTTATTTTTCCGAGTATTCAAGTCTAATAAGATGCAAAATGCTAATAAATTTATGTTTATATTAAATTGTCAAGAAAAATGTATGCTACATAATTTATATGGCATGAAAACACTTATTTTAACTGAAATCACACTTACCCACATCAAAATCACACTTACCCCTATGTGGGGTAAGTGTGATAAAACAGCAAGGGATTTTGAAATGCAAATTTTGTACACTTAAAATTGGAATTCAAACACATAATTTTTTTTTCTACATATGTATGTTTCTTATAATAATTCACTACCAATTTTAGGATTTGGAATTTGCTTGAAGCAGAGAACGAATGTTCTTAATGAAAAATGCAGAAACCCTATCACACTTACCCCACTTGACCCTACCAATGTTTCTTTTTTATTGTACATTTATGGTACTAATATTTTTTATTGTATTAATATTTCTTTCTGATGTTAATTGTATTTTATATAATGTTTTAAAAATTATACTTTACTTGTGTAAATAAAAAGCCGTTTTTTATTAATTTATTTAGCTTTTTTTTATAGTTAATAAGCTGATAAAGTGTTGTTAAAAAGAGATTTTACAAAAAAAAAATTGCCTTAAAATACTTACAAATTCCCTATCTTTTGGATTAAGGATATTTTAAAGATGATTAACAGCCTAAGCAAACTTTTAAGCTTGTTTCAATGCCTAGCAGCAATCTTCAAACCTGTGGAGGCAGCACTTTAGTATTAATTCTTGACTGTCTTTTTAACACTAAATTTTATTGTTTCATCCCATATGACCATAATCAAAAATACGGGGAAATCTATAAAAAATATTCTATTATCAACTATATTTCCAGGTGGAGTCTGTTCAACCTCCAGAAGGTTATGGAATACAAAATTTAATATCTGTTATTTCCTCTACCGGAAAAAATTGGATTTTTTACGGGGAATCATTGGATGATGTTAGGTAAGCCTTTGGATTTTAATGTACATATATTTTGCATATTATTAAGCACATTTTTGTACTATTCATTTAAAATATGTATAATCATTTTAGAGCTTGGCAATTAGCTATGGAACAGGCTCGGTTATTTGGTGTAAGTTACTTTTCTTTAGTATCAAATCCATTCATTAGCTATTTGAATTTTTATAAATTTTTTACTATTTGTTCTAACTGTATTCAATCATCTGCAGTTGTATCCTCATCTGTCAGGGTCATCTTCTGCTTACTTGCCACCTTATAATCCAGGGTACCTTCCCACATATAGTGGTAATTATGCTTATAACTTTTACATATACATTTGAATCAGAGAGAAAGATAGTCAATCCTTGTTCTAAATATCTCAACAATACTGGTAAATACATTTACAAAATAACTACAATGAACTTTTCCAATAAAAATTATTCGTTGTTATAGTTTAATTGATTCTGGGGGTTTCCATCATCCATCCCCAATCTTGGCTTTCTGAGGGTCTCTCAAACTTGAAAATACATGTGAATAAAATTATGTATATACAAGGGACTAGTTCATGTTTAATTTACTTGTGGTGTAGTGTCTTAAAGCTATGTTACATTGACATAGGGTTTCATATTTTATACAAATGTTTAGACTGGTCAAAAGTTATGGTAAGGGGAAAATAGGATTGTTTCTGAAAATATATGTTTGGAAAGATTTTTGGTTGATTTTTGTTTTTAAAAATGTTTCAATTTATTTATTTTCATTTTATCCGGTCCTAAATTATGGAGTATTAAATGTAATGCCTTAATCTTTTTAATCACTTATTAAAAATTTGAAACAAATAAGAGTTTGCACACATATGCTTTGTAAAATTTTAGTTAGGTTCGAATAATAAAGCATCATCATGTGGGAATTTAGCATTGACACCTACACTTTTCCCATGACTTAATTAGTCATAAAAAAATATAAGAACTTGAAGACAATTTGAGGATATGTTTATTATGACATTACTAACTTATTTTGGGAATATTTAAGACAACCATTAAATTTAAAAATGAGACGCAAAATGTGAACAAATTTACAATAAAAAGGAAAATTTTTATTGTTTCACAGATACATATAATAAAGATACTTATTCGATCATCACATAAACTACAAACACTTTCTCTTCCCACATTACTATTCTCCTCACCAATAGCCCTTGTGTAGCTGTAGTGTCTCTTAATTCAATAAAAGCTTTCTTCCTTCATCAAACAGATTTTATTTACCTAGAATGTTTATCCTTAGTATTTCTTGATAAGTGAGCATTTAATTTACAGAATGTTCAACTCTAGAACTATGACTTCTTTGAAAATATGGATGGATTTTAAATGTTGAGTAAGTTGCATGATCATGTTGTAGGTGGAAAATCATGGGGCATTAAAATTACTTTTCACTGAATAATTTGTGCTTGTAATGTTTGCTCCTTTATGTATGCATTATCATTAACAGCATGTGTTTAAAGCCATTTTTTTATCCTTTGGAGGGTTTACATATTGGAAAATGTGTCACTTGTTTTCACTGACTGGTTTAAATAACAAAAAATCAACTCATTGATTAATAATTTTTATATCTTTTTATTTCATTAGTAAATAGATTTCAAAGCCTCAATGTTTTAAAAATTTATAATTTTTAAAAAATTATTTGTATTGCTGGATACACTGACAGTCCTTAGACTGGTTTTCTACATATGTATCCCTCAGGTGGTTAAATAGTTCCTTTCACTTTGAGGCTAGATGTTTTTTGTTAACTATATTTTTTAATTTTGGATATACTACTGAAAGTGTTTCCAGCAGACAACTTTCTAAATATCTTAGAGCTTGTCTGTACTCGCATCAATTAATTGATAACAAATAACCATATACCCATTTAAATTTCTATAAATAATACTACGCTAGTGTAAAAATAATAAGTGCTTGAACTCTTTATTTTTTGCATGCATTTTTATTTATATGGGAACAATCTAGTGTACAAGTCTATATTATGTTAGTGTTTTATATTTTATATGATGCATGCATGTTTTGATGCCCCTGCTTATCAACATTATCATGCATTCTTTTAAAGGCATTGTTACTGATATTTTACTTAATATATGTTCTAATAGTTCATTTTTTTTATATTTTAGGAGATTCATTAACCTACTTACCTCAGTTCCCATACCCACATCCTGCATATTATGGTTATCCAGCACCTCAATACAGTGAGTTTTATATTTATCTTAATATTTTAATATAAATCTTTAATCCATGTATTTTGCACCACCAACATTCTACCATGAACTTTGGGTAAGTTACAACAGCAAGCACTTAAATTTGTATACTGTACTAACTATAACTAAATATTTATTCATTTGCGATGTTTTGCTGCTCTAAATTTTTACTAGTAAAATTTCCACCCCTGCGAAAGTATTTTTTTATTCCAAACTTTAAACCTCTGAGGAATAAGCAATTTGGCCTAAGTGTTAATGGTTTTTTCCTACATTGCTTTCTAATTTAGTTTTTAACTCCTTAATTCAATTTTTTATGTTATTATTTTCATTTTGTAGTATATGGTTAAATACATGTCTGAATAGTTTAAATTTATTTTAATTCTGAAAATTTAAAATTTATTTAAATTCTGAAAATTTTAAATTTAATTAAGTTCTGAAATTTATAAATTTTTAAAAAATTATATGTGTTGCTGGAAAAATAGTCATTTGACATGTTTTTAAACCTTTGTCTCTCAGATGGTTAAGTTGTTTTGAAATTCAACTAAAAAGGTGTCTGTAAATTTTTGGTTAGTTGTTGTATTTAAGCATGATCAAGTTTGGTTCTTTTTTTTTTCTGTGTAATGGTGAACCCTATAAATGGTTAATATCATTAAACTGAGTATGAAAATGCTATCCGCAAAAAAAACTATTAATACAAACCTTTACAGATATACAGAATTTTCAGCCTGTTGGGTCCTAATAGCTCAAATGACCACTGACCAGCTAGCCAAGAATTAATGGGGTCTATTAAGATCTTGGACACTTCACTACTGAAAACAGATTATGCAGACAAAAACCAACTGAAAGTACTCCATTTTGAACGAGCTGTTGGGGGCTAAATCCATAGTTGTATAACTCCTTGACGACATGCAAGATATTGCTGCAAGGCTATATTAGCTGCCTGTTCAGGTACTTGCCTTGCACTTAACCGGTCTTCAAAATTACATCAGGGGTTTCCAAATGCTTAAGTCAACAGTGCGCCAATCCAAGTATTAATCCAATTAAACAAAACCAATCTTGATAGCGTAACTGCCATCAATAACTCAACATGCAGCTTTTAAAGAGACATGCAAATGCTCAAGATACAATATTTTATTTCCTTGTAAGTGCCGCTATAAAAAAAACTTATGAAGTCATACTACTATGAACCACTATCAAGTTATCCACACGGAACCTAGTATTTTGAAGAAAGTCTAGCAATGAACATTTTGTGTGCAATTCATTTCTAAATGACATAATAAGCATTGTAGTTGGGTTTCCTACATTCACTTAGTTATTGCACATATGGGGCCAAATTCTCAATTTCAAAAGATCACAGATTTTGTCCTTGAAAACAATGTACGATACATACCAGTGGCTTTTTAGGTGATAACTTAGTAATTTCCATTTTTTTATTTCTTAAAACCAAAAGTATTGAAAGGGAAAAAAAACAATTCTATTATGGCGAATGAAAAACTTAATGAAATCTGAAAGTTTTCTCATAAACATCATCCCCCCCCCCCCCAATAAATAATTCCTAAATTTATTTCCATTATACAGCATATGTATTTTTAATTCACTTAATACTATAGCAAGCATATGTTCTGATTTCCTAATTGATAATCGACTACCGTCAAAGCGGATAACTTGGGCCCAGGGGGGGTAACTTTAGCTCAAGCATCGGAAAAAGATTTGTTTCTTAATTTCTCCTCAGAAAATTCTCCGATCTTAAATTATTAAAAAAAAAATTATAAAGTGGAAGCATTGTCTATCATTTCGTGTCAAAAAAATTCATTCAATTTTGTCAATACCACAAATAACGTTTGTATTCTTACAAGTATTTAATGACAAAAATCTATTACATCCCACTTTTGTCTGGAACATCTAAAAGAAATATAGAAACTAGCTTTAAAAAAACACTCTATACTGTTATTTTATTTATGGGGATGAATATCACACTATTTGTTTTAATATAAGTTGAATATTTTTTAAGCTATATTTAATTATTAGTCAGTAAAAAACTTTTGACAATAAATGAGGGTAACTGGCCTTAAATGAAAGAATTTCTTTATTTAACGTTACACTTTCAAAAATGTATGTAAAAGTTTATTCTGTGTAATTATTTTTGAAAAAGTCTTACTTTTATGATTATCCATTTTTTAGAGGATTTTGGCTAAAGTTACCTGCATTGATGCCATTGCTATTTTTAAAAATAAATTAATAGTAACCAAACATATTTTATTTTCACTGTTTTCTTAGCTTTACAACCAATGAATTATTTTATTTCATATAGTGGCTACATCAGGACAAACTTCAATGGTTTATCAACCTGAAAGATATCGGACAGAAGGGGCTGATATTGGTTTGGGAATGCTTGGAAACTCAACTGCTGGATCACTTTTATGGAGTCCTCTACTTTGGTGGTAAATGCATACAAGATACAAAATTAGAGTTGTGTGCTTTTCCATTTTCCAACCATCTCTTTTTGTATTATAGAATGAGTTATGATAGTCTTCTTTGAGTACGCAACATATTTTCATGTTACTTTACCTTGCATTGTTTCTTTAGTAAAGCTAATAATGTACTGTGTATTGTTTGTACTAAAAAATATAATATTAAGATTTTTAGAAACCTTGTGGAACCTATATTTTTTCTTTGAGAGTTTAAATATACTCTGAATGTGTTAAGTTTTTATTTTAAAAATACTTTATATTTGTTTTATTATACTAAATACTTTATACAATAAAAAATAATAACTTAAAAATGAAAGGATTAGCAAAAGTCTCTGTGCTCCCCTTATTTCTTTGAGCAGTGTACATACAAAACAAAAAAAACTACCTACATTTAGCAATCATCCTTGGTTATATTTGAGCTTAGGTATAATCTTTCATGTTAGTACTCCTTTGTATCCAAAACAATTTTTTTTCAAGCAATCATCAAATATTTTGTAACAGTAAATTTCTGAACAAAAACAAAGACCATACTTTCTGCTTATAACTCATTCTTATAATTTCATTTAAAACTAATAGATCACATTATCTGAATGAAGAATCCAAATGTTTACAAATACTGGAAAATCTTTTTCTTGCACAATACCAAATTTACTGTGTCATTTTACTTTGTTAATTTTTAGTATCTGTTTTTTTATGTTAAACATCCCTCTCTGTATAAATAAAGTGTATGAACTTTGTAAACTATTATGTGTATTTATGTATAAAGTTGAAATTTCTTTTATCGTCTCATAATTTTAACATAGAAAACATTTATGGGTCATTATCTGTAAAAGTAACAAATTCACATCCTGAATTCTTTGCTATTTAATTTTAAACTATATAAGCATTTGTTTAATTGCTTAGTTTAAATTGATTTACAACCTTGCTTGTCTTACTTGAAAAATATGAAATTTGTAAAATTTAGTTAGAGAAAATTACCATTTGAACACCCGAACTGTCACTCTCTCACGCTGTTCTTCCATGCCTTTACAACTTTTATCATAAAAAAAACCGAACATTTTAAACAAATTATCTGTTTGAGCGGAACTATTTAGGGTTAATTATTGTGTATAGTTTCGGAAAATATATCCGAATTTTTGGCTGCACCGATCGTTTATAGGTCCTGGGAATATCCTCAAATAAATTTGAACAAAAAAAAATGTATTTGAATGTGTATCTTTAAAAAACTTCATTTTCAAATTGCAATTTGTCCCATTTACAGAGAATGACCTTGTTAAAAGTATTCTAAATCATAGTTATAATGGATAAAATTTTCTTGAAAACTAAAATTTTTAACTATTTATTGTAATAGAAGTATAAAAGGTTTTGAGAAAGTGCCTCTAAAAATGTTTTAATTTAAAAATATATGTATAACTTAATCTGTAGTTTTGATGTTATAATAAAATTAGACAATGATGTCTTCTTAATCTATATAAATACTTTGCATAATAAACTAGGCATTATACGAGTTGAATTGCTGCTTTCCTAACGATTTTACAAGCAAAAGTTCTAAGAGTTAATATTTTACCCTGCTTGCATTTAAAAGGTAAAAGATAGTTTTCTATTTCAAAGGGTTAAACTTTAAAAAAAAACTTTAACTAGTAATGATTACTTTGTCAATACCATTTACGAATCCTTATCCAAATGACAAAAAAATAATTTGTTTAATTCGTTTTCTGCTCAACGTATTTTTTTCTACATAAATTGTTCAGGACTAAGGTCTTTATTTTGATTATGTATTATGATAAACTTAAGCAGAAAGTTCATCCTCGCATGGCATTTTTTTTTTTTTTTTGCATATCATTGTTAATGGGTTAAATATGCAAAATAGTTGAAGCTTTAGCAGATAAAAAAAATATTTATTATAACTTTGATGCATGAATTGAACTTTACAACTGACAAGTTTGACTTCTTTCCTGCTAATAAATTTGTCAAAAGTAAGAGGATTTATATAATATTAGTTATGTGGTACTGATTAATAAAAGAAAGGGAGTACCGATTTTGTTTTGAAGTTTATTCTTTTCACAACAAATGGCGTCTATATATTGGATACATAAAAAGAGCCTGTTGTACATGGTATCATGCCTTAAACCTAACCAATAGATAATTAACAGTTAACACTCGCATTACGAAAACAATTACTATGCAATACTCATTATACTATAAGTACAGTTGAAGATAAATAAAAAGAAAACGTACCTCGCTGCTGAGGCACCATTTATTGGAGGTCTTCATTTATATTTATATAAAAATATAATATAGTATTGACATGCTGACGATGTCTGTACGCCGTACCCCTTTCAAAATCGGTAGGGGAGAGCAGGGGAATCCCACCACATCGGGCAATAACGCCACCCCTTGTATCTCGCCATCTGTGTGTGTGGAAGGGGGCTGGAGTTATCATCACTCCTGGGTTATGCCGCCACCCACTAAAGGATGGTGGCATAAACCCGTAAAATAGAAATTTCATATATTGGCCGAGATGGCGTGGCGTTCGAGATGCCACATATGTGGAAAAAAATAACTGAAATGGCCAAATAGACCAACGAAACTTTAAAAAAAAAACCTGCCCAGTTAGTTGCAAATGGAAAGTTAATAAAAGTGTAGCTGTAATGTACAATTTACCATTCCAAGGTCAACTACACCTATTTTAGTACTATATGTATTGCTTTATATATCATTTTCCATTATTTATAGATTATTTGCTTTGTTTATTAATGTGGCGGCTGAACCCCAGTGGTGTGGCGGCATTACCCCAGGTACCAGGGTAATCCCGCCACCGTGCAAGCTTTTAGAAAAAAACAATTTAATTCAGTTTCTATTAAAAATTTAAATTAAAAAAATTCACCACAAGATAGGTTATGAACTTAAGGTGGCGCCATTCCCCCACTCTCACCTACTATCCATTGAATTTAATTTTTTTTTGTTAGAAATTTGTGACCTCAGAGATCCAACATTCATACTTTTTGTACGCCCGTCCGGACGGACATCTGTGATCTTCTGTTTGTCGGCGAATTTCCCATTGAATTATTTATGAATTATGAAAATTAGTTTTAAAAAGTTTTAATCACGACTGCATGCTGTGTGCGATTTTTTTCTAATTTGTATAAATCGTGTGTAGAATCGGTCTAGGTGGCAGTTACTGTTACAAACCTAATTGCTAATTGTTTTCCGATTAGTTCTTTCGGAACATCTTGTTTTTCCTTTATTCTTTTATTGATTGAGAAAAAAACAAACGATATACTCTCAAATAAGTCAAAACGATCTATTTTAAAATAAATTAACAAATTACTTTATATCAATTAATTAAATTTAAATTCGTTATACAATAAAAATTTAAATTTGTTATAAATTTCCATTTATGTTCGACTTTAAATTTTATCTAATTTTTATTGTTACATTTTTAAATCTAAAGGGGTAAATCTAAATAAAAAAATAAGAAACAGATTTCAGACGAAAAAATTCAAACTGTGCGTATTTGGTTTTCACTTGCATTCAAAATTATTGTTTATGCAATAGAATTACGTGTAACTCCTCATACAGTTCTATAACGCTTTTCACACATAAATCTTGGTCAATATTTAAAAAAAAGAAGTCTTTGAAGTAAATAGACGGTGCTAGGAATAAGGATTGTGAATCGCACCGTTGCTCAAAATGAATTACGGGGGAAGGGGCGCGCTGGACCGGGGGTCTCCAAAGCAAAGTGCATCAGTGTTAATCCTATGGAGAAAAAAGTTTCTATGCCACATTTCTCCGGAAACCTATGGTATTGAATAATTTTACAAGTGGATTTTTCATGTGATAAATGTAGCTGACTTACAGGTCCCGATCTTCCAACTTTTTGAAATTGGTTCGAATATTTTTTTTTAAAAAAATTGTAATAAATAATTCTACACAAAATATTCGAAGCAATTTCAAAAAGTGGGAAGATATAGAGACCTGTAAATTATCTACATTTATGCCGCCCCGGTGGCACACTCGTTAGGATTCTAGCCTTTGGAGCTGCTGGGGTCGGGTTCGAATCCCGGTCAGGCATGGATATTTGTGACTGTCAATAAATGTTGTTATTTGTCTATGTGTTTGTGTCGTCTCTTTCTTTGTGTGTCTCTTGTGCTTGTGTCATTTCTGGGGCTTAGTACAATATACTTAAAGTCACAGTGCTTGGCGATCTTGCCCCCCACCAAGAAAGTCATAAGTCATCTACATTTATTATAGAAAAAAAAACCGTTTGTAAAAGTATTCAATGCAGCCGGAGAAATGTGGCAGAGAAAACAGTTTTTTTTCCATTGGATTAACACTGAGGCACTTGAGTTTGGAGACCCATGGTCCAGCGCACCCATTCCCCCTCAAGGCGTGATTCCACTTGGAATAACTTTTAGGTTCACTTCTCGCCTTAGTAATCCTATAAAAGGATCGTGAAAAAAAAAGTTCCACGAATAAATAACGACATGAGGCATTTTGTATCAACCCCAAATCCCTGTAGTGATGCGGCGGTAGGAGCCACCTTCTACACCGAGCCGAAGAGTCCATTTCTTCCTCATGCGAAACGGAGGGCAGGACCAGAGGGTTGCACCACTACCACGCTTCTACCGTCAAGTCTACAGGGTGGTTATAAAATAACGCTCGCTAATAGGACTGGTCTGTAGCTTGAATTAATAGTCCAAATGCATCACAAATTGAGACACTTACTAATCAAGAAGGGGGGGGGGAGAGAGAGAGAGAGAGAGAGAATAGAATCATAAAAAAGATAGAATCCTAAAAAATAATCATAAAAAACAAACTCGTCTCTTGACCGGGGTTGTAAATTGCGAGGCGTCGACAATTATGGACAATTGCGGCCAACACAGCTAATTACGCCTCGTAATTTAGAACCCTGGTCAAGAGACGAGTTTCTTTTTTTCTAAAAGAATGGAATCATAAAAAAAGAAACTCGTCTCTTGACCAAGGTTCTAAATTACGAGGCATAGCCAATTATGGCTAATTACGGCCAACACATCCAATTACGTCTCGTAATTTAGAACCCTGGTCAAGTGACGAGTTTTTTTTATGATTGAATTCTTTTCCCCCCGTCTGGATTAGTAAGTGTCTCAAAGTTTTTTGCATTTGGATTATTCATTAAAGCTACAGACCACTCCGAATAGCGAGCGTTATTTTATAACCACCCTGTATTTCGTGAGTTCCTCATTCGAGTATATACTACACGTGTTCCTTATTCGGCAGCAACGCGATATTCAGCTGCATTACAACCACGCCGTCTCTGTTGGGCTTACTGCTCAAGTTCCCTCGTTCAGAAGCAACGCGATATAGCGCAGCACTACCGACCGTAAGTTCATCTATCTAATTTTAGAGACAGAGGCCAACTAGAGGATCCCCAGAATTGACTTGTCACCCCCAGAGGTATTGATTTGGTATGAGAACTTGGAGGACTTTGTGTGACCACGTCGGATTTAATGCGCACCAGTCACCATTAGCGTACACGGCGGTCTCCTCTAGTACAAGCGCCGAACCCAGCAACCATCAGAATTATGAGCACCGGCGAGGACAGAACCCACAATCCTTCCGATGCGAGCACGACGCTTCACATGACTGAGCTACCGCGGCTCTTAATAAAAGCACTAATTCAAGAGAAAGGGGAAAAAAGCGGAACTATAGCCAGATCCTCCGTGAAACAACCCCATTATTTTTTACCATTTATTTTCTTTTTAAATGTAAACAAAACTAGTTGAAAAAGGTGATTCCCCCTAGCGCGCACTTGGTTAACTGCGTTACATTTTTTTTGTCTTTTGTTTTCCATTGTTTTTTTTTCTTGTATTGCGTTTCTTATTTTTATATTTGCCGCAATGCTTATGCATCACGGTCAAACCAATTGTTGCTTTTTTTTTTGCAATCAACACGCAAACCTGGCACACGCTCGGGGTTCACACCCAATACACTACTAACCATCTTACCATTATATAGTCTGATAAGAAATTCAACTATTTTAGTGGTATTAACAAAAGTAAATATTATAAACTGTTTCCCCAATCACACATTATGAAAACCACAGATTATCATTGTGAGCAGACATTCCCAATCGGAATATTTTTTCCCCCAGTGAGGAACAGTCGAACTAAATTTCACTAATACGTCACTGGAATTAAGAGATAAGTGACTGATAACTTTAAGTTAGATAAATCAGTTACACTACACATCATAGAAAAGAGTAATTATTTGTCTATTTTATCACGTTTTTAGTTTGGACGCTAGGCTATCTGCCTTCCTCTAAACAAGCTGTCTATGCAATTTTGTCTTACTGGGGTAATGCCGCCACATCACTTCGGGGTTATGCCGCCACCCGCTAAAGGATGGTGGCATAAACCCGTAAAATAGAAATTTCATATATTGGCCGAGATGGCGTGGCGTTCGAGATGCCACATATATGGAAAAAATAACTGAAATGGCCAAATGGACCAACGAAACTTAAAAAGAAAAAAAAAACCTGCCCAGATAGTTGCAAATGGAAAGTTAATAAAAGTGTAGCTGTAATGTACAATTTACCATTCCAAGGTCAACTACACCTATTTTAGTACTATATGTATTGCTTTATATATCATTTTCCATTATTTATAGATTATTTGCCTTGGTTATTGATGTGGCGGCATAACCCCAATGGTTTGGCGGCATTACCCCAGGTACCAGGGTAATCCCGCCACCGTGCAAGCTTTTTGAAAAAAAAAAAAAAACAATTTTATTCAGTTTCTATTAAAAATTTAAATTTAAAAAATTCACCACGAGATAGGTTATGAACTTAAGGTGGCGCCATTCCCTCACTCTCACCTACTGTCTGTCTGAAGCGTTTTGTTATTGAAGCGCCATGTTTATTGAAGCGCCAACACGGAAAACGGCATTGGAATGTGGGATCGACTCTCCCCCCTCTTACCGCTCTACCCGTCTTCGAAACGTCACGACAAGTAGGGGGGGGGGGGGAGGGGATTGCGAAGTGGGGAGGGCTGAGAAGAAACGGAAAGGGACTTCGAGTCGGAAGACACAAAAACGTGATGATTCGACAGTCAATTATTATGTGTTTGCTGTAAACGCGTGCATTATTATTATATTTTTATGTGTAGCATATTTGATTACTTTATATAATTATGATTTTGGTTAAAATAATAATAAAAAAGCTAATGCGATCATACAATTTAAACTTATTTAAAAACTGCAGTCGAAATATTTTTTATTAAAGATGTTTAGGATATAAAATTAAAAATATAAAGAATGTAAAATTGTGAATAAGTTAAATACAATAGTTTGTTTTAAAAAATGTATGAAAAAGTATCGGAGCAGTTTTAAATATATTTAAGAGAAAATTGTAGTTTATAAAATATTTTATGAACAAAATGTTCATTTAACTTTTCTTTTAAAATACAAAAAATATTTGTTCTAAAAAAGGTATTAATTAAAATTTAACGAGTTATAATTATATTTTAATTAAACTATCAGTGAAAAAATATATTATGAAACATTACAATAATTTTTAAAACGAAACTTTTTAAATGTTAGTAAAAGCCTTGTTATCTTCACAATTTTAAACGAAAATAGTTTTAAAAACCTGTCAAAGAACAAACCTAATTGAACAAAGTTTCGTTAGCTAACAATTTAAAATAATAATATTCATTTTTATGCATTAAGGTAGGCGAATACCCAAAATTCCCATACTGATTTCAAATATAATGAATAATACTATTTAGGCATTTTTTAAAATTTAAATATAATTTATTTATTTTAAACGGTGTTTTTCTACTAAAAAAGGAGGTTTACGCTAACAAGTCTACCACATTGAATTTTCATCCTATAAACATTTCAGGTAAATTAATGTAAAACTTTTTTTACTAGAAGTGTTGGCGCAACCCCCTTTTTTTAGGTGAAAAACACCGTTTCTAATAAATCAATTTTTTTTAAATAAAAAAAATGCCTAAAAAGCATTACTCATTATATTTGAAATCACTGTGCCAAATTTGGAAAAGATTAAAGTAATAGTAAAAATTTTAGAATTTCGGGTATTAGCCTACCTTAACTATTGAAAAGGGGTTTATGTTAATAGATTCACATGAAGCCACTAAAAGGTGCACCTCAATTATTTTTGTTTATTAATTAAATAATATTTTAGGAAATTATTATTAAGTTTTAGGTATTATCTCTTATTAAAAAATATGTAAAATTATTATCTATGAAACTCAAGCTTTTTCTAGTTTATCGTTGTGTTTTATTAAGAACATTATATTTGTACAAAAAGTTAAGAAATTAAAAAATTATAACACTAGAAGTTATCATGAAAATAAAATTTAAAAAAACCCGTCTTAATTTTATTCTAGATAAAATTCTATTGAAATCAATTATGTATGCTAGAAAAATATTGCATTGTGTAAAATAAATAAATGCAAGAATAAAATAATTTTTTTTACTTATTTCAATCTTTTATTTTTCCATTTTAATTAATATAACAAATAAAGTACCACTCTTTTTTCCGTAGTTTTGCAATAATTCACAAGATGGCGCCACTATTATCCTCTTTTCCTCCTTTTTATTTCCTCACCCGCACATTCCACTCGCGTTTTCCGTAGGGGCGCTAGTGTCTATGGGAAACTCCAATGTTAAGGCGATTGTATGGGGATCCAATGAGAGAGAAGCCTCTGTATTTTGGCACTGAAATCGTTTTGATGGGGCTATAAAGAGCCTAGTGGTCTGGACCCCGGACTTGAAATCGAAAGGTTGAGAGTTCGGGCCCCGGTTGCCACTGAAGACTTACCGAGTATACGCGGAGTACGTGCTCGTAAAATCTGTTGGGTCCGAAAGTCCTGTGGTCGGTCATTGCGCAGTTCACCATGGGTACAGGTTCCTGGAGAAAATTTCCCTCCCCTTCAGGGACATGTCTAAATTGTGGAGGTGGAGACAGATGTTGCCATCTGTCAACAGATGGCAGCATCAGTCATATGTGTTTGTGTCGTCCTGTGTTTGTCCTACTTGACGATGGTTTATAAGGGGGTTCTTGCGACCAGCCACACAAGCCCTGAAAATATATGTAAACCAATCCAATCCAATCGTTTTGATTGATTTGGATTGCTGACCATGTTGTTTTAGGGGTAAGTTAAAATACTTTATTACAAATAAAAATTAAAATAATTTGCATGAGTTGCATGAATGATGAAATTTGTTATTATTTTATTCAAATCTCTAATATATAGAAAGAAATCTATAGTATTTATTAGGGATGCATCGAATATTCGGTTACTATTAGATCTCAAGCAAAGAGCGTTCAGAAAACAAGATTTTCGAGATATTGCCAAGCTTGACGGCCAACGATTAGAATTAACCCACTTTGGAATGGTTGAATAGTATATAGTATTTAATATAAATAGATGTACTTTATTGTTAACTGTTGTCTAATGTTAACTGCTGAAATTGAGATTTTTATGCATATACCTACTAAATATCCGTCTTCTTTCCAGGTAGGGTCAAGTGGGGTAAGTGTGATAGGGTTTCTGCACTTTTCATTAAGAAAATTCGTTCTCTTCTTCAAGTAAATTCCAAATCCTGAAATTGGTAGTGAATTATTATAAGAAACATACATATGTAGAAAAAAATTATATGTTTGAATTCCAATTTTAAGTGCACAAAATTTTCATTTCAAAATCCATCACACTTACCCCACATAGGAAGACCCATATAAAAAGAAGACAGTTGCACTTAAATTCAAAAGCTCAAAACTTTCTTTAAACAAAAAATAAGGTCAATGTTTCTTTTTAGTTTAATAATAAGTGGTCTAATGTTATGTATTGCAAACTTTCAGATTTTTAGAATGATTTCCAAAGTTACAAGAGCTGTTTATCACACTTACCCCCAATCACACTTGACCCTGCCGAGTTATCTTTAATGTCAGGAACTAAGGGACTACCTTCCTGTGCAGCCGTGCTTTACTCCTGAAGAGCCCCTTCTCATAAGTACCGGGCTAGTATGGTAAATACTAAATAGTTAAATTTAATTGTGAAGCTGTGACTAAATTTAGACCAAGTTCACAGCATACAAAGTTTTATTTAAAAAAATCACTGTAACTGGTTCAGTTTAATTTACTTATTTAATGCAGCGTAATTTTTTTAATACTATTGCTAAGTTTTTCCCTTCTTAAAAGTAAATATTTACATACTTATTTTCTTAATATACCTATCCAATCAACTTCTGATGCATATATTTAAAATGCAACAAGGTGAATGCTGTTCTAGCTTAACTAACTAATAGTTTCTTATAAACCATTGCTCACTTATAGACACCAGTTAAGCGGTTAATAGAGTGGACGAGAATTTTTTTTAAATTGAGCTTCCAAATTAAATCGTGTAAAATGACCTAATTTTTATATTCCCATACATTAAAACACAACAGCTTTTAAATTCTGCTCTAAAGTAATGTAAATAAATGGTTAACCCTCTAATGCATATTGTGGCCATATGGCATCAAGTAACACAATCCACTTTATTCTATTGAAGTAGAGCTCCCTCTCGACCGAATATTCGGCCTACCTTAACCAATTTTTATTTTTTGTTAGATCTAATCAAGTTGTATTCATTAATCACCAATTTTAATTTAACATAAACATATAAGTACACAATCTCCCAATAATTTTAATACAATATAGCTATTAAATTTTTAATTAATAGCAACACACAATGAAATAGTACAAGCATTTTAGAAAGTGTTTGAAACTTGGTAAAATCACAACACGAAAACAGAAGTAGGAGTGTTGTCCTGAGTACATGAGGAGTACGTGCTCGTTAAATCTGTGAGTCCGAAAGTCCTGTGGTCGGTCATTGCTCAGTTTACCACGCGTACAGGTCCCTTGAGACTATTTCTCTCCCCTTCTGGGGCATGTCTAAATTGTGGAGGTGGAGATAGATGGCAGCATCTGTCTGCACAAAGTCGGATTCCTGCCATGTAGTCTCTACATGGGCATTAGGGTGGTTCGAAAAAACAAAATTTTCGAGTATCAACTTCAAACCGGTCGCAAAAGTTGCGTATCGTCATACTGATTAACGGAAAAATAATTTAAAAAATTCTAAAGTTATAAATATAATAGGCCCCGTGGGTTTGAAGTTTCGAAAAAGAGGTAAAAAACGACTAACTTCGAAATATCAGCAAAAATTTGCAGATAAATTATTTAGCTTCCAAACTGCATTTTTTAGGTTTAAAATACTTCAGTTATTACGAAAAAAATTGCTCCATACATATTTGTTTGTAATATTAAGTCTCACAAAAAATTGAAAATGTACAAATTTGATGAATTTTTGAGATTTTCCTTGCTCTCAAAACCTTAGCTATTTTGGAGTCAACACCATAAAAAACATTTTACTCCATTAAAATAAAATATTTATAAAATATAAAGTCGATTTGAGCAGGAAATCGGCCTTATATTCCTCGAAAGTCAGGACCGTCGCTTGGTGCGGGGCCCGTTACCCCTTATTATGATGGATCCAAATAACAGTGAACAAAAATGGAAATCAGCTTTGAATATGGATATCATTTAAATTAATATATATTTGTCTAAAAAAAATTATGTTATGCAACGGTTGGCTGCGATACAGGTATAGGGGAAAAAAGTAATCAATGCCCGATATTTGGACAAAGGTTGGTATGACAGCCGATATGATACTTATTCCAACGTCAATGCCTCATTTGACAAATATCAATTACCGGTTATCAACTTTGAATAAATATGAAAACTTTGTGAAAGGGGCAGTATAATTTAAAAATCTTATGTTTTAACCAGTCATGGCAATTTTAAAACTAGAATTGACAGTTAAATTAGTTTTTACACTTAAAATTCAATTATTTTTCTTTTTACTTGCTGTTTTACAAATTAAAGTCCGATGAAGTAATGAAGTTTTATTAAAATAAAGATTCCCTTGCTGGTACCGATAGAAGAGGGAAAATGGGAGTTATTAATTTATTTATACAACTTTCCTGTTCGTCAGTCGGCTCTTGAAAACAGATGTAACGCATAAATCTGGCTGGCCACTTGAGAACGCATGAAGTTATACTCTAATAGCTATAGATTATATCATAACGAAAAAGCGACGAGAATTCGGTTGTAAGGATTGATATGGATTGAGTTCAGTAAGAATTGTTGTGAAATGTCATCTCAGTAAAAGAAGTTTGGTACCAGACAGAAAAATAACTGTAAAATTTTCGGGTTTCCTAAGTATGTTACCAGCATATGAAGATGTAGTATTTTATTGCTTAGAAGAAATCTCGCATCCAAATGAAAAAGTAGAATATTTAAAAAATAGCAGAAAGTGTGCTGTACTCAAGTTGAAAATAATTTTCACAAGGCTTTCACTCCAGTGGTGCTGCACATTCGTATTGTACACATGATAAAACTGTTTAACGACATGTATTGCAAATTGAAAAAAAATTACTAACATTTCAATAAAGCAGCAAGTTATCATGCCAAAGTGAATGAATTCGTAAATGAAGCTTAAACAAACTTTTTGATATTGCAGCATGGAAGTGTAAAGTGTAATTTTCTTGTGGATGTGGCAAAAATGGCAATAATATTGTACTTGCCTTGCAGAGGTAGATTGCAAATGGTAAAAAGAAAATATTTTACTGAGGGCCTAAAACATGTGTTGAAAGCAATCGAAACTTCCAAGTTACTTGCCAGAAAACTTGGGCAAATTTATCGATCCTAAAAACGAAAAAAAAAATACTTATTTTGCACATTCTGAAAATGTGCTATTATCAAAGCTCGCAAAGATATTCTAGAGATGGTCTACAATAAAATAATAAAAGCAAGGATAAAAAAACTCGCATTTTAAAATTCTTATAATAACTAATGCTACAGATTATATCGAAATTAATAAATTGAGATGCATGTGTAAATTATATCCACCACCTATTCTGAGGAACGTTAGTAACATTGAAGTGTTATCACTTATTAAAATGTTATATGAGCTCATGATTAAAAGTAATCAGTTTTCTACTCAATCAATCGAGAGTCGCGTTAAGCTTGTAATACAAGCCTCAACTAATATATGTGGTCATTAATCTCGAGATGGCTTCATAGGTATATTCTTTTGTTTAGAAGCCATATGCAGAAATTTCATAAAAATCTCTTTAAATGCATTTACTTGGGGAAAAAACACGCACTAAAGAATAAATATCTATTCACATTTATATAATCTCATATCTGTGCATTAAACTTCAAGACAAAAAATATGGTTGGTTGAGTTTACCCGCACAGGATGAACTCGAATTGCAATCACCTCCCCGTGGTGAGTTGTTGGTCATTTCATAAACTAATAAATAAAGTGGGCAAAGAGCAGCATTTACGTGATTTTTTTTTAAAATTTGAATGGGCAAATATAGATTAATTTAAATGTTATCATCCATATTCAAAGATGATTTTAATTTTTGTTCACTGTCATTTGGATCCATCATAATAAGGGGTAACGTGCCCCGCACCACACGACGGTCCTGACTTTCGAGGAGCATAATGCCGATTTCCTGCTCAAATCGACTTTATATTTAAAAATCTTTTATTTTAATGTAGTAAAATGTTTTTTATGGCGTTGACTCCAAAATAGCTAAGGTTTTGAGAGCAAGGAAAATCTCAAAATTTCTTCAAATTTGTACTTTTTCAATTTTTTGTGAGACTTAATATTACAAACAAATATGTTTGAAGCAATTTTTTTCCTAATAACTGAAGTATTTCTAACCTAAAAAATGCAGTTTGGAAGCTAAATAATTTATCTGCAAATTTTGGAAAATATTTCGAAGTTTGTCGTTTTTTACCTTTTTTTCGAAACTTCAAACCCACGGGGCCTATTATATTTATAACTTTAGAATTTTTTAATTATTTTTCCGTTAATCAGCATGACGATACGCAACTTTTGCGACCGGTTTGAAGTTGATACTCGAAAATTTTGTTTTTTCGAACCACCCTAATGGGCATCTCTCCTCAGGAACTGCTCCCCCTTCGTCTTAATCCCTGCCCGCTTCAAGGGAAGAGCTTGGATTACCCAAGTGGCATTAGTTACAACAACACAAAATCATGGCTTACAATATTGTTATACAATTACAAAATTAATTTTTTTTTTAACTTTTAGGGCAAAATTACAATTGTGTATAGCAATTATTGTATTTTTTTTTTAAAGCCCACCCACTATTACTGTTCCCTTAAAGAGACATGTTATTTAATGCAACTTGAGTAAGGTTAGATTTACTATTATAAATAATAAAAACTTAGGAATTTGAGTCCATCAAAATAGAAAACAAGTCCTGATTGGAAATTTTTCGATGTTTTAGAAGATAACAGGAAGAAATTTGAAAAAATTTTAACTTTACTATTCGACTGAATAGTAAAGCTATTCAACCAAACCGAAAATTCGGCTAAAGTGGCCCAATAGTAACCGAATATTCGGTGTATCCCTAGTTCAAAGTACAGTAAAACTTCTCGGGAGCGACCACCCTCCGTTCTGAGGAAAATCGGTCGTTGAGGGAGGTGGTCTCTTTGAGAAGTTTCCTCACTGAGCTGCTTATATATAAATGTTCAAATCAATTTTATAAACAATGGTTTAGTAGTAAAAATTAACAAGTATACAATTTTCATCATTTTATTTTGTTATTTTAATTATATCCAAAAACAAGGTCCTATTTTTTACTATACACATTTAAGTTACAATCTTTTAAAATAAGAAGAAATATCTTTTTGTTAAATTTTTTTTCTCAATTTTTCGGAAAGTACCTCATATTTCAATTTGTTTTTAGGTTTTGTAAAAAGACTGTTTATTGAAACGTCTTTCGTGTTTCGCAAATTTAACATTCACTGGTATTTCTCCATTCTGTGAGTTTCTTGAACTCCTTTTAAATTACAAAGCCCGTCGCCAATAACCCTCACGTAGATCTAGCCCCTTGCTTGTGTGACAATGATCAACCCTAGTGATTTGTTTTTGGAAGGGCGTGTCCAAGCGTTACCTTAGCTAGGGATGTCAAAGTACATAATGGATGGCCCTACCTTGCAATTGTTAACGGCAGTAAAGTGAAAGAAGCTTCCTATTGACAACTCGGACAATTCGTGGAAGGGTCTTTCGAAATGATCCTTTTAACAGCAAACGGGGGAGGGCTGAATTTGTTCAAACTTGTCATTCTGGTTAACTCTTCCGTGCGATAATATGGAGGAAGGTAATTCAAAGGACGAAAAGAGCAAACAATAACCAGTAGCTGCGGGAAAGCAATACTTTTTGGAAAAGTGAACCCCCGGATGAGACCTATAATGTGGTCGTAACCGGAGGTTGGCCTGGCCTGTCCGAGAGGTATTTTTAACATTAAGCGTATAGGGGGAAAATCGGTGCCTTGAAAAATTGCCCGTTTGCAGAGGTGGTCGCTTAATAGAGGTGGTCTCTTGTAGAAGTTTTACTGTATAATAACATTAGTACTAAATACAAAGAAATTGTTATGAAAAAATAATTATAGTTCAAGGGGGTAATTTTAAAATATATTATAAATAATTAAATAAAAAATAAATAATTAAATAAAATATTCAAATATAGTAGTTTTCTCTAGTCATTCTTATCAAAATTATAATTTTGTAGTTGGTTTTTGCCGTATATAAAAAACTCAATATATTGAAATTATTTAAATGCCAATGCAGTTAATCTTTTTTTCAGTATTTTTCCCATAATGTACCATGGAGGAATGAGTAGTAGGGAGGGGACATAGCCCATTCCCCGCCATTGAGCGGGGTGAAGTAACTGTAAGGTATAGCAGGGAAGCTAAATACAGGGAATGATTGGCAACGCGCGCGTTTGACGCCATAGGAAGTAATAGGAATTTTCAGGAAAAGTGACTTTTGGAGGATTTAAAAAAATATACTGCAGCTATAATTTTAGATATACATTCATGTACTATCAGACACTTGGAAACACAAGCTAAATAATATTGTTTTATTTTTATTTTAGAGAAAATTAGTTTGTTTAAAACTATCTTTAAACTTCCGCATCAAAAATATATAATCAAAGCCACTTGTAATTTTTTTTCTTTCCTAGAATGCGTTCAACATGTTCAATTAATAAAATAGGTTTTCCATTAAGAATCGAAGCACATATTATAAGCTGTACATTATGTTGAATAAAACTTTGGTATATGGAGTAGTACATCGTACTAAATGTAGGGAAACATCTTATTTCTATTTTACAGAGACAATTTCAACTTTTTATATGAAGGAAAAATGTATAGAATTTAAGAAGCATTAAACACACAAACAAAACAACCTTTTCTTTCAAAATAAATACATTTTGTTTCATGAAAATAAGTTCAATTTGGAGAGTAAGAAAAGTACATTTTGGTGAGTTTATCCAAATCAGTTAAAATTTAGGATTTCATTGTCCTTCAAATAGAATGGCTTTTGTGTAATACTGTCTAATAGATTGCTTTGTGTTTAAATTTTTATAATAATTTGCATTTGCTTTTGTACCTAGTCAATTAAGAAAGCACGACTCAAACGGCCGTAAAAATACGAAGGCAATTTACCACCATGGGTTTCCACCTTCCATTTCCGATAACTTAAACTGGTAGATAAAAACGAAGGCCTAAATGACACAAAAAGATACTGAGATTCGACAATTTCAGGAAAATGACCATGGTCTTTTGTCCAAGATTATCCCCCCTCTTGACTACCACTGTGGACACTTAATCTTTTAAGGCAATAAATTTTCGGAACAGCGGGGACCTTCACCGGAACACGTCCAGATTGACCATGGGTGGGAAAATTATTTTGTGGTTTACTCAGGGGGGGGGGGGGGAGCCCCCTTGTATACTTGGTTCAAACAATGCTGTAATAACTGAGCATTATCTGATAAACAACTATTGGAAACAATTTGCAAATTTTCTATTCAAAACGGTTTTTATTTTTTCAAAATACTGAATATAATGGACGGGTTTTTGAGAAATTGCCTTTTTTCTTTATTGTCGCCCAGTGATTTGACAATTACTAGGCAGCAATTTTTTCACTGGGTGACACAAATGTCGAACAGCCATTAAGTTAAGAAATACTCTGGTACAGGGAACACTTGTACTGAATTTGATGGCTGCATTTCTTTCCGCTTTCAGCAGTACCTTTAAACCAAAAAGTGCTACAGCGGCCACCACTCGCAATTTTTCTTCGAAAACTTTATTATGACGAGTAACGACTACTAGACATTTAACGGCAGTTAAATTATTGTGTTTATATTTTACACATAAGTTTCTTTTTAACAATAAAATTGATAAAAAATTTCATTAAATGTTTAATTAATGTTAATTATTATAAAGCAAATAATTTTTTGATAATAACTAATGAAAACTTATTTATGCTATTAAAATATGGAAAGAATAAATGAGAGTTATTTGGAAACAAATAGTAGTTAATAAAGATTCGGTAGCAGTTTTATTTTTTGATTTACTAATAAATGAATTTTTATCATGCAAAACTCGTAAGAATAATAAAAATAAATAAGAATGTTAAAATTTTACATAAAATTCACATAAAAGTCGTCTAAAATAGTGAAATAAAATTTATTCAATTCGGAAAACAGAATTACATTTTAAAGTGATGCAAAATACTGAAATCTAACTTCGTGCAAATTTTAGTTAAAATAAAGGCAAATTAAAATATTATTCACCCTGAAGGAATTGAGAATGAACAATTTCGTTGATACATTAAAATTGTTTCAGAATCTTTCTTAAAATATGTAATTAAAACGCTATTATATTGACACAAAATCGCATTCGACTACGCACTCCCTTCGATTTTTTGCCAATCACAAGGTGGCGTCGCGGTTACAGTGACGGCTTCACTCATGTCTACTCCCCTTTAGTCCTTCCTCCATGTAATGTACGAGTATTAAAGATACAAATATATTTTTTCGTGATGAAAAAAAAAAATCATGCATCACAGGGTTAATAAAAAACAGCTCTATATGAGGTTAAACTAATTAAACCAAAGATAATATAATTAAAATTTTATAAATTGAAAGGTTTTAATGTATTGATATTTTTATATGGGAATTTTTTTTTCTTGTGACTTAAACAATTTAAAGAAAGGAATATTTGTTACATTTAATTATTAATGACCCTATGCATACTTTTCTTCTAAAACTTGCAAACTTTTCCAGTGTTTATTCTATAAATGAGTTTGATAGGATATGAGGTTTCCATGAAAATATACTCCAGCAAACACATTTGAATTATTGTGTTTGAAAGGTTCTTTGTTTACACTAAAAATCTTTTCTTTCCAGGTACTGAATTACTAAAGCCGGTTTGTCTTCAGAATCTTTGTGGGCTTAACTTCCAGGTGGCTTCACTTCCTCCCCCCCCCCCCCCCAATACTTGGGATGGTAGTGGTCTCAGCAAGAATTAATGCTTGGGGAATCTGGGTACTCATTTCATCATTTAAACAAAGACTGTTTAATTATAATTTTGATGACTTTTTTGTAAAAGTCTTAAGTATATTCAATAAAGAAAAATTATCGTTTAATCCTGTATGTTCTTTTTCAATAAATTTCAATCTGACAAATACAGAATTTCATGTGTGTGTGTGGTTGTTGTTTTTACAAATGGTTACGAGAGAGAAGAGAAACTGTCTTGTTATATTTTATTTTTTAAATCTATTTTGTAAAAATATATATTGTAACTTTTATGGCAAAAAAATGTAGGCACTTACAAACCGAAATTATTTTTTAAAATCTATTTTGTAAATACATATTGTAACTTATGGCAAAAAAAATTAACACTCTGCAAAAGTTAGTACAATTTACCATTGTCCTAAATGATTTTTAAAACAAAGTATTCAATAATCTGTTCTTAAACTTAAAAAATTAAATGTTAAATAATTAAAAATTGATTTTTAAAATTTTCAATATGTTATGATATTGTTGAATTGTTTTATCTTTATTTTCTAATATTCTTTCTACAACTCAAATAACTTACTATACATGCTATAAAAAAGATGCACAAATTATGCAATTTCTTTAAAATATCAAATAATAATTTTGTGTGCATTTTTTCATTGCAGTAATACCTATATATTACTACTCTTATTAAAATTATATAAGTAAAATGATATTCTTTGTACTACTTTTTATAACTTTCAGAAGTTATTGAAATATTTTAAAAAGAATATTAGAAAACAATAAAGATAAAACAATTCAGAAATACTAGGGGGATCAATTTTCATATAAAAATTTGATATTGCAGAATATTGAGAAAAATATTGTCCAATGTCATAAAACGACGTTGTGGCAATATTTCCGAGGGGGTCCATTTTTACATAGGCCAATATTGTACAATGTCGTTAATCGACATATTGACAATATTCCCAAGACAGTCCATTTTTACATTGTACAATATTGATCAGTATTTTTTTTCGACATTGGCCAATATTTCTGTGATACCTGGGATACACAAAACCCTAATCCGTTTGATTGTATTTTTACTTTGCGATTTTCAATATTGTACGAAAATAAGAAAAAAATTGCAGTAGTTCCTCACATTTTTTCTAATCAATTAGTTTGCCAAATAAACATTATTCTATTACTCTTTTTTTGTCTTGCTTTGTTTTATAATTACTTGATACTTTAATTTCACTAACATTAAATATTTAAAAATAACTATATGGTAATAGATTTCTTCAATGAAATAAATTACTGAAGCTTTAATGCTCTGAGGGATACAGACATATAAAAGTTTGGAGTTTTATAATTATATGCTATGGGAATATAATTTAAAGAAATTTAATATCTCATCCAGTGAGAAAGAGGTTTACATTTCAGCCAATTGCCTATGCCTAAGGCCAGTTTAACAGAATTAATGCTTTGGTTTTGAAAGGCTAACTTCTGTTAAAGTACTGCTTTGTTATGCAAGCATTTTTCACTGCGTATGAAAATTATAATGTCAACAAAATAGAACTTTATTAAGTCTCCACTAAACAAAAGCTACTGAACCCCTTTATAAACAAAAGTGATCAGGGTTTCAATTTTTAAACTTATTGTTTTCTGATTACTTACTAATGCAGTTGCATTAATTAATTACAGCGGGGCCGGAGAATTTTTAAAGATAGCTGTAAATATAAAAAAAAAAGTTGACCCCCCTCCGCCCTAAAAATAAACGAAACATTGTGTTTTTAGAGTACTTCCAAAGGTGTTAATTTTTTGTTTTTGAAACTTCAGTAGAACTAAAGTTTAGACTAGGCAAATAACATTTTTTTACTAGTTTTCTGGATACTGTTTATCGATGAGAAAAGAAATTATGTTTTTAGCGTATTCATATAGAAAGATAGACACCTTTTCATTATTATACCTGTTCATTAAGTCTGCATCATCAATAAGTTAGCCAATATGAATAATGATGCAGGTCACAGTAATTACAAAACATAATTTAGAAAAGTTTCACTTAGCGCATTTATTTCATAATTAACTTATTCAGTTAAATTTGAAAATTTAACTGAACATAAACATTTTTTACATTTAGTGTGGATGGAAATTTATATATATTTTAAAGACCTCAAAACTTAAGCATGAAAAGCCTGACCGCAGCCACTCCTTGATAAACAATGGGGGACATTCACGCCATATCCACCTGAGCTTCAATTCCAAATCGCTGTGGAAAACAAGCGGTTAGACAGGTTAGAGCAGTAGGATATCATTAGCACGTGGTTCGAGAGTAGTAGGATAACAAACCGCGTGACATCACATGAATGTTTCCCATTTGAATATTCCAACCACCCCATCCTCCTCTTTCAAATATATAATTTAATCATGGCTCCCCCCCCCCCCCCCTAAATAATCCGTCTGCCCCAAAAGAATCGCTAAATGCAAAAACGAGCCAAGCGACATTTAAAAAAGTTTTAAGGAAATATAAAAACGTTTGGCTTAACCAATATTTTATATATACATATATGTATTAAAATATTATGGTTGTAGTGTCCATAGGAATATGTTTCTTGAAACCCTTAGGCAAAATTTTCTTTTTTAAAAAAATCAAATCTTGCTAAGAGGTTAGCCATAAGCGAATCAAATTGTATCTGGATTTATCCCCCACCCCCTCCCCCAGGTTAAGCCATGAAATGATCCCCGTACATCAGCATGGAAAGTATAATGGGCCAAAAAAAAAAATCCTATTGAGTGTACCCGGCGTTTCTTTGAATATCCTAAGAGCAATGTATCTATTAGTCTGCAGAACTGAAGATGATTACTTTTGACCTTGGTTTCAGATACTTTTATTGATGAAATGGGAGGGGCTGGGGAGCCCAGTCGGTTAAGCAATCGCTTAGCATGAGGAAGGTCCCAGGTTCGAGTCCGGGCATCGCCAAAATAGCTGTCGACCTATAAACGGCCCCTGCAGCCAAACATGTCGAACGAATAATACCCCGTGTAAGGGAGTGCACTTAAAATATCATTCAAAGTCCTAAAGCTGCGTACGATGTCAAGAATAACGGTTGCGTTGGGTGCCTATTCAGGTGTTGGCTCGTCACATAACTGTGGTTCTAAAATACGACGCCCGTCGCCAATAGCCCTTGTGTAGCTGTAGTGCGATGATAATTCAAACAAAACCAAATTGATGAAATGGGAGCTGTAAAATCGTTAAATGAAAAACATAGTATAATCGAGAGGCCTGGGGCGAATTTCTCTTTCTCATTGAGCTAAAAAAAATACAAAATTATAAAAACATTAAACTACATTTTGAAAATAAGTTTTAACTTTCTTGGATACGTTGGCTCTCTCATTTGAAATTTCCACTAATACATTTGAGAAGTTTTCAATATTTTCACAATTATTCTAATATTTATAACGCTTATTTTAAAGAGCGTATGGCAACTCTGTTATACCCCGTTTCCACTAGCGAGTTTAATCCAGATCAACTTAAGCTAGCTTAAATTGATCCAGTTCGGAAAAAAGTGCCGTTTCCACTAGCAAACTTTAATCTAGTAGTCTCGAACCCAGAATTTTCAAAATGTGTGTTTTTTTTTTTTTTGGGGGGGGGGGGGGGGGGTTGAGAGTAGCGTTTTGTTTATATTATATTTACAAATCGCTCGCACGTGCATTGCACTCGCATTTTGAAATTTGTTTATTTGATCTATGGTGTATTCAGGATTTGTCTCCGAAGGGATTAGACCAACTAATAAAGGGCATGGAACTTTAGGGGTTAAGGATGAAATACAAATCTTTAATATTTCATGTGTAAAATTGCATGGTTGCAATTTTTTGATGAGCTAAAATATACTTTAAAAAAAAGTTGGCGAAATCGTGATTTTTCGAGAGCCTAAAGAAAATATAAAACAATGCTAATTGGCTTTTCTTTAAAAGAAACCTCTCAAATATAAAAATGACCTTCAAAAATCAAATTCAAACATAAACAAAACCTCATAATCGCAATCGCAAGGTTAGTCTGTTGGAATTATTTGTCGCCGTTCTGCTGCCGCAAAATTTTGGTGACCACGATTCTAGGATTCTTATTTACAGTGAAAAGTCGCCTGAATGAGTTAAATTCAAATAAAAATGCACTTAATTTTTATAAACATCCTAACCAGAAGTGCAAAAAGTAATTAATAATTTAGTGAATGGTATGTAGAATGCTAGAAAAATCATATATAGAATCAAAATCGACCACAATAATTAAAAATTAAACCCTTAACTTCAAATAAATGAGAATCAGAAAACTTGCGATCATGCAACAATTTTCACGAAACGTAAACAAACAGAAAGTTAAGCTAGATCAAAATAGTTAATCCTGTTCGCTGAACTCGATTAACTTAATCCAGTTCAGAACTCGATTAACTGCCCAGCTCATGACGTTTCACTTAGGCTCCGCCCTTGATCCAGATTAAGTTCGCTAGTGGAAACGGGGTATTACAAATAAACAGAACTAAGAATGCCAAAAAATAAATAAAAGAAACAGCTAGTTAAACAATTCAGCGCCAAATGTGGTAAACCGAACACTTGGCCATGATTTTAGTCACGTGACCACTCAAACCGAATCTACCAATGAATGCTCGGATTTGGTTTGATCTGGAGAATCTCGTCCTACTATCCATCGAATTTAGCCGATCCAGCGGCATAGTGGTTAAGGCATTGGCTTCTGGAGCTGCTAGGTCCGGGCTCGAATCCCGTTCAGGCATGGATATTTGTGTTTGTCGAGTATATGCGGAGTACGTGCTCGTAAAATCTGTTGGGTCCGAAAGTCCTGTGGGCGGTCATTGCGCAGTTTCCCATGGGAACAGGTCCCTGGAGAAAATTTCCCTCCCCTTCAGGGACTTGTCTAAATTGCGGAGGTGGCGACAGATGGCTACATCTGTCATATGTTTTTGTGTGTGTCTTGTGTTGTCCTACTTGACGATGTTTATAAGCGGGTCCTTGCGACCAAGCGCACAAGCCTGAAAATATATGTCTACCAACCAACCATCGAATTTAATTTTTTTTTGTCAGAAATTTGTGACCTCAGAGATCCAACATTCATACTTTTTGTACGCCCGTCCAGACGGACATCTGTCTTCTGTTTCTCGGCGAATTTCCCATTGAATTATTTATGAATGATGAAAATTGTTTTAAAAAGTTTTAATCACGACTGCATGCTGTGTGCGATTTTTTTTTCTAATTTGTATAAATCGTGTGTAGAATCGGTCTAGGTGGCTGTTACTGTTACAAACCTAATTGTTTTCCGATTAGTTCTCTCGGAACATTTTGTTTTTCCTTTATTCTTTTATTGATTGAGAAAAAAAACCGATATACTCTCAAAAGTCAAAACGATCTATTTTAAAATAAATTAACAAATTATTTTATATCAATTAATTAAATTTAAATTCGTTATACAATAAAAATTTTAATTTGTTATAAGTTTCCATTTATGTTCGACTTTAAATTTTATCTAATTTTTATTGTTACATTTTTAAATCTAAAGGGGTAAATCTAAATAAAAAAATAAGAAACAGATTTCAGACGAAAAAATTCAAACTGTGCGTATTTGGTTTTCACTTGCATTCAAAATTATTGTTTATGCAATAGAATTACGTGTAACTCCTCATACAGTTCTATAACGTTTTTCACACATAAATCTTGGTCAATATTTAAAAAAAGAAGTCTTTGAAGTAAATAGACGGTGCTAGGAATAAGGATTGTGAATAGCACAGTCGCTCGAAATGAATTACGGGGGAAGGGGCGCGCTGGACCGGGGGTCTCCAAAGCAAAGTGCATCAGTGTTAATCATATGGAGAAAAAAGCCAATATATTCCTCTATAATATATATATTTTTTAATTCTGGCAGCTTGAAATTAAAAAATTGCCACTCATTTAAAGTAGAGAGGATAAACTGTCCTAAGGTACAATATGATGTTGTACCTTGGGACATACTTTATAATTCAGTCAATAGTCATACACTTGGACTAATTTGTGTCAGGAAACTAACTTTATTGTTTTTTCAATTAAATAAACAAATAAAACTTCATAATTCAAGAACAATTTAAATTATACAGCAAAATTGCAAGTACAAATTATTTAACATTATATGATGATACAATATGCTTTACTGTCCCAAGGTACAACACACTACATGGTTTAAATAAAAGCAAGATAGTGGCCAATCTAAATGCATTATCATTATTTTCTCATAACCAAAATATTTTAAAATCTTCTCTTTTATAAAGAAAATAAAATGAAGTTGACTTTTTGTAAAAGTACAAGGATAAAAAATTATATTAGAATGAGAAAAATATTTACTTTGGAGTAATGAAATATTATTTTTTTTTACCAATTCATCAATTCAATGATGCTTGTGTTAAATTTTATTTTGATTGGTTTGGTTTGAATTATCGTCGCACTGGAGCTACACGAGGGCTATAAATTTTATTTTGAAGATCTCTGTTGGTTAAGGCTACTATTAGAAATAAACAAAGTATGAATATTGCCAATAGATTCTTAGAAATTGTCAGTGGTTTAAGGTACAAGCGTCCCAAGGTACAACACTCTCCCCTATACTACACGTGTTCCTTATTCGACAGCAACGCGATAGTCAGCTGCACTACTACCACGCCGTCTTTGTTGGGTTTACTGCTCAAGTTCCCTCTTTCAGAAGCAACGCGATATAGCGCAGCACTACCGACCGTAAGTAAATCCATCTAATTTTAGAGACAGAGGAGAGGTCAACTAGAGGATCCCCAGAATTGACTTGTCACCCCCAGAGGTATTGATTTGGTATGAGAACTTGGAGGACTTTGTGTGACCACGACGGATTTAACGCGCACCAGTCACCATTAGCGTACACGGCGATCTCCTCCAGCTGAATACAAGCGCCGACCCAGCAACCATCAGAATTGTGAGCACCGCCGAGGACAGAACCCACAATCCTTCCGATGCGAGCAGGACGCTTCACACGACTGAGCTACAGCGGTTCTTAATATAAGTACTAATTCAAGAGAAAGGAAAACAAGACCTCTGAGCTATAGCCAGATCCTCCGCGAAACAACCCCATTACTTTTTACCATTTATTTTCTTTTTAAATGTAAACAAACTAGTTGAAAAAGGTGATTCCCCCTAGCGCGCGCTTGGTTAACTGCGTTACATTTTTTTTGTCTTTTTTTTTGCATTGTTTTTTTTTCCTTGAGGTGCCTTTCTTATTTTTATATTTGCCGCAATCCTTATGCATCACGGTCAAACCGATTGTTGCATTTTTTTTTTTTTTTTTTGCAATCAACACGCAAACCTGGCACACGCTCGGGGTTCACACCCAATACACTACTAACCACCTTACCATTATATAGTCTGATAAAAAAATTCAGTTATTTTAGTGGTATTAACAAAAGTAAATATTATAAACTGTTTCCCCAATCACACATTATTAAAACCACAGACTGTCATTGTGGACAGACATTCCCAATCGAAATATTTTTTTCCCCAGTGACGAACGGTCGAACTAAATTTCTACGCCACTGGACGCAGTGTAAGCAACAATCCTAGCAACCTCCGGAGATGCGCTCCCGTAGAAACGATGCGCGCGACTTTTGAAAACAATTCGAAGGAAGGCGAAATTTATCCCGGATTCTACCTTACCTTATCTGATTATTGTAGTGTGTGGTATTTAGTGTGCAGAAGCTCCTCTTGGAGGAGGATGTGATAAATGTAGCTGACTTACAGGTCCCGATCTCCCCACTTTTTGAAATTGGTTCGAATATTTTTTTAAAAAAAATTTCAATAAATCTACACAAAATATTCGAAGCAATTTCAAAAAGTGGGAAGATATAGAGACCTGTAAATTATCTACATTTATTATAGAAAAAAAAACCGTTTGTAAAAGTATTCAATACAGCCGGAGAAATGTGGCAGAGAAAATAGTTTTTTTCGCTTTGGATTAACACTGAGGCACTTGAGTTTGGATTGTATTGGATTGGATTGACTGACATATATTTTCAGGCTTGTGTGCTTGGTCGCAAGGACCCGCTTATAAACCATCGTCAAGTAGGACAACACAAGACACACTTGAGTTTGGAGACCCATGGTCCAGCGCACCCATTACCCCTCAAGGCGTCATTCCACTTGAAATAACTTTTAGGTTCACTTCTCGCCTTAGTAATCCTATAAAAGGATCATGAAAAAAAAAGTTCCACGAATAAATAACGACATGAGGCATTTTGTATCAACCCCAAATCTCTGCAGTTGCGGCGGTAGGAGCCACCTTCTACACCGAGCCGAAGAGTCCATTTCTTCCTCATGCAAAACGGAGGGCAGAACCAGAGGGTGGCACCAAACCTGGCACACGCTCGGGGTTCACACCCAATACACTACTAACCACCTTACCATTATATAGTCTGATAAAAAAATTCAGTTATTTTAGTGGTATTAACAAAAGTAAAAATTATAAACTGTTTCCCCAATCACACATTATTAAAACCACAGACTGTCATTGTGGACAGACATTCCCAATCGGAATATTTTTTTCCCCAGTGACGAACGGTCGAACAAATGGTATTTAGTGTGCAGAAGCTCCTCTTGGAGGAGGATGTGATAAATGTAGCTGACTTACAGGTCCCGATCTCCCCACTTTTTGAAATTGGTTCGAATATTTTTTAAAAAAAAATTTCAATAAATCTACACAAAATATTCGAAGCAATTTCAAAAAGTGGGAAGATATAGAGACCTGTAAATTATCTACATTTATTATAGAAAAAAAAACCGTTTGTAAAAGTATTCAATACAGCCGGAGAAATGTGGCAGAGAAAATAGTTTTTTTCGCTTTGGATTAACACTGAGGCACTTGAGTTTGGATTGTATTGGATTGGATTGACTGACATATATTTTCAGGCTTGTGTGCTTGGTCGCAAGGACCCGCTTATAAACCATCGTCAAGTAGGACAACACAAGACACACTTGAGTTTGGAGACCCATGGTCCAGCGCACCCATTACCCCTCAAGGCGTCATTCCACTTGAAATAACTTTTAGGTTCACTTCTCGCCTTAGTAATCCTATAAAAGGATCATGAAAAAAAAAGTTCCACGAATAAATAACGACATGAGGCATTTTGTATCAACCCCAAATCTCTGCAGTTGCGGCGGTAGGAGCCACCTTCTACACCGAGCCGAAGAGTCCATTTCTTCCTCATGCAAAACGGAGGGCAGAACCAGAGGGTGGCACCAAACCTGGCACACGCTCGGGGTTCACACCCAATACACTACTAACCACCTTACCATTATATAGTCTGATAAAAAAATTCAGTTATTTTAGTGGTATTAACAAAAGTAAAAATTATAAACTGTTTCCCCAATCACACATTATTAAAACCACAGACTGTCATTGTGGACAGACATTCCCAATCGGAATATTTTTTTCCCCAGTGACGAACGGTCGAACAAATGGTATTTAGTGTGCAGAAGCTCCTCTTGGAGGAGGATGTGATAAATGTAGCTGACTTACAGGTCCCGATCTCCCCACTTTTTGAAATTGGTTCGAATATTTTTTAAAAAAAAATTTCAATAAATCTACACAAAATATTCGAAGCAATTTCAAAAAGTGGGAAGATATAGAGACCTGTAAATTATCTACATTTATTATAGAAAAAAAAAACCGTTTGTAAAAGTATTCAATACAGCCGGAGAAATGTGGCAGAGAAAAATAGTTTTTTTCGCTTTGGATTAACACTGAGGCACTTGAGTTTGGATTGTATTGGATTGGATTGACTGACATATATTTTCAGGCTTGTGTGCTTGGTCGCAAGGACCCGCTTATAAACCATCGTCAAGTAGGACAACACAAGACACACTTGAGTTTGGAGACCCATGGTCCAGCGCACCCATTACCCCTCAAGGCGTCATTCCACTTGAAATAACTTTTAGGTTCACTTCTCGCCTTAGTAAACCTATAAAAGGATCATGAAAAAAAAAGTTCCACGAATAAATAACGACATGAGGCATTTTGTATCAACCCCAAATCTCTGCAGTTGCGGCGGTAGGAGCCACCTTCTACACCGAGCCGAAGAGTCCATTTCTTCCTCATGCAAAACGGAGGGCAGAACCAGAGGGTGGCACCACTAACACGCTTCAGTCAAGTCTACAGGGTGGTTATAAAATAACGCTAGCTAATCGGAGTGGTCTGTAGCTTGAATTAATAGTCCAAATGCATCACAAATTGAGACACTTACTAATCAAGAAGGGAGGAAAAGAATGAAATCATAAAAAAGATAGAATCTTAAAAAATAATCATAAAAAACAAACTCGTCTCTTGACCAGGGTTCTAAATTACGAGGCGTCGTCAATTATGGCCTTATGGCTATTTACGGCCAACACATCCAATTAAGCCTCGTTATTTAGAACCCTGGTCAAGTGACGAGGTTTTTTTTATGATTCCATTCTTGTCCCTCGTCTTGAATAGTAAGTGTCTCAAACTTTTTTGCATTTGGATTATTCATTAAAGCTACATACCACTCCGAATAGCGAGCTATTTTATAACCACCCTGTACTTCGTGAGTTCCTCATTCGAGTATACTACACCCGTGTTCCTTATTCGACAGCAACGCGATAGTCAGCCTGCACTAACTACCTACGCCCGTCTGTTGGGGGTTTACTGCTCGCAGTTCCCTCGTCAAAGCAAGCAACGCGATAATAGCGCAGCACTCACGACCGTAACCGTAAGTAAAGCCTTCTAATGGTTTAGAGACAGAGGCCAAGCTAGAGGATCCCCATGAATTGACTTGTCCACCCCAACCCAGAGGTATGATTTGGGTATGAGAAACTTGTGAGGACTTTGAGTGACCACGGACGGATTTAACGCGCACCAGCCATCACCGATTAGCTACACGGCGGCTCCTCCAGCTGAATACAAGCGCGCGACCCAGCAACCATCAGAATTGGTGAGCACCGCCGAGGACAGAACCCACATCCATTCCGAGTCCGAGCAGGACGCTCCACACACACTGAGCTACATCGGGTTTCTTAATAAAAGTACCAATTTCGAAGAAGAAAGGAAAAAAGACCTTCGGACGAGCTATAGCCAGATCCTTCCGTGAACTACCCAACCCAGTACTTTTTTAACCATTTATTTTCGTTTTAAATGTAAACAAACTAGTTGAAAAAAGGTGACCCCCCCAGCGCGCAAACTTTGGTTAACTGCGTTTACATTTTTTTTGTCTTTTGTTTTCCATTGTTTTTTTTTTTTTTTTTTTTCCCTTGAAAAATCTGCTCTTAATTTTTATATTTGCCGCTAATCCTTATGCATCACGTCAACCGTACCGATTGTTTGCATTTTTTTTTTTGCAATCAACACGCAAACCTGGCACACCGCACGGGTTTCCACACCCCAATACACTACTAACCACCCCCCCACATACTGACAAAGAATCTTAAACAACTGCGCATTTACGTAGGTGAATGAGGCGAAAAGTCCTCCACCAACCCCCCTGACCGTAGTAAACAAATTAATCTGGTAGGGGTTGCGCTTACAAGTGTAGTCCGTTTCTTGGCTGCCTATTTTTAGCTCTTTAGGAGCTTTTAAACAGTAGCTAATAACAGCCTTCGTAGATTTGAAAACCTGGGTCCATACTAGTTTTTGCCTGGTTTGAAACATTTTTAACTGCTTATTTTTAACATTATCAAACCCCAAAAGCGGATTTTAGCACAGTCTATAAATGTCCTCGTAGCCTCGTGTAATTGTTCGCTTTTACTTAGTGGACCTTGCTGGCACTTGACCCAGGGGTTTCTAAATTACGAGGCGGCATTTGACTGTGTTAAAGCTTCAAAAGAAGGGCTAGAAAATAGGCAGCCAGAAACATTCGTAATGGGGCTTGTTTGTTTACGTGATCTGGCAACAGCTGACGCGGTCTAGTATTGCACTTTTCCTCGAAGCCATTTTTTTTTTTTTTTTCTACGAGAATTGATTTTCTAAAGAATAATTTAATTTAGTTGTTATTATTTTAAAAGTTAACAACTTCTTAGCTTGTGACTGTTGGTTGTTTTAAATAATTTTAACAATGAATAACTTGCATCAAAAAGCGAAGTTAGAATAATTGGTTTAAATATATAACAACTATAATTATTCTTAGATAATATCTATTTGGGAATACCAAAGAAAAAGGAGGGGGGGGGGGGGGGGGGAAGCAAGATAAGAAGGCAAAAGTAATTCGAGAAAAATGAAAACAAGACTGTGAGCGTGTTGCTAGTTCCCACGTGAAACAAGCCTTGTTATTTAATTTAAAAAAAAAAGAGTGAATATATTATTTTAGGTATATTTACTGAATATATGATAACTACTTGTTATAATATTTTCTATATGAATAAAGAAAAATATTTTAAAATTTTAAGTAAATATGCCAAACAAAAAATTATCCACAAAACAATAAAAAAAGAATTTTACAACCTTTAATTTACAATTCCAAATTTTACATCTTTAAAAGGTTTTTTTATGTATTGAAAATTATAAAGATATCAATTATTGTCAGTCATGCATAAATATATAAATAAATAGTCACTAGTAAATATATAATATATAATATATAAAATATATAAATTATATATTTTCTAGATATATATATATACTATATTATATATATATTAAAAATAATATAATATATATATAATATATATATATATGATACTATATATATATATATATTATATATAAATATATATATATATCCGATATAATCATTTCATATTATAGATATATAATATATATCATTTCATTTCAATATAAATTAATATATAAATGTATATATCATTTCATTTATATATAATGTAAATCTTTCATATATATATATTATAATAAACATTTCATATAGCATTTCATATAAAATATATACTTAATATATATCATGATATATATAAATGCCACGTATTAGCATTTCATTTCAATTTAAACTTTCAAAATATATTAAATATGTTTTTCAGCAAAAGGAATTAGCAAAAATAACCGCAATCTCAAAATAATAAGTATGGTAGATAAATTTGCAATTATTTATCGAAGTTTTAAAGTTAATATAAGCATTTACATTTTTGAATTCGGGTGTTTACAAGTTTGAAATTCTTAAATATAGTAGTTTTTCCTTCAATGGCTTTTTCCTTGTTGACAAAAACATTAAATTTTACCTTTGCATTATTATTCTATAACACAGCCAATTATAGTTTGTATAAATATAAGAACATAAAGAACTAGAAATAATGTTATACAAATAAAGTTGTCTGAATTATAAAATGGTTTTTTATTTTCTCAAATAAATTAAGAGTTCGCTTCTAGAGGCAAGTAAAATATAACTCAATTTCTCCTAAATAATCCAATGATTAGGGGGGGGGGGATCGTGAATGAATTTACAGTCTACAAGGTTCTTTACGGAAAAAGGCATAATTTTCTGATCCTAGATGTACAAAAACATTGTTGTTAATCAATTAGTAAGATGTATTGCGGGCACTGTTTGTAATCAGCAAACCTTATACAATGAAGAAAACAAATGCAAAATATTTAGATATTTTTAAAATAAAGGAGATATATTTTAAAAAAATAATAACCATAATAAAAAAAAATAACTACCCATCCAAAAAACAGTCCAAACTAAAAAACATGTTAACAACATCTCAATTCTAGAATAACATCATAAAAACCAAAATATCATTTTAAGTATTTTTTAATATTCAGCTTAAGTAATTTAAAGCAAAATTGTATCGTAGGTACCTACACTGTATGCTAAATTTTTGTACTCAGAGTAGTAATATATTTAAAAATAAACAATATAATAGGGAGAGTCCATGCAAGTAATTTTGTACAATTCAAGGAATAATATGCGAAGGTAGATGCACTTGCGTAGGTGATTCCAACAAATCAGGTGTTAATTTGGCCCTTTGAATGGAGATGGAGGTTTTATGAATGAGTTTTTTCCACAGCAAGATAAGCTCAACTAATTTTCTTCATCCTATGAAGAAAAAGCTTTTTTATAGACACAACACGATCAGAAATTGAATAAAAATCCATCAAAATTTTTAAAATGCTCTAAAGCCGAAGCAAGTTAATTACAATATTGTATTGTTAGACCTTAAATTTTAATAGCCAATATTATCAGGAGGAGGAATATATTACATATTTAGTGAAATGAAATAGTAAGTTTTTGAGGATCAAAAAGTGCTTAATTATATGGAATATATCCAGCTCTAACTATACAGCTAAACAAGATCTTAAAAAAAAAAAAATTAAAGAATAATTAGGTACTGAAAAACAGGTAAACATTTGACATAAATTTAAAAAGTAACACAATTTAATGAAATTATCTGAATGAGTTATTTATCTCTAATGGAAAGTTTTTGGAAACTGTAATAATATCTTGCCTAAAAAATTTATTATTTTGGGAGTAAAAATTCCTACAAATCGAGGTGTAACTGGTTCATTTCCTATAGATGTCTGAAGGGATCATATAGGGAGCACCTGAGGTAGGCACCCAACACAACCAATATATGCATCTTTTTTTATCATATTTAAATGTGCCACTCCCTCCTACACCGTTACATTCAATGAACATTTTAAGCTTGCACGGGCCGTTTGGTTAGGTCATCAGTTTGTGGTTAATTGTTTAAAAACATAGTTTTGTAAAAACTAACAACAATAATATTTTAACTCACATATATCTTAACCTTTATTTAATAAAGTTACACTGAAAAGCAAAAGGGTGGACAACTCATTTAATAGTTTAATGAAAGTTTAAATTATTTTAAATACAAAAATAAATTACCGACGAAACTAAAATAAAAACAACAGAATGCTTTAAGTATGTTAAGCCTACACATATCAATAATTTTCCAATACAAAAATGACCGAATCATTCTTAAGATGATCGAGCATTTAGCGCTAGATGAAAGAAAACTTAACAAGAAATAATTGAATAAAGTAAAATATTTTAACCACACTTACCTATCAATATCCTGGAACATAAAAAATTTCATTAAATAAATAAAAAATATGTGATTTTGACGACGAAAAGAACGCAACAAAAAAATATTTTTCTCCAGGCCTCCTCTCGAGTCGGCAATTTTCTTCTTCTCCGCCATCCATTTCAAAAGTAGCGCGCAAGCGCGCATTCATTTATCCAAGTTGAGCATAATTAGTACAAGTTGCGCGCGCACCTTGGAGTCGCGCGCAGTTTTAACCATGACGTCATCATTAGTTCGAAATTATCCGCTGGATGGCTGTGACGTCACTCTCTCATCAAAAAAAATTCCGATTGGAAGTGTCTGTCTGTTTACGATTATTGTCTGTGAACCACCCTACCATTATATAGTTTGATAAAAAATTCAACTATTATAGTGGTATTAACAAAAGTAAATATTATAAACTGTTTCCCCAATCACACATTATTAAAACCACAGACTGTCATTGTGAACAGATCGATTCCTGTCCCAATCCCAAACGGAATATTTTTTTCCCCCCCAGTGACAACGGAGGTATCGAACTAAATTTCTACGCCACTGGACGCAGTGTAAGCAACAATCCTAGCAACCTCCGGAGATGCGCGCCCGTAGAAACGATGCGCGCGACTTTTGAAAACAATTCGAAGGAAGGAGAAATTTATCCCGGATTCTACCTTACCTTATCTGATTATTGTAGTGTGTGGTATTTAGTGTGCAAAAGCTCCTCTTGGAGGAGCTTGGAGGAGGATGTGATAAATGTAGAGGAATTACAGGTCCCGATCTTCCCACTTTTTGAAATTGGTTCGAATATTTTTTTTTTAAAAAATTCAATAAATCTACACAAAATATTCAATAAAACTACAAAAAACAAACAATTAAAATAGCTATGAAAATATGAACGATAATTGTTTAACAAATGCAATAGTTATTTATATTAAATGATTTGATCAAATTGTTACATAGGTTTTTGTACTATAAACATATAAATCATCCAGCGTGAAGAGAAAGAAAAAAAAAATCGCTATGAAAATAGATACTAAAATTATTTAGCAGATGCCAATAGTCTTTATACTAAATTTGAATAATTAGATCGAGCTATTATACAAATACAGATAATAATTCAATATACAAGTAAGTCAACGTGAAAATAACAGAACAATAAGAACAAGGGGAAAAATACCTAAAGTGGCTTTGGAAACAATATGCTAAAATTATTTATTTGACAAATGCCAATAGTCTTTATACTAAATTTAAATATTTCGAAAAAATTATTATACAAATAATTAAATAATAGGTGGGTTGGTTCATGTATTTGCTGGTTTGTGTGCTTGATCAGAGACTCGCGTATAAGGACAATTTTACCTTTATAATTTTTTTTATTATGTCCCTTGGGCATAACTTTTGAAAAAATTAATATTTCTTTTAAATTTTTCTTATTATACTATTAGACTGGTCCTTATACAATTGAATCGGTGAGTGCAGAAACCACTTCAGCAAAAAAAAAAAAATCCGAAAACTCGTTTTCAATGAAAATAAGCGTATAAAGGCAAGATGCGTGTTTGGTACAGAAACTACGTTAGTCTGTTGAGTAGTTCCGTAAATACAGGACGTTTATTTCGAGTGTTTAGTGCAGAAATAGAGGAGGAGTTACTACGTTTTTTCTCCCTCCTGAAAAATTTGTAATTTGTGACTGACGTTGTTTCTGCACACACCGATTCAATTGCAAAACAGAATTTCAAAAAAAAAGCAAAAAATTTTAATAAAAAAAAGGTTACAAAGCGATACAGAAAATTCCTTACACCTTTGTATGTCCCGAATGTCATATTTTTAGTTTAGTGCTTAAACTAACACATTTTTTAGCTAAAAATTACATTCATTTGAATTTTAAACTGAACTAATTCTATAACTTAACAAATTCCTTCCATAAAATTTTGGCTTTTAATATTTATAATATGCATTTCCCTTACAAACAAAGACTTATACCTAAATTCTCAGCTCAATTTTAATTAGAAATTATTTTTTAAAAAATTTCAAGTCAAAATTTTAAAAAAATTATTAAATTTTTTAGTAAAAAGTTCTTAAAAATAATTTTTAATAAATATTGAGCTTAGAATTTAGGTATAAGTCTTTGTTTGTACATATTTGTACAATATAAAGTCATTTTCTTGGTCATGTCTTCAATTTTGACTTCAAAATTTCACAATGTGTTCAAATGCATGGTTTTATGTTTTTTATCATTTATTTTAGTTTTGGCTAAAGTTTCATAAATTTTAAAATTTGTTTTATAATAAATAAATCTTATAGAATTGCATATAAAAAAATAATACTTATATATTGAGTAGTTAAAAAATTACATGAAATATCAAACTATGCTTTGTAGTACCTTCTTTGCACATTTTTAAGACTCCTATGACCCCTTAATAAAAGTACTAATTCAAGAGAAAGGAAAACAAGACCTCGGAGCTATAGCCAGATCCTCCGTGAAACAACCCCATTATTTTTTACCATTTATTTTCTTTTTAAATGTAAACAAAACTAGTTGAAAAAGGTGATCCCCCCAGCGCGCACTCGGTTAACTGCGTTTCATTTTTTTTGTCTTTTGTTTTCCATTGTTTTTTTCCTTAAGCTGTCTTTCTTATTTTTATATTTGCCGCAATCCTTATGCATCACGGTCAAACCGATTGTTGCATTTTTTTTGCAATCAACACGCAAACCTGGCACACGCTCGGGGTTCACACCCAATACAGTACTAACCACCTTACCATTATATAGTCTGATAAGAAATTCAACTATTTTAGTGGTATTAACAAAAGTAAATATTATAAACTGTTTCCACAATCACACATTATTAAATCCACAGATTATCATTGTGAATACACATTCCCAATCGGAATATTTTTTCCCCCAGTGAGGAACGGTCGAACTAAATTTCCAACAATCCTAGCAACCTCCGGAGATGCGCGCGCAATTTAGAGTGTTTTGGCACCGAATCAGTGCACCGGCATCAAACTCGTAGAAACGATGCGCGCGACTTTTGAAAACTACATTGATGATTCAGGTTCTGACGTCATAAGTTTTTGAATGGGTTATCGACTTATCGTAAATGATATTTATCACAGACGTGAAATGTTACCGTCTGAATGTATGGTTGTATTTTTGGCTGCTTATCGCTTTTAAACTTTTTTTTAGTAACCTGACGGTAGCCTCAGTTGCCAATCACAAGTTAGCATAGGGTTGTCTTTATTTCTCCGTATAGATGTAGGGTTGTAGTCTTTGGCTGTTTATTACCTTTACACAATTTTTTTAATGAAAGTTATTATCATCATCTGCAGTTGCAGTTAAAAATAAATGAAGGTGGTATTTGGATTATTTGTACTTAAGACAAATTATAAGTAAATTTTAAGGAAAGTAAAAAGAAAACTAATATTAAAATTATTTTCGAAAGGAAATACCGAATTAAATCACTTTCAGGAGCATATTCAATCTCCGATGAAAAGAAGTATATAACAAATTTTATAGATGTTTTGCGAACTCAGAAGAAAATCTTTGACATGTTATCCGACAAAAAACCACTTACTCAGTGAAAGTTTAAATTCATATATTTTTTTTTTTATGTTTGTCATTAATGTCGGGAATGAGTGGATGGGCAGTGGGCATCCACCCGTAGAACGTAGTTGGTTCAAGCGTCTGTCGATTTCTATTTAAATAGGATAGGGTTGATACGTACATGGGCAACTCTACCATTATTTTTAATTTTTGCCCCTTGGACATAACTTTTGAAAAAAAAATTCTTTTCAATTTTTTCTAATTATACTTATAGAATGGCCCTTTTATAATTGCAAAATGGAATTTTAAAGCAAAGAAACTCCAAAAATTTTTAGGACACAAAACAATACAGAAAATTCCTTACCGTCACATGTCCCGAATGTCAAATTTTTTTGTTTAGTGCTCAAACTAACACACTTTTGAGCTAAAAATTACATTAATTTGGATTTTAAATTGAACTAATACTATATCTTTACAAATTCCTTCCATAAAATTTTGGCTTTTAATTTTTATAATGTATATTTCTCTTCTCCTAACTTTGGCTCTGGGTTTTGGCACACTCACTGACTTCACTGCCAAAGTGGTGAAGAGAGGCCTTGGATGGAACTACAGGGATTCTTCAATCATGAAAATTGTATTGCAGAAAATTCACATTTCAATTTCAGTTAGTAGCCGCATTCTTTTGCTACACTTCACTAATAAGCCCAAAAGTTAAAAAAAAATAATAAAAAAACCCCAGTAAAATGAGCTGCGAGGCTTTATATGGCTTTCCCCTACAGTCGCCCAGGGTTACGGTTCATTTTTGCTTGATAATTGAAATTTTTTCACTAAATATGTTTTAGTGTAGTATAAGAAGTAAAAGAAAATTATTGAACTGGAGTTAGTTTCAACACAAAAAATACCGGAAAACATCGCGATTTTCATTACCGTCCATTCCTATTCCTCCGTTCCTTACCATCGCATTGATCTAGGGATGGAAAACCGAAACCACTTTTAAGACTAACCGGTTTGTGCGTGACTTCTGTTTCATTTAAAATTAGTTATTTTCATAAGGCCAGTTTAAGCCGATTCTTTTGATACCATTTTTTTAAAAATACCATCCCTAATTTTTTTTTTAAATTTCAAATGCGCCTTTGAAATGAACTTTTTTTGTAACTCTAGAATCCTTATAAACCTTTTTACAAACATTCAAAGTGATTTTGAAAAAATAAATTTCACTAGTTTTTTATACCTGAAATTAAAAAATATGGTAGAACTGCCCACGTATATATTCCGGCTTGTGTGCTTGATCAGAGACCCGCTTATAAGCTTTCTTTCGTGGCGTTTATTTCGAGAGTACTATGAATTAAAAAAAATTATTCTGACAATTAAATTATTCTTCAATTAAACTGACTAGTGGATATGAGATCAAATTGGTATTATTAAGTTTTCATATAAAAACAATCCCCGTTATTTAAAGTTCATCCGTGCAATGCCAGTTTTTTAAAGCTAGGATAGATTTATAGATTTCAGTACAATAAATTAGAACGTAGAGAAAAACCCTAAGAGAACAAAGAAAAAACAATTAAAATCGCTATGAAAATATGAACTATAATAGTTTAACAGATGCAATAGTTATTTATATTAAATGATTTGATCAAATTATTACACAGATTTTTGTACTATAAACGAATAAATAATACAGCGTGAAGAGAAAGAAAAAAAAAATTCGCTATGAAAATAGATACTAAAATTATTTAGCAGATGCCAATAGTCTTCATACTAAATTTGAATAATTAGATCAAGCTATTATACAAATATAGATTATAATTCAATATACAAATAAGTCAACGTGAAAATAACAGAACAATAAGAACAAGGGGGAAAATACCTAAAGTGGCTTTGGAAACAATATACTATAATTATTTATTTGACAAATGCCAATAATCTTTATACTAAATTTAAATATTTCGATAAAATTATTATACAAATAATTGAGGGGACGCATTACCCAAAATATTATTTCTAGAAATAATAACATAAACTTGTAAATTATATTGGTTTTGTATAATGTTCACTCTAAATAAAAAATTTCTAGCAATAAAAATGAATATTTACAAGTAGTTTTTCATTTATTCAAAAAAAAGTCAAAATTTTGAACTTTTTTTAAACCCTACTCCTCCTTCAATTTTAAGAACAACTTCACCAAACTTTTATGGTTTCTTTTTAGTACTATTTGTTCAAGAACTGTGCATGGGTTTTAAAATGTGAGTGACAGTTAAAATGTAATATGCATTTACAGTGAAAATCAAAAAAAAAAAACAAAAAAAAAAAAAAACACAAAAATACAAATTATTAAAAACAACATTTTTTTTAAAAAAATAACTATACATAGAAGACCTTATTCCATGCACAATTTTGTGCATAATATGTGTAAGAACACAGGTAAAAAATTTCAAAATTCTAACTTAATTAGCAAAAAAGCCTTAGGGATTTATTAAACACAAGAATTGAAAAAAGTGAAACAGAGAAAAAAAAAAGGTTGAAAGCAGACGAAATAAGTATTCAAACGTATAGGAATGACTCCAGAAAATATTTAATAACTTTTTTCTACACAAGATATCATTATGAAACTTTCAGTAAATGTTTAGAAAAATATTGTAAATAATGAAAAGTAAAAACTGAAAAATCGACATTTTGACCAATTTTTGGTTAATGCGTCCTCTTAAATAATAGGTGGGTTGGTTCAAGTATTTGCTGGTTCGTGTGCTTGATCGGAGACTCGCGTATAAGGGCAATTTTACCTTTTTTTTTATGTCCCTTGGGCATAATTTTTGAAAAGATTAATATTTCTTAAAAAAAATTTCTTATTATACTATTAGACTGGTCCTTATACAATTGCAAAACGGAATTTCAAAAAAAAAAAAAAGCAAAATTCTTTTTTAAAAAATGTTACAAAGCAATACAGAAAATTCCTTACACTGTATGTCCCGAATGTCACATTTTTAGTTTAGTGCTTAAACTAACAAATTTTTGACCTAAATATTCCATTCATTTGAATTTTAAACTGAACTAATACCATAACTTAACAAATTCCTTCCATAAAATTTTGGCTTTTAATGTTTATAATATGCATTTCCCTTCTCCTAACTTTGTCCCAGTTTTAGCACAATCTCTGACCTCAATGCTAAAAGTGGTGAAGAGGGCACATCATGAAAACTGTACTACAGAAAACTACTATTTATTTCAGTTAGAAGCGGCATTTTTTTGCTATACTTTATCAATTAGCTCAAAAGTTAAAAAAAAAAAACTAAAATGAGCTGCGAGGCTCGAATTGCTTTCCTACTTACAGTCACCCAGGGTAAAGGTTAATTTTTGCTTGATAATTTAAATTTGTTTAAGTGATGTACAAGAAGTAAAAAAAATATTTTTTTATTAAACTGGATTTAGTTTCAACACTAAAAAGACCGGAAAACAGCTCGAATAACAGTGCAGACAGTAGACGAAAGTTTTGATTTGGAATGATGAGCCGGCAGCTTCACTGCCGGCAGCACAATTTGGCGGTATTTGATGTTGGCTACATTTCTCTGTTGGCGAAAAAAAAACACTGTTTGTAAACAAACTGGACGAAACCAGACGGCAGCCGAGACACTTTGCATTTTAATATTAAAAGAAAACTAAAAAAGGTATTTATACTTATCTTTAACATTTTATTTTGTTAATTTATTTATTTTTTAGAATTATTTATGCATACACTTCAGTGACACAAAAAAATATTTTGCAAATGTTCGTCTTATAGTGAGTTTTTGTATGAAATGTTTGCCATGAATCAATTTATTGTTCCACTTTAAAGTTTTAACTTTAAAAGCAAGATATTTTGTGCACACTGCCTTTACTCACTGACTTCAAAGGGCATTAACAGAGTGGAACTGGGGAAAAATTTAAGCACATTTGTTCATTATGTATGGATTTTGCATTTTCGTTTTAGGTTACTTTCTTCATGTTGTTAAAAATGCAATGCATTACTATTGTTAACTTCGTGCATTCACAAGTCTTCTTAAATCTAATATAACCTATTCACTCCATAGGTACACATACATGGCCTTTTGTAGGTTTAATAATAATATGACAGTGCTTCTGTCGCCAAGGATTTGGTTGATTTCTAGAGGATGATAGATAAGATTTTGTGGTTATACAGCATTTTCTGACAAAATGCATTGTGGATAGGTGGTCCTGGTGTAGCACGCATGGGAATGTTGTTTCTTTCATCATTTCAAAGGAGTTTCAGTTTGTTCTGCGAGTAGGTTTGGCTATTGAATGTTATTATTAAGAGTGAAATGGAGATATGAGGCCGTATCTAAGCTGTTCCCTGTTTGCTCCAATTATCGAGGAGGTGCTCAAGCCAGTCTCCAGTATATACTCCATTGCCTCAGGTTGACGGGGAAAGATATCAATGATGAACCTCTTTTCGTTTTGGACATTTATCAGGACAGGGTTCCCACGGGTCCTTGAAAGTCCTTAAGAAGTCCTTGATTTCAATTTTCGTTTTCAAGCACCCCTTTATACTCCTTGATTTTAACCAAAAATCATTGAAAAGTCCTTAATTTTAGTTTTTGATTTCATGGACACTCTAAACAATCCTTGATTTTCATCAACAATCATCAAGAGTCCTTTATTTTTCTCTTCCGCGTTGGCACGCTAAGTTCAAATTACGGGAACTCATTTTCTAAAACATTGCCAATGCAGTGATAAATGGCGCGTCTAGCACTTCGGCAAACAAAACGTTATTAGACAGAGGAACCGGCTATATTTTCGCCAAATCCCTTTTTCCCCTGATATGGTTGCTATAACATCTTGGTTTGGTTGGCGATATTTCGAACAATGATAAAATAACAATACCTAAATATATGTTGTTTTAAAAAAATCGTGTTTATATTAGTTTTTTTTAAATTTTGTCTTATTTGTTAAAATTGGCATTATATAATTAAGGGTCCTTGAAATTTTTTTGGGGTCCTTGAAAAGTCCTTAAAAACCTTTTGATTTTTATTTTAGAAAAAGAGTGGGAACCCTGCAGGATCACACATACCAGGTAGAAATTTACTGTACGGTAACTATTGGCGAACTTTCCGAAATCGCGCCAAAAGTCTGTATTCTGGCGACTTTTGACGTCATGCACTCTTCACAACAATGATGTTTTCCGGCAACCCTATCTAACCATTATGCGTTTCGGTCAGGTCAGACAGGTTGCCACAAAAAACTATTTATCGCCAAATCGGAAAATCGCGCCAATAGTTACTGTACAGTAAAGGTGAACCCACATATCATGGTACTGGTCTAATATGGATCCAGGTATTTGTAAAAAAAATATTATGGATGGTGCGTATTTGAATTGAGAATTTTTAAAATTGCCCTGAAGGTGTTTTGAATTAAAACATAACCAAACAAAGTCGCCCGAGCCCAAAGAAACTGTCTGCATTAAATTGAAATCAAAATTGCCCGTTTTCTCAAATGAGTGTTAAGCCTTTCAATGGGGATTACATTACTGCCTTGAGTTTCGTTTCTTTTGTCATATCTGCCCTAGTTTATTTTTAACAGCTGATTCGGTGGAACTAGGGTTAGTGTATCAGTGTAATGAATCCCGACAGTGAAAGAGCATTTGACTTTGGCAGGTCGCCAAGTTGGGAAGCTTTTGAAGCGTGCTTAGCATTGAAATTTACCCATTGTAGAATTCACTTCACAACTTCTGTTTAAATTTGTTTCATAACACTTGCTTTTTTTAATTATAAAAAAAAAGGTTCAAGCTTTCCGAAAATACCAATACTGAAGCAGTTGTTTAATTATATTAAAAAAATTATCTATCAAGAGAGTCAAGCAGATTTCGAAGATATTGCAAAATACTTAGTTTTTTTCAGTTGGTAAGTTATGTTACATTTCTGATTTAAACAAAAGTTAGAATGGAATATTAATTACAAAAAACTGACAGAGCTTGTTAGTTTTATTCTTAACGCACCAAAAATTTGTATTTTTGCCTGTCAACACCTCAAATTCTAATAAATTGAATTTACTTGCAAAACATACTTCTAAATATATACTGTTGTTTCAAAAATCTGTTTTTTAAAAGAATACAGGAGTAGGAGTATTTTTAGGAGGAAAGAGGTTAATTATATTTCTAATTTATAGTTTCTTTGTCAGAAGTTTTCATAAACATAACTATTATTCACATTAAAGAATATCTAGTGAATTTGGGTGGATTAAAAATGGGAATGTAAACACACCAGTTGAAAAATATTAAATTAGGCTGAAAGTTTTGTTTAAGATATTTTGTATTGGTGGGTGTTCATTATAACCTATAAGTAATTTTTAAAAAGAGCAAGCAAGATAAACAGAAGGTATATCTTGGTTATTTTTCTAGGGTTTGATTTTCTTAACAGCACATAAAAACATAAAAGTCATAATATTGACCAGGCATTTCTGAAAATTATTTTTTAAGTTTTATTTTTTGTTATATGATGTTTTCTATTTTAATCTTACTTGCCATAGTTTTTCTAAAAATTAAATTTAAATAGTCAAATGTAATACAGTAGACGCCGCTTAATGTGATCACGGTTAATGTTATCAATCGTTTAATGTTATCAAAATCGCTTAGTCCCGTCCTCTTTATCAAAACACATTGAAAAATCATCGTTTATTGTAATCAAATGTTCGTTTAATGTGATCAGTTTATGTAAATTTCCCGAAAAAACCCTATATGAAAGCTGAGGATTTTGTAGCATGGTTGGAGATCGACGAGAAGTTTGTGACTTCTACTTCGTTAACTGATGAGGACATTTGCGAAGCAGTATGTGTCAAAGATCTAGCTTCGTCACAAGATTCTGATGCCAATGATGAACCCAAAAGTGCTATCGAGTACAAAATTCCGACGCCTGCTCAGATGAAGGAGGCACTTCGAATCTTACATCTAGGTGTGCAAAACAAAGCCGAAGCGGAAAACTTTCATAAACATTATGATTATGAGCGATTCGTAAATGACTTGCCTCGAAAGAAGGCTAAACAATCGGCAATTGATGATTTCTTTTTCTGTTCATAATTAACCTTTTGCATTTTGTATCGTTGTTTGCAGTTCATCATTAAATATGTACGTATACTCACTAGTAATTCTATTTCTTTAGTGTGCATTAATTTCTATTAAATACTATAGAGATTTACAGCAATAACTCCTAATTTAAAATAAAATTTTATTTTAATGTAATGTACCGTATATACTCGTGTATAACCCGAGAAATTTTGGTCAAATTTAGTGCCGTAAAAAACGGGGTCGACTTATACACGAGACATCAAATTTCCGGAAAAAAAAATCCCTGATCCTTAAACTAAAACTAAATTTCAATCAAACTTAAGGATTAACTACTTTCTATTAAAAAATAAAGAAAGAAAAGTATTTAAATTCTGAAGATGAAATAAGATTGGTATCTATTCATAATATCCACCAAAAAGATGCTTAATTAATTGTTAGTTCTTGGCGTGATGCGTATTCGCACGTGTAGGTCTGGCACAGGGCACTTCAGTCAACCAATCTTCAAGAGGTGTAAAGAAACGTTGCCAGTCCGTCCGTGACCTTGGCAGCGAGTCTTCACGCCTCACTGAACTTAGCTTCTCCATTCAGGGCCAGAATGTCAAGGACATCAAAGCGGAAACCTGTTTTTGCATGATGCGTATTTGCACGTGTAGCTCTGGCACAGGACAGTTTAGTCAACCAGTCTTCAAGGTGTAAAGAAACGTAGTCAATCCTTGACCTTGGTAGCGTTGTCTTCATGCTTCAATGAACATAGTTTCAACTTAGCTTCTCCATTCAGGGTCAGCAATGTCAAGGACATCAAGGCGGAAACCTGTTTTTGTTGGGGTTGAAATTTTGCTTGCAAGTAAAAAAAAATTACGATCTCGTCATGAGCCGGTTTCTTCTAATGTTTTCTTCAGAAGGCTCTAGTTTATTTTCTACCTCGACTTATACACGGGTTACCGATTTTGGAAGGATATTTGGTTAAAAAAAGGGGGGTCGGGTTATACACGGAGTCGGGTTATACACGAGTATATACGGTAATGTAAAAAAATTATTTTTTAAGTTTCAACTTTTTTTTTTCGTGTATTGTAATCAATCGGTTATTGTTATCAAATCACGTTCGTCCCGATGTGATCACATTAAGCGGCGTCTACTGTATATGGATGCATATTTAGTTAATAGGGTTCATTCATGTTTGAACTAAATAATAAAAATTAAGCCTCTCCTATTTTGTGTCCTCTTTTATGTTCTTTCTTTTTAGTACTAATATTTAATATTTTTTTTTTTGTGAAAAATTCAAGATGTTTTAAAATTTAACATTTTCTAGATTTTATCTTGTAGTTTGCAATAGTTTCATTTAAAAAAAGTGTTTATTTTACAGGTGCAGGATTAAACTTTTCTTGTCTTAGTAAACTTTCATCAAATTTTATCGGACCAAATGGTCTCGAATTTTGAAGCAGTTAATAAAGAGGAGATCAAGGATTCTGCAACAGGTAATATCAACAAGTGTTCCGAACACCAATCTTTATTTTTTTCATCATTTAAAGGAACCTCCCTCTTTTTAAAATTTTCCCTTTAATCAGTGTTGTTGACATGTTACTGTATAGCATTGATAGGATAATACAGGGTGCAATTAGAGCCACCTTCGATTCTTATAGCTTACTTCACTTTCCAGGTTCATGTTCATAAAGGGCACCAACTCCTCTTGCAAAGTTAGCTATAGGGATGGATTCTTGTTCAGAGTAATCAAATCGCTGTTTCATGTTTTTAAATATTCAATATCATTTTTTTTTACTTTCTGGTTAAGTAGCCAACAACATTACAAAATATCACTCATAGTGCTGTAAAATACTCATGTTTTTATAAATAATTGTAAATACCTAAGTACCCAATTATATGATTTCTATATATTATTATTTAATAGGGATAGACCGATGGCGAATTTCGGCCGATGGGCCGATTGCTTACCGATTGTTCAAAAGTTACATCGGCCGATGGGCCGATGTTTTCCTCCTTCCATCGGCCGATTCCGATGGCCGATGGAAAAAAAAAAATGCAAAATTCCGGGAATCCGAAAGTCGCTTAACTCCGGGGATCCGAAAGTCTCGAAACTCCGGGGATACGAAAGTCTCGAAATTCCGGGGATCCGAAAGTCTCGAAACTACGGCGATCCGAAAGTCGCGAAACTACGGATATCCGAAAGTCGCGGAACTCCGGTGATCCGAAAGTCGCGGAACTCCGGGGATTCGAAAATCGCGGAACTCCGGGGATCCGAAGGTCGCTTAACTCCGGGGATCCGAAGGTCACGAAACTCCGGGGATCCGAAAGTCACGAAACTCCGGGGATACGAAAGTCTCGAAATTCCGGGGATCCAAAAGTCGCGAAACTACGAAGATCCGAAAGTCGCGAAACTACGGAGATCTGAAAGTCGCGAAACTACGGAGATCCGAAAGTCGCGGAACTACGGCGGTCCGAAAGTCGCAAAACTCCGTGGATTCGAAAGTCGCGGAACTCCGGGGATCCGAAAGTCGCGAAACTACGGCGATCAATTCGCGAAACTACGGCGATCAATTCGCGAAACTTCGGGGTTCCGAAAATCGCGAAACTACGGCGATCAAGTCGCGAAACTACGGCGATCAAGTCGCGAAACTACGGCGATCAAGTCGCGAAACTACGGCGATCAAGTCGCGAAACTACGGCGATATGGATTTAAAAAAGAAAAAAAAACATCGGCTTACATCGGTTGGCCGATGTTTTTTTAGGCGGTTGGCCGATGTTTTTTTAGGCCGATGGCCGATTTTTTTCACTAAATTACCATCGGCCGCCGATGGTAAAATTTTCAAACAATCGGCGCCGATGCATCGGCCACGCCGATGCATCGGTCTATCCCTATTATTTAATTACCTATTATTCATTATGCCTTTACCTCCGCTTCCTGATTTCTTTGGGGTACTTATGTTTTTAATTAATACTTTAAGACACCTATGTATCATAATAACTATTAAAAATCAATTTGCCATTGAGTTAGTCATATCACTTTAGATAATTAAAACAAATATTTAACAAACACATTTGAATAAGTTATTTAAATATCCTTCTTGCCTTTAGATTTGTAATTGTATTTATCAGCATATTTTTATCTGGCAAAAAAAGTTTTGTAGCAATTTAGCATGCACTGTAGGCAATTATAAATTAAATTTCTGTCAAGCTGTTTATAGCATTAATATTTCAAAAAATATATACTTTACAGCTGTAGGTTTTAGAAAATAAATTAGTTTGTCGCAGGTTTCTGACCTGGGTATTTATAAAATATATTTTAAATATATGCATAATATTTTATGCATAGAGACAATTTAAGGTAGTAAATACCCAAATGTTTGGTATTTACCCAGTGCAAGGTAAATGCCCTACCTGCTGGTTACTTACCCGACTCCTCACATCACTAATCACTTATCTGATTAAAAGCCTTGGTGCCTCTAAACAGAAAAATGGGTCTGAAAAACATCAGTAATTAAATGGTTTTTAAGACTGGTAGACAGATTCCTTCTTCCTCCCTCTTCAAGTTAATATTGGTTGGTTAAATATGCTATTTTGGTAATCTCAAAAGCTGTGGCTCCCAGTTTGAGAGCCTTTGCTAACTGTAAATTCATAAAGTTTTATTTTATGTCCCTGACAGTTATATACTTTGACAGTTTAAATTTTATTAAGCTCAACTAAAAACTAGCAAATTAGCCCAACATAGCTGAATTAATTTGTCCAGAATCTTTTGTTTGAATCTTTGTCTTAAAAAAAAACAGGGACTAAAAATTCTCCCAATTGGTTTTAAGGACACTTAATTAGTTAAATTAACTTTAAATATAAAAAAATTTCAAGATTGCAGATCAATCAACACGTCTGACAGTAAAACTCCTCAAAATTGTACTCCCATAATCAAAGATAAAAGTCTGTGCAGATCTTTATTTAAAGTCATAACATTTAAAATTAGATACCTTTTCTTTCAGGGCCTGTGTTCATAGCTCCGTGATGGAAAGGGATACTTACTTTGACGATGTTCCAGCAGCTGTAACTTTCCATGAATGTCGAGGGAGAAATATACGTCTCTCAGAAAAAAACACTGTTGCTAATAGACACTCAGGATATGCTTATGGAATTACATTTTCTAATGAGCCTTTACTTCCTGGAGAAATTTTTCTGCTGGAAATTGAGAAATTTCAACATGGCTGGATTGGCAATTTGAGATGTGGTCTAACTCAGGAGAATCCTTCAACTTATTTTGAGCTACCTCAATATGCAATACCAGGTTTAGTTCAGCGTGGTCGAAGCTGGATATTACCTATTAGTACTGCAGATCTGAGTGAGTTTGATAAAACTTGCATAAATAAATTGTACCCAGCTATTTATGGTAAGTAGAGTTGATATACAATATATTCCCTACTAACCAAACTTACTTTCGGTGATAATGTGTCAACTATTAGATGAAAATGGGGAGGAGGGGATCTAGTAGCTGTTTTTAGATATTAAAATGTAATTTTTCTTTTTGATGGTATTAAATTTAAATACCTTGCTTTGCAGAAAGCAATAATCTTATCCACACTAGCAAAGGAAGTATTCCCACAAGTGTTCTTCAACCCTCAAGGAATAGGTCATGTTCTCCTTCTCTGTCAGATGGAGAAGAATCGGTCAATAGCATGTCATCCGTTTACTCTGAAGAAAGTTTGAATGAAAAGATTGACTGCGATGAAAATGGGTAGGTTATTTTATGTAAAATCTTTTTAAGGTTTAAATTGCAACCTAACTCAATAATTATTTTGCACTTGTATCACTTTTTAATGGTTGAAGCAAACATAAACTATGAAGGAAATATTACTTCTAAATATTTTTATGAATTTGTCTTTGATAATGATATGTGAGCAATGCATAACTTTCTCTTCATATAATAGTCTCTCATAATACACTCTTCCTCGTAACACATCAGACTATTTTTTTTATTAATTAAATTAATCTGTAAAATACGAAAACAAATTTACTTATTTTATTAGAATGTAAATAATTTTGCAAAATGTGATGCCAAAAAAAATATGCGAACTTGTATTCCAACATTAAAAAAAAAAAAAAACTAACAATGATAAGAATGAATTTTTTTAAAACTCCAATTTAAACCTTTCATAGATGAAATGATTAACCAAACTTCAAATCACCCACCAGCACAATTCAATCACAAGCAAAAGACTTAATTTATTTCCTGATATTTTTATGTATACTTTAACCCTCTGAGGGATAAACAAATTGGCTAAAGTGTAAACTTGTTTTAAGTATTAATTGTTAACTAAAAACATTTATTTCTTTAATTTTTATAGTTATATATTTTTAGCATATAATTATAAACTATGCCTCCATACTTCACATTTCGAAAGTGTGTGTGTAACTGGAAAACCTGAAATTTGGGTGACAGATATATATACGTTTGTATACCTAATCTACAGTGAGTTAAGACCCACATACAGAAGGTAAGCTCTGAAACCATAAAACTGTGAAAGATGAAATTAAGCATGTCTAGTCGTTTTCTCCAAGACGTAATTTTTCTCAAATGGTGTTTTTAAAAACCTTGCCACTTGTCACTGTGAAAGGAGTATCAAACTGACGCCACCAAGAGCAAATTATGGCATTACTGTTTGTGGTCAGCTTGACTGGCTCAACACTTTTATTATTCATGGATATTACTTTGAAAATTTGATATTTTTTAAAGCCATGTTGTGAATAAACTTTGTTGCTTGCATATTACAAAAATAACTAAGAAAAAAGAAGCTCGTTATTTGTGACTTTGGTTGCCTTTTTAATGGTTTATTATATCGAAATGACATCCGCTGCTAAGTATCAAGGTGGGAAGCTATTTTCTGTACTTTCAATGGTTAAAATCAACAAAGTGTAATGAATAATTAACACATATCTATTGTATATTGCTCGTGATGTTGTCTATTACTTTCTACAAACTTTGTCATAACCTTAATCATAAATTTTAGTATCATGTGACAAATTATTCTAATATATTCATGTATATGGAAGCAAGATAGCGTTCACATGAGGTTAAGAAAAGGAGATCGGAAATGGAATAGAAATATATTGATGTGTTTTAATTTTAAGGCACTCAATATACGAATGCTGCTAGGCTTTAAAAGTGAGAACTTAAGAATAGAAATTGTTTTCAAAGGAACTCGTGTAAATCGGAGCTATATTTGCTTGCATGCAGGGAATTATGGTTGGGCCATATTATTATATGGTAATAATAACCACTGCATAATTTTTACCAATGACATCTAACAACTATTTAAAGGTTTTTAATATGAATTATGAATAAAGCGTAAACCAAGGACACTTGGTCAGAAGGTGTTTATAGGCACACAAGGCCTCCTACCACTACAGAATGTCACACAACTGAATTTAGTTAATTGTTTTTCCATAAATACCTGTTCCTAAGATAATGTACTTAAATCAAAATCTCTCTTTTTTTCCCTTAAATTTGTAACAATTATATATATAGTTTTCTTTTTTAAGAAGATGGATTGACCATCATCCTTTCTCTTAGAACTGTCTCCTTGGAACTGTCAAATTTAAATTGCATTTGTTCAAAGCGATCTATGTATAATTGTGCAAGAAATTACCCTGAATGCATCTTACTAGTAAAAATTTTAAAAATATGTACGTTTATAAAGATAGTGGTGTTGTAGGTCGTAAGAGGTTATCAAACACACACTGAAGATTACTGAATTGAAAACAAAATATTTTTAGCTGTTTATAAGTGGATTGCAATGTTTTAATTTACTTTTATTCGTAAAGGTTGTTTAATTTTTAAAAAGTATGAATATGTTTTAGGGAATACATGTACCCTGCCGATGTAGGAAGTCGTATTGGTGTGACTTATGTTGTGCGTGATAGTATGGCACATATGTATATTCTACTGAATGGAGATTTATATGGACCTTGTGCTACTAATATACCATACAAAAGGGGTCCACTGCATGCAGTTATTGATTTATATGGCACTACTAAACAAGTTCGTCTTATACAAACATTTGGTAGTAAGTATTTGACTTTTTTTATAAATTGTAAAAGAATTAAAATATAGTATTAATATTTATCTATATAATTATTAGTATTTTATTGTAGTTCTTTGTTTTTTCTTAAAGCATCACATTCAACAGATAAGTTTTTTAATAAAGCAACATGACAAAAATTAGTTAAATTTAAAAAAGATTTTAAATGCATATTGCGTTATCAATAAAAATTAATCTTTTGAAGTTAAGGGTGTTTTCATCGTTTTCTAGCTAATGATGTGCTTTGAGTACCTTCTATATTTCAAAAATATATGAAATAATAGTATAAATCTATCAATAGCAAGAAGGAGTGATATATACTGCTATTGAGAACCAATTTTTCAAACTTGCTTTATCAATCTTTTATTATTTTATCAGGGTCAATATGTTTATGAAACTTGTATCTGAAAATTTTATCTTATAAAAGTGTAGTATAATAAACACAAGGGTTTTTGTTAATTGTTTTGCTATACTTTTTTTCATCCTTTTTTATTAGTAAAATCAAGATTTTCAAAGTACCTTTTTTTTTTAAATATGCATGTTTCTATTGAAATTGCTATATAAACAGTCTTACTTCTAATCCCTTTGATCAAACTAATATCATATCCACCATTTTCTTCACACTAAAAATTTCAAGAGTAAAAGGAAACAGAGTGAAATAGGATAATGATAATACTAATATTTATGAAAGTACATCCCTTGGTTTATAAAGGTTTGAGTGCTTCTATATCTTAGAAAGTAACCTTAACATTCATCAATCTATGTCAAAAGCAAGAAGAGGTGGGAGGTACTGATACTAGAACCGTTTTCACAAACTCAATTTATCAATCATATGGTATGGTATATGGCTTCAATCGGCCTTGATTTGCGCCAATAGCATAACAATTGATCATTTTAATATTTTGATTATCAGTAATATAGTTGGTCCTCTTAATGATTAATTGTCCTTTAGACTTAATAAAGAAAAGAAAGCCGGTAATGTTTAACTTGCTCCTTAACCTAATGCATAAATGCACAAAATTATTTGCAAGATGCAAAAGTAATTTTCTTATTATTGTGAGAGCATTTATTATTTTCACCTTCTTTTTATTTATATTTATGTTTAGTCTCGTAATTTAGATACAATAAGCTACACAGTAAAAAAAATTGTTCTAAAAATCCTCTTCATAAAGTGATTTAAGTTTGTTTTGCATTTTTGTAAAGGTGGCAACATTTTCTTTCATTTCATTTAAAAATAGTTTATCAATTGTAATTTTGTCCACACCACAAATCTTCTTTTTCTTAAGCACGGTATCCCATTTCAGGCTAAGGCTGTCTTAATAAGCTTGAACCATCTTTCTCTATCTGACGCCAGTGTCTTCCAATTATTAATCAAGTTCTTTTCTATGTTGTCCATCCACCTAGTTGTGACACTTTTAATGACTTTTACTTTGTTTGGCTCCCTGAATTTAAATTGTAGTTCATTATTGTACATTATTCTCCAAACACTGTTTTCCTTTATCGCTACAAAAATTCTTAATTTTTGTTCAAAAACCAATAATTTTTCTTCATCTGATTTTTTCATTGTCCACCATGCACTTCCATATGGGACTATTGGCATTTGTTCGTCACTGCCATGAACTTAGTTTTTTCTTCATTGTCAGGCCAATATATTTATTTGCCTGCTGCCTCAAGGACAGAAAAGGCTTCCACTATTGCCACCTTAGTTCTTCCTATTATGTCAATATCATATGCAAATGCTAATAATTGTACTGATTTTGTGAAAATTGTTTGTTTTGTCTGTATTCCAGAGTCTCTTGTTAATTTTTTTCAGGTAATATCAAATAAATGGCATGACAGAGAGTCTACTTGCTTTAATCCTTTTTCAGTATAATATTTATCTTATAAATATGATTCCTAACTTTATTCTACACTTTACTAAGTGTCACTAAGTTTCACTAAGTGTTATTTTTACCAGGTTTGTCAATTTCTCTGGTATTCTCACAGCCCTAAAGATGGTGCTAAATTTATGTTTAAATATTTCATGCTTGGGGGCTGAAGTTAACCTCAACTGACTTTACCTGTGTCCTAAATTAGAAGTGCCTAATTGGAATAATCTTTGGATTATTAATTAAATAAGTTATTTGGTTTGACTGTATTTAATATCATTTTCCATAAACTTAGGAGGATTTAACTTGATAACGTTTTAATCACATTGTGTGGACATATTTTACGCTTCTGTCTTGTAGATCATTGCAAGAAACCACTTTGCTATGAACTTAAAAATTATTTCAATGTAGATAGATTTTTTATGTAATACTTTTTATAAAAATAATTGGTTCCATTTTTCTAGTCCCATCATTGAAAGTTGCCTGCAGAGACAAAATACTGCAGAAAGTTTCACACTCGAATGTCTTCCATTTGCCTTTGCCCAAACGATTGATTCAATTTCTAACTTATAAGTAATGATTCTTGTTATAATTTGTACCGATATCAAAAGTCGTATGTTATATAAAGAATTTTATTTATAAATATAGTAAATTCTAACAATACTGTGTGGGATGCACATTTATAGGGTTTGCAAGTTACATTATAACATTTACTGTATATACTCATGGCTATATAAGTCAATACATACATGAGTTAGAATAATTTTTAGTCCAGTATTGAAAACATTTCTAAAACTTAAATTGTACTCGGGAGATATATTTTATTATTTGTAATAAAATTGAATTATACTTGAAACACTTTTTTTATAATAACTGAATGCTCAATAATTGTTACTTAAAGAGGGTCTTTATTCAAAGAGACTAATTTTAAGTAAAGCATCTTGTAAATAAGCTAGTGGTGCATCACACACACATGCAGAGAGCTTAGTATTTGAATTGTTTATTATTGTTGTATTATTTTTTTTATTACTGTACACAAGTTCCTAGCTTATCTTCTCCCCCAGGAAAAACATTTTTTAATGGCATGAATACTTTAAATTGTGTTTATGCTTTTAATTTTCAATTGTTTATTAATTTTGTATTTAACTACTACTTTAGCATTAAAAAGTAACTACAAATATATGATATTTCACTAACCATTGTAAAAAGTTGCATTTGTGTAATAATTTTTTTTCTTATAAATATATAAATGATCCAGTTTCACATACTGTAGAATTTTTTTTATTTAAAGTAAGGTTCCATGCAGTATTTTGTTTTGAGCTACATTAATGTCTTTATGGTTTGTTTATTTTTTTTTTGTGCACATTTTATATTGTACAAGTAATGCAGACACTCCAATGTTAGCTATAATTTTTTTTTAATTCATTAATACTCAACTTTGTGCAAGTTATATTTCTTGCAATTCATATATACGTATACACACGCACATAAAATATTTATTATTAACATGTCATACATAAAATAATTTTATGATGTGTAGATAATTATTCAATTTTTATAACGTTTGTAAAATATTCTTCCTGATGTGTCAAGTATGTTACATGCTATATGGGTTTTAATTTTTTAAAAACATATTTAAGGCAAAAATTGTAAGAAAAGTAATTAAGGGCAAATGAGATAAAATGACTATGGCTCTCTTAACCAAAGTGCCTGTGTATTAGTCCATTTTTGTTGTGCAATTATTAGTTGAAAAATAAGACTTGTAAGTTAGAAACATTCATCATTAAAAAAAAAAAAACGCTTGTAAAATATTTAATACAGCTTAGAAATATATTTTCAATTGGATTAACACAGACACATAGGTTTAGAGGGCCACAGTCATTCGGTATGATTCGCTGTTAAGTACTCATTGCTGATTGGCTGTTAAGAACTCATTTCTGATTTTCTGTTAAGTATTCATTTAATTTTTAGATTTTTAGCTGAATATTAATGTTAATGCTTTTATTTGTAACATTTATTTGCAAAGAAAATTTTTTTTTGTCAAAGAAATAATTTTTATTAACTGGTAATTCTATTGAATATTCTTTTATGCTTATGTATTTTGGTTGTTTGTGTACCTTATTTTGTACTTTTGTTGTGTAAAAAACAATAAAATACTGCTTTGAAATTATGGAGAACCAACTTTAAATTTTGAACAGAAACTCCTTGAATTGTAAATCAATTGAAACAAATAAACACGTTTTAATACTGAACAACAACACAAATTCTTAATAAATATGAAGCCGTAATTGAGACTGGTAATTATTTTTTTTTCTTGGAAAAAAAACTGACTTAACAAAGTGAATAAATAATAAAAACATATTGCATTCAGGCTCTTTTTTAATTTTGCAAGATTTTAATCAATTTTAACACCAAACTCTGATTTTGTGAAGAGTGTTTATATCTCCATATGTGTGTGCTAGGATCTTTTAACGCAAAACATAAATATGAATGAACAAAGTCATTTTTCATAAATTTACAGAAAATTAATACTCTTATTTTGTCTCTAAAAGATGATGGGTAATGCTAAAATAGTAAAACTTGATTTACAAAAAAGATCAGTTAAGATATTTTTCCAAACATTAAAAATAGCTAGTTATATTTTGAAATTTTATTTCCTACTTTTTTTTATTTTAAAAGTTTCATATGTATTTGCAAGTAATAAATTTCTATTGTTTTGTTCAAATATAAAAGATTAAAAGCCAAATTAAACATTCAATAATTGTCTAAACTGTACTAATTGCATCTGCATTAGTTATATGTTATAGGTGGATTTAATTAGGTATTATATGCAAGAAAATATTCGTTCATTAGGTTTTGTGTGATGTAAAGCTATCGTTATGCACTTTTGCATTGTAAGTGCCAATGTCTTCAGATTTTTCGATTTAAAAAGTTATATTTATCACGAAAATTTAATTGCAAATGTACGTTTTCAGATAATGACATTGTTTAAAAATAGTAATATGTTTTCTTGATATGTCTGACAAATATACAAGTTAAGTAACAATAATATATAAAAATTTAATGAAAAAAAGTTATTAATAAGATAAACATAGAATGTAGATGAAACTAGGAAATTTTGTAGACATATATCATACATTGTTGTATGTAACACTTCCCTTGGTCACATGTGGGATATCTAGGCCCTTTATTGGTGGCGGCCTACTTTTTGATAAAGTTTTGTGGCCCTTTGCTCTTTTTAAAAGCTCAGAATGATAAGATTCATTAACTCCCCTTCTCCCCTCTCTCCCAAAAAAAAGCCCTTTGCCAACGATAGATTTTTCAAACATTACCAAGATGTTTCAAACATTATTGTTGAGGATTCAAAAGTGATCAAGAGCGAGGACTCACACAATGAGCATTTTAATATTCACTCCCCCCTGACCCCCCGAAAAAAAAAAAACTGCTGCTCGCAGCTCACAACGTCACCAAAATTTCTCGAAAACTTTCATTGTTCAAGTTGCTGCCAGCCACTGATCTGAGTAATAATCTATTTCACGCCATACACAAGGCGGTCCCTTTATTGGCGGGACTCTCAATTGAGACTAATGAGGTGCTGCAATGAATATGTATCTTGTGACTGCAAAGTTCTAGCATGCTTTGGCTTCCAACTCACTGAAAAAAAATTTTGAACTTCCGTTTACACACTACATTCATCTTATTGATAATTTATTTTCCATTAAATAGTTATGGTCATTTGAACTTGCTATATTAGTACTTACACTTTATAATACCTTTAAGATTATTAATAATTATTGTTTTTATTAAAATACGCAATAGCAATACGCATAAAAGTGTTTTTGTGAATATTTATTGATACACTTGTCTTGTTGAAGTGTATGTGTATATAATTTATATTTCGAAGAATAAAGATATAAATTTTGAAGTATTTTCTTTACTATTCATTTTATTAGTGATTATTAAGTTGTTTGAGTTTCTGTTTTGTTATTAAATTCTAGGCGCTTACAGTGTCAAAATTGGCCACTTCTTTAATTTCAGACACTCAAACTAGTACGAAGAACGTACTGGTTTTTCTTTTCTAAGAAGGGAAAAGAGGTTCAGTCCAAATCTGTATTCATTTTTTATTGTAGTAACTTTTAGGTATTCTGACTACTTTCTTATTTAAAGGGAGTAGAAACTGAGGTGGGGTGGGGGGGAGAGCTCCAAATATTTCTAACTATTTCTAAATAGGAAAAAAAATATATAAAAGAGCAATAATGGTTATATCCTTAAGCCGGCTTTATCGTTTCATAATTGCTTAAAAATGATATGCATTTGAGTTTGTAACTTTATAAAGAAAAAAACACCAGAATTATTTTTTTCAGCCACTGGCAACTTTAAAAAAAATTGGCGCAGTCACAAGAGTTGAATTTCTTGTTATTTATAAAAAATTGAAATAAGTTCGTATTTTTTTTTTGTTAATATCAAAACTTTAGTGTTAATTTAACTTATTCGTTGATAAATGTGGCAAAGTTAAAAGGATAAAATTGTGTACTGGATAACTTGTATATGACTTTTCATAATTGATTTAATTTATAAATAAAATTAAATAAAATGAGCAACAATATCATTTAGATAGCACATTTGAAAAATATTCTGTCTGTCATTCCATGCACAAAGCTGTCTATAAATTTGTAAATTGTTAATTTGCGGTTTTAAAATTATCAATAATAAGTATCCCAGTGCCTGATTAATTAAGATAGTTTAATGTAAAGGCAGTGTGACATAAATACTATTTATAAAATTATTATTTGGTCCATGTACGATCTTAAAAAGGTATTTTTATGATGTAAAGACTAATAATACTTTTAGACAAACTGCTTTTTGCCCCTTTGTTAAATACATGATACAATTAAGTTCTCTCTTAAATCAAAACTTTCAGGTGATAAAGTTTATAATCGCTGCTTGTTTTGACGTCCGTACAAACGAACAGATTTTCTGTCAAGTTAATAAGCTTAGCTTTCGGAACTATTTTCTTACTTAAAATGATTAGGGGAGAGCTGGGCTAAACCGTACACCCATTTTTTTTGGCCTAGATTTCAAGCTGGACGATCCCGTCAAGTGCTATAGTCAAGATGCAGATCGTGCAAGTTTACAGTATAGATATCGTTTCGCTATTTGTATAAGTATCAGTGTCTCAGTAAAAAAAAACCTGTTTTTACACGTTTTCTTACAATTTTCGTTCAGTACTAAATAAAAGGTAAGTGAAGAATCTTTTCTTGTGTGCTAGTAAATGTTAGATTGTAATAAACTCAACATGGAGGGGAGTTGCATCGAAAATAAATCATTACTACCATTATCAATATCAACGCTATCACATCAATATGTCATTATCATATACTAATCTTATTGCCATAATTATCAATCTCGTCATTATTATTGCTATATTGATCTTTATTTTCACTATCATAACTACAATTTGTTTCGTTATCTTCAATGCCATTACAAAAAAAAATATTTCAAAAATTAAAATAAATTCAGAACATTAAAAGTATCCCATTTCGCTCCTTCTCCTCTGGCTTTTTGCAAATTATGTTTAGATTAAAATTTCATATCAAAATCTGTCATTTGAAAAATTTACTGTCTACCCAGCAAATATATATTTGTTTTCAAAGGCACATATGTATTTTGCGGTCTCGTAACCTATATATTTCCATTGTGGTCATTTTTGATACACCTGCATGTACTGTAATTGTTGTATGTATTGAAACACCTGTGTGTATTACGCGAACTTTATTATATAAAGAAAGATTTTATAATCTTAAAATTTTTACATACACTTGAAGAAGAATGAGATGGAAAATATCGAATTAGCTCCCGATAGTCTTACCTTTAAAAAATTATATACTAAAAGCTATATGTATTTAAAAGAGTCTAGTGACGAGAGATTCTATTCATCATCCGAACATTATAGTCTGAACAATAATCAAGAAGCCACCGAAAGTGCGACGCTTCTTAATGAAATTTACAGTAATATTTCAAGTCGCGGGGCTGCTTTTGATGGGCCATTCGGTTGGAGACCTGGTACTATAATATTTTAATTTCTTATGTATTTGTAGTAAAACTTTATATCAACTGCTGTCGTTGCTTTTCGTTATCTGGTTCTGTTTTAGCGTTCTTCTCGTTAATTTTTTATTTCCCCTTTTCAGTGGTTTTTAACTGATACTGTAGGATAGATATAAATATTATATTATATATATATATATATATAGATAGATATTTAAATAATGTACAACAACCCCCTAAAAATTAATATTTCAACAAAGATGCCATTATTCATGTTCGGAAAAGAGTTTTAGAAAGCAGCTCTGCAGTTCATCAGATTGCTAATAATAGACAACAGCTTATTTTAAATAGTTACCGTGCTATATCCCCCCCCCCCCTTGTTTGTATTTATTTTGTAGTGTAAACCCATCTTTATTATTAGGTTGAAGTATTCATTGACATTTTGCGATTTGGCAAAAAAAAAACCCTACATAAGAAGTAACATAAGGGAAAATTTAATTTTTGTGCTATGAAACAGAACTAAAAAATTAAACTTTCAGAATAAGGTCTATTCCTAGTAAATCGTGCTTCTTTGTTGGCAACATATGACAACTTTTAGCGGATTTCGTAAGGATTTTACAATTTATATAGTTTTTACAGATGTCGTGACTTGTAAATAGTATGTGATTATAGTGTTTTCTTTTGTTTGATAACGGCAAAATGTACTTGCAAGTGTCAATAATTAGGAAAATGGTAAATTCGCGTCCCTGCCTATTATCTAATGCAGTAGAGTAAGGGCCGGATTTTTAAATAGGCTAAGTAGGCTGTAGCCTAGAGCGGCACATTTTCGAGGGTGGCAAATTTTTCGGCCAATTAAAGCGGCATTCGGCAATTTTTTTAAAGATACTAATGTTTTTTTAGAAAGAAAACAAATAATTTACATTAATGCGTAAATCGTAAACGTATAAATAGTACTAATATTTAGTAGTAAACATGGTAGCTGCGAGGCCAATTGGACCCTCTCCCACCGGATTGGGAAGTTGAAAGAAAAATAGAACAATTTAAAAAATTCTTATATTACTTCGTTTTCGATTTAGAGTGTAAAGGTACATGGATAATTCTAATATGTAAAAATAAAAAAAAGAGTTATGAAAACTGTATCTGGTGGCAAATCGATCGAAGCCTACAGGCGGCAAATCTTTAAATCCGGCCCCGGTGCTTATCCGGAAGGTACGAGATCAAAATTGAGCAGCAAAGATTACAAATTGCTGCATATTTTGAGAAATAAATCCAGCTTTGTAAGTACGTGTTTATTTTTTGTGTATTTAATTTATATATGCGTAAGGGAGGGCAGGGGAATTCCGCCACCTCGGGCAATGCCGCCACCCCCTTGTATCTCGCCAGCAGTGTGTGTGGGAGAGGGTTTGTGAGCGCTGACCTGCAGCAGGAAACAAAGTAATGTGTAGTATAGACGCTAATGGCCGTGCGGTGAGTTGGCGTAAAGCTATTTAGAAAATACAGCTTTAAGGATTTTCATCTAATTTTGGGCCTTCCGAAATAAAGAGATAAGTGACTGTTATCTCTAAGTTAGATAAATCCGTAGTATATCATTGAAAAGAGTAATTATTTGGCTATTTTATCACGTTGTTATTTTGGACGCTAGGCTATCTATCTTTCCCCTAAACAAGTTGTCAATGCCATTTTGTCTTACTGGGGTAATGCCGCTACATGCAAAAGGATGGCGGCATAATCCGTAAAATAGAATTTTCATATATTGGCCCTACAACCTATTACTTTTCGTTCCAGATGCCACGTATCTGAAAACGAATAACTGAACTGGCCAAATCGACCAACAAAACTTAAAAAACACACCATCTGAATAGTTAATTGCAAATTGAAAGTTTATAAGTCTTAATAAGAGCTGTATACCCTGTGCAATTTACCATTCCAAAGTTAATTAACCCTATTTTAATTCTATATGTATTGCTTTATTATGTAATTTTCTACTATTTATAAATTATTTGCTTTGTTTATTGATGTGGTGGCATTACTCCAAGGCACCGGGGTATCCCGCCACTGTGCAAGCATTTAGAAAAAACAATTTTATTCAGTTTCTATTCAGGATTTAAATTTTAAAAAAATCCCCCCAGGATAGATTATGAACTGTAGTATGCCATGCTCATTACAATTTACATTAATTGCAACACAATTCTACATGAAAATTCAATTTCCCTTCTCTCCCCTAACCCGTAAAATAGAAATCTTATATTTTGTCTCTACAACCTAGTAGTTTTCGCTCCAGATGCCACGTATATGAAAAGAATAACTGAAATGGCCAAATAGACCAACAAAACTTTAGAAAAAAAAAAAACCTGCCCAGTTAGTTGCAAATGGAAAGTTAATAAAAGTGTAGCTGTCATGTACAATTTACCATTCCATGGTTAATTAAACCTATTGTATATGTATTGCATTATCTATCATTTTCCATTATTTATAGATTATTTGCTTTGTTTATTGATGTGGCTTCATAACACCAGTGGTGTGGCGGGGCGGCATTGCCCCAGGTACCAGGGTAATCCCGCCACTGTTCAAGCTTTTAGAAAAGACAATTTTAATCAGTTCCTATTAACGATTTAAATTTTAAAAAAATCACCATAAGATAGGTTATGAACTGTAGTATGCTATGCTCATTACAATTTACATAAATTGCAACACAATGGACAATTCCCACATTTTTTATTTATTTTTTTATTCGATGAAGGATGTCGAAAAAAAAATATTAGTCCAAACAAAAAAAATTTCCGATGCGTATTTATTTTTTTATTCAATTTCAAAGTCGAGCTTTCGAGAAGCGCGCGAAAATCACTCAAAAGCCCGCGGAAACGCTGTGACGTCAGCTTTTACAAAACTCGTTCCGATCAGCTCTGGTTGATATTGACATTTGTGTGAAACTGAAACTGTGAAGTATGCGATACAATTAGTTTCGTTTGTTAAGACTATTTGAACATGTCATATCGGTATTGCATAGTTCCTGAGTGCCATAATACTACAGTTACTATCCCAGAAAAGATTTTTTTTTTATATTCCAAGTAAGGCTATGCGACGTGCCTGTTTCTCCTAAATCGTAAGCTGTAGTGTAGACAACTTGCTTTCCAGAAAGTATAGAGAATAGCTCATTGTAAAAGTTAAGAAAACAAAAGAGTGTTTTTTTTTTAGTTTTCAGCTACTTTTCTTTAATGTTTGAGTTATTAATTGCATAACTGTTTGTTGTTCAAAAAGTTATAGTAAAAAGCCACAATGTAAATATCTGAATAATAGATGGCAGCACGAGTGCTTTGGAATCAATGTTCTAAATACATAAAGTAATTAATTAATAGGTTATATTTAGTTATTTGTGGGTTTGTCTATTGGAATTAAATTGAAAAAAAAAAGAATGTATAAATGGTACATGCATTTGAGTTGTAAATAAAATTATAAATTTTGATACAATGATTTTACAAAACATCGATTGTGTTAGATAATAACGCAGCTTTTGGGTAAGTTGTCGCTCTGCGCTTTGAAAAAGCCTGGTTTCATCGAAATAAATTGAAGAAAAAAGACAATTAGAACAAAAAATAATGTAAATTAAAAATAAAGAATAAAAATCCGAACGTTTAAGAACTAAAACAAATTTAATAAGAAATCAATTGAAAACTCTAGATAGGTCGTCTGCACGCCGTTGTAAACTTTAGTAAACAAACCCACGAACATAAATAGTGACGTCACAACCGCTCCAACCAATAGCGGAACGGTTAAAACAAGAACTATTTTCTGCGAGTTTTTTAAATTAAATATTAAAGTAAACAAATTTTTTTCGATATTTTAACCAGGATATTTGGAATCAGCGTTGTTTTGTCTATTAAGAAAAATAGTTTTTGAAGTGTTTTTAAAAAATACGGGAATTGTCCATTCTGCATGAAAATTCAATTTCCCTTAAGGTGGCGCCACATTCCCCCACTCTCCATTACATTAAAAATTCAAAATCTACCATATGTATGACATGGGGCTAACAAAGAAACATCTGTTATTAGGAAAGATTAACTTAGGGATATACTCAACAAAAGCAACCGGAACTTAAATGAATTTTTATACAATTTATTTTAAAACTAGTTATTTTTTTATTTCAGTTATTTATTGTGATTATGCCGCATCCGGGCAATCTTTGAACTTTATTGAAGACTATATCAGGAAAGAGGTGCTACCATTCTATGGAAATACCCACACTACAAACACAGCAACTTCTTCACAAAGCACATTCTTTCGGGATGAAGCTAAGTAAGAGATGAATTTCAGTGGCGTAGCGAGGGGGGGGGGGGGGTTACAGGGGGTCAGAACCCCCCGACTTACAAAGGTTTTTTTTGCAGAGCTCCAATACCAATTATCTCAAAAAAATTCACCCCCCCAAGGTGGGGGGGGGGGGAAGGGGAATCAAACCTTTCTTCTTTAAAAAGTTTACTTTTTTGAATTGCTGTAACAATTTTTACATAGAACCTCTTTAATGCCATCTCGATAATCGCACTCCTTGTCTTTTTAATTACTCTGTGTATTATTAACATTGCTTCAATTTCTAGCACTCAGGAAAAATTGCGTTAGGGGATGTAATTGTCCAAGATTAGAGCCCCTAGTCGGAAAGACCTAAAATTGCGTTCCATGACAACAAGAAATTTGCATAAAAGTTTGATTAATTTTGTAAAATTTGTTTGTATATATTATTGCAATCAGGTGGACAAATCAAATGGTAGGACACTTGCAGTTTTAATGTCGCAAAATGTTGTGTTAATGAGTGTTACAAAATCACACTGCTTCCCAATTTTGTCTTTTTCTTTTGTATTTCGTCGGATGGAATAAGAATAAAAAGGAAATAAAGCTATTTTTCCGTAATATATAGTATTTTTGATTTGTCACAGTTTTTTTTCAATAATTGTTATATCTTTGATTTCATAAGAAAAAATATCCAGTAAATCACTTTTCCGTAGACTACGTAAAATTACGTTCTCTGGGCAGACGGCGGACAAAATTTTTTTAGAGCATGAAGGACCATCTGATAATGGAGATTCTGCTTTTCCACATTTCCGGTGGGGTCATTCCCTAAGGGTACCCCATTCGGATAGGGGATCTTTTTTGTCTCTTATCTATTTCTGGATTTCCCGCGCTATTGACAACTTTCAATTCACACTTGTAGCAGAAGGGGCACTATCCGCATTCCGCGTAGAAATCACGCCTTGTTTTTCTTCGAATTTTTTTTGTAGGATGCTCACCCTCATTTTTCACCCCTAGCTTAGCCAATAAACTAGTCCCTCCCTCTGTGACTTAGAAAGCGGGGGTGGGGGCGTGTCTTCTTTTGGAAAATAAACATTTAGATACACAAGGCAGCTCGTTCTGTGCTTGTCATTATCGGAAGCACAGAACAGCGCATTGTCGAAATTAAAATCCCTAGAAAACTCCAATAGTTTTAACTATATTTCACCTCTATTTTTATAAAATAAAAAATTAATTAATTCAAAAATTAATGCAATCAAAATATTACTCAATTCTTGCAAAATAAATCGCGTATTTTGATAAGTCTTCACTAATCACGATATTGAGGTAAGTGACGATTTGTTAGATTATATTTTATATAATTATTCATTATTTGTATTTATTAATTGTTATCATTTTTGCATGTCATTTGTAGTAGCTATATGATGCGAATCTTGTTTGTTAGTTTACAAAAAATTAAATAGGCAGCTTTAGATTTATTTACCCAAAACGTCAATTTTTTTGTTAACTTATATAATCAGTAACTTTTATCCTCATTAACTTTATAATACATCAGTAACTTTAATCCGGAATAAGTTTTAAGCGTGTTTATTAATAGTTATCATGTGTTTAAGTTCATCATTAATGAAGAAATTTGACTTCTTATGATAAAATTTATTTTATTTGTAATTAATAATTTAATTTTTAATTAATACGTTAAAATTAATAATTTAAATGCATTGTACTTAGTTATACAAATTAATTAATGTTATTAATTATAACTAACTTTGTTGTAAACAGATAATTATAATTAGTTAAAATTATTAATATTCATTAATTAGCATTTTCAATTAAAAACTACATTCATAATTATTATAATAAAGTTTCCTTTAAACTAAATCGGCAACTTCAAAATTTTGTAACCCAACCCCCCCTTGGAACAATCCTGGCTACGCCACTGATGAATTTCAACTCTTTTTTTTCCCCTTCAATTTACCTAAAATGAAATACACTGGTGGACAATTGCTAAGGACGATACGGTTTTTTCAATATAACTTCGTACAAAAGCTTTCAAAATCAACACATTTAATTCCATAAGATCCCCAATACGTAAGGACATGAGTAATGTAAGCACCACTTACTGAAAGAGAAATCGGAATTTTGAACTCCATTCCATGCATCTCCGAGGTGGAGATGAATTTTGGATGTTCACTTGCGACAAATTTACGAGTGCACCATAAATGTCAAAAATCCAGTAAAAC